>CAJJDP010000039.1:9721-378156 GCA_905182995.1 Paramecium octaurelia
ATGCCATAAAGACAACGAGATAGAGTCATTTATTAGTAATCATTTCTAGTTAAAGCTTCTGGCTTTACATTCCATAGACGAATTGAGTTATCCCCTACTGCCAGATGCTTATGTAGAACCATCAGGAGGGTAACAAATTGATTAAACGTCTCAGAATGACCATCTAATTCTATCCTGTCTTAACATCCCATTGACGGATGTCTTCTAATCATTTCAATAAGAATAGAGTTTTAAACTATGAACCCAAAAGTATCTTGTGAATTTTATCTCAAACAATCCCATATTAATTAATTATGAAGAGTTGATAATAATTTATCATAATAACTAAACAAAGAAACTTATGAATCTAGAATAAAATACAAACAAATTATCAAAACACCTTGTTACAAGATATAAGATTTCAAAATTAAAATGTCAATACCTTCATTATATAGCCATAAATTTAAACTCTGATTTTTGGGATCTTTACAAATTATGTATTAATTAAAATATGATTCAACTTGAGTATAATTTATTATGGACTATTTCAGATATTATATGCATATTATATTTATATTGTTAAATTTAAAGTATAGTTCTTGTTCTATTTTAAATGCTAGGTTTGCTTCTCTATTTAATGATAATTACTACAAATTTTTCCATGTTATTATGAGATATCCAAAAGGTTGTAACATGTTGTGCCTCTAACCTCTCAATTGTCAATTTAGTACTATAATATTATAGTTACATATAGTGTAAGAATGGTATATTGAAGCTAATCTTTTGTTCGGATTAAGTGCTTTATATATTATTGCTAAGGAGACTGAATAATTAAGAAACCAAAACTCATTTAAAATCAATTGTTTTATAAGGCTTTTATACAATTTATTTCAATTCTTGTAAATAAAATCTTAATGAGAATGTATAATTAATCCTTAATTAATAACACTAGTTCCAAATGAAGATCTGTATGTTCCTTAACTAATTTGAGATGGGGTGAATTAATAAATACTTTTTGGATGAAAGAAATGGAGTCAATGTTTTAGAGCCTTCAGACGATTTCTCTAGAGAAGTGGTGTAAAGGATGTATAAAAATTGGTACAATATTCTTCCTTTGTTTATCATTAATCAATTCACCACTTTTAGGAATAGTTGATTTCTGATTCTAACTGCTGCAATCATGATGGCTTCACAAAAATCTCACTCAAAATTAATAAGGACAAATATTGCCTTTATTCTCAATGTCATAATTGCAGATCAATTATTAGAACAACGTAATTTGCTTTGATGAGATAGTATTTTTTTAGAGCAAACATATAGTTAAGTCTCGGTAATTTGCCAAATTCTTCATATAGCAAGTCAATTCTAGTTTAAGTAAATATGCCAGAGTAGACATATCACATCTGATAACAATTTAATAAACTTGCTGTGGCTCAATCATTATGATTACCACATGCAGATAAACTTCTTTAACTTGTACCAACATATACTGGTTCCTTCTTCGTGAAAAGTATTATCAATAATATACTGATTGTAAATATTCCAAAATAGTACAAAAAGCTTTAAAACATCCTCATCAGAAACCTATGAATAAACTTAAAGGTTTATTTTTAATACAATCTAATTTTCAATTATTTATAATTAAAAGCTCATAAATTTATGAATCACTTTTCAAAGTTGGCAAATTTTTTTGTCTAACAGTTTTCTTTTTACACTTTATATGAAAAACAATCAAGAAGTCTTTTCGTTAAATGTTACTTTATTTATTATATTCCATTAATTTAATGTCAGAAAGTTAAACTGAATTCTTATAAAGGTAAGTAATCAACTTAACTAAAGAAAATCATCTGTTAAAAGAAGATAACTTGGCATTCCGTCATTTTTAAAATAATAGAGTAAAGGAATTGAAATCATACCTTAGAGATGTTCAAATATAGATTTCTAAATATATTGCGTGATATTACACAAGCTTTATGATTAGTCAAGGGGGTGCTGAATACTAATGTTTGAACAAGAATGCTCTCCAGCATGAAATTAAACAACTGAAGATTTAATGTGCTGAATTAAAATAACTATTGCTTGAATAGGTCAATATTAACAGCAATAATAAAAGATTGAAACTAACTTAACAAAACAATACTCTAAAGCCCTAAAGGAACTTTAGGAAAATTTAACATTAGCCACTTCGAATTGCTAAATATATAGAAATTCAATGAATTTTCTAGCTTAAGAGAAAACAACATAAGAATAGTAAATTAAGAGTTTCTAAAATGAAATTTAATAACTAAAGAAGTAACGTGATGTTGAAAAAAACGAATTATAAATGATTATAGCAAGAGGAAATCATAATTGTCTGACTTGGTAAAGGCATATACAATCCGATTACATAAAGTTTAATAGTCAAATTTCGAGGAATACTAAACGAAATTAAAGAATTAGGCTAAGGATATAAATGAAAAAGGTAAGAATTGAAGAAGAAGATTTCATCTTATGAGAAAATTAACCAAGAATTGCAACAAGATTATGAAACTATCCTTAATTAATAGACAGAATTGCAAGAAATAATTATAAATTAACAAGCAGAAGCTTAAGTTCTATCCTAATTAAATTATTAACTTTAAGATAATTCAAAATAACAAGAATCAATTATTTCTGATTTAAAATTATCTATTGCCTCATTGAAAGATGAGATGAAATGACTTAATAAGTACTTTAACAAAAGATTATAGATATCGAATTGTAAATAGGCATCTGCGAAATCCTAAATTTTGGAATTGATTAAATTGATAAAATAAGAAAGTTAAGAAAACTAGGCAGAAAGGAAGTAACTTAACGATTAGGTCATTAAATTGCAAGACAATAAGTTATAGGAAGAAGAACCGTAACTAATATTTTAAAATGAAATTTGTTAACAAAAAATTTCTTAATTATAAGATCAAGTAGTTGGGCAATAGGAATTTGAAATTAAATATAGAAAACTTATAAATGATATATAGTTTACTTAGATTATGAAAATAAATTGGAAACCTAGTCTAATGTATTTAAAAATGAAATAAATACTTTAAAGATTTANAAAAGCTCATAAATTTATGAATCACTTTTCAAAGTTGGCAAATTTTTTTGTCTAACAGTTTTCTTTTTACACTTTATATGAAAAACAATCAAGAAGTCTTTTCGTTAAATGTTACTTTATTTATTATATTCCATTAATTTAATGTCAGAAAGTTAAACTGAATTCTTATAAAGGTAAGTAATCAACTTAACTAAAGAAAATCATCTGTTAAAAGAAGATAACTTGGCATTCCGTCATTTTTAAAATAATAGAGTAAAGGAATTGAAATCATACCTTAGAGATGTTCAAATATAGATTTCTAAATATATTGCGTGATATTACACAAGCTTTATGATTAGTCAAGGGGGTGCTGAATACTAATGTTTGAACAAGAATGCTCTCCAGCATGAAATTAAACAACTGAAGATTTAATGTGCTGAATTAAAATAACTATTGCTTGAATAGGTCAATATTAACAGCAATAATAAAAGATTGAAACTAACTTAACAAAACAATACTCTAAAGCCCTAAAGGAACTTTAGGAAAATTTAACATTAGCCACTTCGAATTGCTAAATATATAGAAATTCAATGAATTTTCTAGCTTAAGAGAAAACAACATAAGAATAGTAAATTAAGAGTTTCTAAAATGAAATTTAATAACTAAAGAAGTAACGTGATGTTGAAAAAAACGAATTATAAATGATTATAGCAAGAGGAAATCATAATTGTCTGACTTGGTAAAGGCATATACAATCCGATTACATAAAGTTTAATAGTCAAATTTCGAGGAATACTAAACGAAATTAAAGAATTAGGCTAAGGATATAAATGAAAAAGGTAAGAATTGAAGAAGAAGATTTCATCTTATGAGAAAATTAACCAAGAATTGCAACAAGATTATGAAACTATCCTTAATTAATAGACAGAATTGCAAGAAATAATTATAAATTAACAAGCAGAAGCTTAAGTTCTATCCTAATTAAATTATTAACTTTAAGATAATTCAAAATAACAAGAATCAATTATTTCTGATTTAAAATTATCTATTGCCTCATTGAAAGATGAGATGAAATGACTTAATAAGTACTTTAACAAAAGATTATAGATATCGAATTGTAAATAGGCATCTGCGAAATCCTAAATTTTGGAATTGATTAAATTGATAAAATAAGAAAGTTAAGAAAACTAGGCAGAAAGGAAGTAACTTAACGATTAGGTCATTAAATTGCAAGACAATAAGTTATAGGAAGAAGAACCGTAACTAATATTTTAAAATGAAATTTGTTAACAAAAAATTTCTTAATTATAAGATCAAGTAGTTGGGCAATAGGAATTTGAAATTAAATATAGAAAACTTATAAATGATATATAGTTTACTTAGATTATGAAAATAAATTGGAAACCTAGTCTAATGTATTTAAAAATGAAATAAATACTTTAAAGATTTAAAAGCAAGAGTAACTAATCCATGCATAAGAAGTAGAAATATAAAATTCAAAAAATTAAAGAAAGGATTTAAATGCAAAAAATATTTGAATAGACTTAACAACTATTAAAATTAGAGGCATTATCTAAAATATTTACAGAATAACGTAAAGAATAAATTAATGATTTACAAAATTAATTTAATAATCGGCCCAGTAGACAGGATGATTTGGATATTACCAAATAACTTGAAAAAGAAAATGAGGATTTACAGGAATAAATATGAAGGAACTTTGCAAAAATAGAATCTGCTAATGAAATAGTGAAATATCTATATTTTCAAATCATAAACCAAATAATTTTCCAAAAAAAAGAATTTGATTTGATTCAACGCTGGAGGACGAAAGATCAATTGTTTTTGATAGCAAATAAGATTTCTTGCCCACTTTAAGTTTATCAAAATTAATATAATAGCTAAGAAATCATCAATAGTTACTAATACCTTTGCCATTATAATAGTCAGAATTTTCTGGATTTTTTAAATTGCTTAGTCATAATTTTCCAAAGCCTCCTCAAATCTATTCATTTTATTTAAAATTTCCTAAAATCATTTTTTAATTATTTATATTCTAAAATTTCATCTAAATTAGAATTAATGCTGAATAATCTTATTTAACAGCGTTTATAAACATGTTCATTTTGGCTAAAATTTATTCATGGTAGTTCTCAAATTTCCTAGCCTCTAAATTATAATGAATTTTTGATTATACATAAGTAATTACAATCCTCTAGTTTTTTACTTAATTGCTGAATCACATAATTTTGAAGCTTCTTAAGATTATTAGAGCATTGTTTTACAATATTATGTCAAACAAACTTGATTTAAATCCGAAATATATTTCTAAAGTCTTTTATGTTTTTCTTTTCCAAATATATTTTTATTTATAAACTCATTTTTTTCTTTTCTTTTAACTTATTGGATTACACCCTATTTTGTATTCTATATGTTTACCCTGTATTAAAAACCCCCTTCTCATTACTCATCTTAGTATTTATTAATTTTAAACTTGCTGTCATACTAAATGCTTTCTTTTGAAAAATTAACCTTATTTATTATTTAGGTTATATTTTCTATTAAAGCAATAAACTTGAGACTTATAATTTAACTTTTTAGAAACTTATCCAAACATTTTGGTATTACTCATCAAATTCCATATATAATTTATGAATATTTTAATATTTATGTTTGATTAAAAAATCGTAAAAAGACAAAGATGCCTAATGAATAAGATTATTATTATTGACTTAAAGAATAGATAATTATCAATTCAAACATCAGATATAAGATTAATTCAATTGATTCTTTCTTTAGTATTGACGATGATGCCTGACTAATTTAAGGCAACCACTTGCCTAAACTTGCTTCTTCAATGATGACTTCAAATTATCTCCATTTCCTTGTTGAAATTTTTCACAAAAGAGTTTAGCATCTTATTCTAATACTACCTATTTGATTTCCAACTTGATAATTCTGTTGGGTTCACAATTCTAATTAATTCTATCTGATCAACTAATATGATCAATAATTTCGAAATTTCTTTAAAATTTTTGGTCATCTTAAGAAAAAGAATTGTTATTTTTATCGCTTTTAACTATTATTCAGTTTTTTCTAATATTTGTAATTAACCACAATTTTTTTGAGATTTTATAATTAAGGTGTTTTTAAAAAGAAACACGACAATTTCAAATTAGTAATAATAGTTTGATAATAGCATAAATTTAATTTTTTTTCATTGAATTCTTATCGAAAAGGAGAATTATTCTCAACATTCTCAAAGAAACAAAAAAATATATTTTTGATCTTTATCTGTTGTTAATTTGTACTCATTGAAAGAAAAGGAAATACATTAATATGATTTGACAGAATACTCTCTTAAAATTATTCTTAGTTGTTGTTCCAATTCACTTGTTGTTTCCCCCCAGAATGTTTCAAATCCTGATATATTTAAGGTAAATCTTTTTCTAAATTTATTTATCCGATTTAAATTACTATTTTTCAAGAATGAAATGTGGAGCATGAGAATTAAATTCATTTTTATCAGCTTTAATTTAATTCAACAAATTCAAATTTGTCACAAAACTCTTGTGTACCTTCCAATCAATTGTATTTTTAAAAACAAAATTTTTCTTCATCATCAATTTCATGACCATTATTGTTTCATTAATTAATCTTGCTTTTATGAAATTAATTCAGGTAATTCAAATAAATTGGGTAAATTACAAATAGTTTACCAATTAGAACATATATTTTATATGAATAACTTAAACTTTACATTTGTGATGTGTCTGTTTGGGGCTGCTTCTGATAAATATTCTTAATCATTCTTATCTCATAAAGATAAGCTTCCTCTGAAAAAGTTTCATCAATTATCGATTATCTCCAGTCTTTATTAGGACACTTGCCTTCATTCCTTCTCCATCATTTTTCAATGAATGCAAATCCTAAATTTCTATGTTCTCTTTAAAACTAACCATAACTTTTACTACAATTTAAAGAGTTTAGGCCTTAGTTTTCCTTAAAATTATGAAAAATAAATATTTTTAAGGTGAAAACACTCTGAGAATTTCTCAATAATTTATTTCCAAATGAATTCAAAAGTATTATAGAACAAAGATGATTTGTATGAAGTATTAGCTTAATTGAAATTTATTGATAGCAAAATATTCAAATTGATAATTGAAATGCTTAAAAAAGAGGCAATTTCAGATTCCCAAAGCTTTTATCACAAGATGAAAACCAAGAACGTTGGGTAGAACACATTTTAGTTTAAAATTTATCACAGCAAGATAAATAAAAGAAGCTAAACTAGATGAAACAAGCTATTTAGAGCATTCATACAGTTATTGAAAAAATTAATATCCATAACTTCACTATAAATAATTACTCTGGTGAACAATATATAGAATAGAAATATGCTTTAATTAAGAAAATAGGGGTAGATGAAAATATAATTGAATTCTGAAAATATTTAGTCCTTCTCACTTCCATCGATAATAAATTCATCTAAGTGGGTCAAATTCTATTCATTGTTAATTGAAATGTAGGTTGACCTGAAGGCATAATCTTTTGAAAAAATTACCATTTAAATTACCACACTTTGAGGGGCGAATTTTGTCAAATGTGACTTGAGGGGATCCTAATTTTGAAAATGTCATTTATTGGTGCAATAAATTTAAATGGACAAAATTGTTTAATAGTAAATGGAAAAATTTTTAAATGAATGAGAGAATGGAATTAAATGATAATAGCGGTAGGGTTAATTCAATTTGCTTTTCTTCAGATAGTAAATCCATAGTATCGAAGTAGTGAAGACAACTTCATTCGTTTGTGGGATATTAAGACAGGAAGAATTAAGTCTAAATATAAAACCAACAAGGATGTAAAATAAATACAATAGCTAAATAGAGTGGTAAATTTTTGTGTTTATGGAATCTAAAATCAGGGAAACAAATGTCGGGACTTCTAGGTCATACTAATTAGATTTGTTCAGTTGCTTCTGTTTCGATGGAGCTACTTTGGAATCAGCTTCTTATTTTTATTTTACTTTTATTCGCAATTATATTATAATTAGAAAGAATTAAAAATAAAAAACTCCAGATTAAAAGAAAATTGACTTTTTGTGATAAAGAAAACCCTCTGGGACTTTTCTTTCGAATATTATGGTAGATTTATAACTTTATACTTTGCATCTTGAAGTATTAATTTTCAACAAATAAGAAAATTTGAGTTTATGGGTTCCAATTTAAATAAGTTGTATATGACTTTCTTGAAAAATTGTGAATGCAACACATAAACAACAAATCTTTTGAGTAACCCTCAAACTCTCCTAGTGCACTCAAATATAAGATTATTATTTCAATAAATAAACAAAGAAACTAATTAACTAGATTTTAGAGTCTAGGATAACAACAACGATTTTAATTCAAATTATTAATCTAAAATTATAACTTTTGAAAATCATTTTTTCAATTTTTCTTTTATCAATTAATTAATAATGTTATAAACTTTGATAAATCTTAAAATTCAAGCCTTCATACAATAGACTTACAGTAAAAAGGTAAGATAGTAAAAATCTAGCATAATATATATACTGTTGAAAAATCTGTAATATATAGTGGCAAAAAAAAATAACAACTCAACATTAGAAAGTAAAAAATTTGGGTTTTAATCAGATATTTGGAATTTATATTTAAGATATAGGTGAATAGAATTCTGAAAAAGTAATTTTTGTAATTTAAATATATTTGGGGCTCTCTTAATTCCTTCTTATCAATTCAAACATAAAATTTCTATGTTTAATTATTATTAATAATAATTTCCAGTTCATGGAATCAACTTATGTCAACAAAATAGATGAAGCTTAGAAAAATTTGGCTAATATGCAAGAGAACTTCTTGATTCTTTCGCCATATTTGATAACAAATCTTCTATGGATGCTCGTGCTTCATTAGTATTGAAGGGCAAACATGGGCTTAAGAAACCTTTCAAGCGATAGACCCAGATGCATAAATCCTTCTTATATTGATTAATTGACTTATAAATGTACATATATTTAGAGATATTTGCTAGCTTTTTAACAATAAAATTTCTTAACAAAATAAGTATATCCGACCTTTTTTTCACAAATCTTTATAAGGACCCTACAATGAGCTTAGTTTTAGCACAGGTAGGTTTCAAAAAACGCTCTCCTAATTATTGGACCTATCTCATGCTTGTTATTATGTTAATTTTATATTTATAAAGGAACCTAGTTTGTTTTTTTTTTAGTCAACTTTATACTTTGCCTTTTGATGATCTTTCATTTCTTTTATGCTCTTTTTTTGCTTTCTAACTTTTGCCCTTGACTTAATCGATTAATGAATGCCCACTTTGCTTTAAGATACAAAGGGATTATGATAGCTAGGCTTTTAGTATCTTATCCAATATTGATTTTATTGTGACAATTTTTATTTTGTTAGTAATTTAACTTTCTAATAAATAAATAACTAACAAAAAAATTAAAATTAATTTTTAAGCTAATAAAGTCGATTTACATAATTAATGCTTGGCTGAAAAATTTCCTCACATCCTAACTAAAAAGTTATTTCATTTCTAAATGAACTGGAGAATATTCATAGAGGTTAAAAGTTTAAGCCAAATCTAAATTCTATATCCAAGAAAAAGCTATATTTAATTCATGCTATATCTGGAATCCTGTAATTTATAGCCTGATTTTATGTTAATTTTATGAGTGAGAACGGATGTATAAGTAAGAGAATAAATCTCTAAAGTAAAAGACATTAATTCTTATGATCAGTTAAAGTAAAATCAAATTTTTGGAAATGGCATTCATTATTACAGCTGATAGAACTCTATCCAACATTTATCAAAATTGAAGGCTTACCATCAATCCCCCGTAAATGTTGTATATTTCATATAAGTTTGCTCCACATATAAATATGATTCAGTTTTTCTTCTATTTTGTTTGTATGTTCAAATATCAAGCTAATTAAGCTAATAGGATTACTTTGATCACTAATTAAAAAAAATGAATTTATATATAAAAATCAAGAATGACTAGGTAAAACATGTAAATAAGAAATTGCTTTTATATAAAAAAAAATGCAACATTAAGATATAGATTTTATGAATTTATTTTATAGAGGATATGGAATGATACAAGTGTTTAAATTTCTGATATAATCAAATGTAATCTAAGTGAATTTGGAACTTAATTGCTCAATATTTTTTTTTCCTAATGATAAATATGTATTTTTTTGTGCAAGCACCTATTTTTAATTTAAAGTAATTGGAAACTCAATTAAATGTATGCAATTTCAATTTTGAATGAGATTCAATCTATATATTATCATAATATATTTTCTCTTCATTTTAGAATTGTTAATTATTCCAATCTTGAAATACTTCCCATATTTTATTGGCTTTGTACAACTAAAACAAACAAAAAAAGGTATTAGGAATACATTTACCTTGTTAGAAATACCTAAAAATATTATTTCTTATGTTAAGAATAATTTTAAAGGTTAATTTTTCAAATGGTAGTTAAATTTTCCATAAAATGAATGAAAATTTAATATTTCCCTTTGAATTTGGAAATTTTCAAATTCACAAATCCCGGGGTGGTCCCACCTGCCAGACATTAGTATGGTTGGATAAATTTTCCTAGCCAGTACGGCCGGAGCATGGATGGATAAATTTTCCTAGCCCGTACGGCTGGAGCATGGATGCTTTCCCAAGCTCCTACGGCCGAAATACGAATAGATCATAACGGTAATTTAATTAGAATAGAAGATGATTTGACTTTTCCAAGAGAAAAGAAATTTATTGATGTACCCAATTTTATTAATGCACTAGTATTGATACAAATTAATAAATATTAAGAATTAAATAGTTTAAATTATTATATAAATTCTCAAACAGTAACGTAACTGTAATAGCTATTTTTGAATAAGTTATTCATGACAGATTATTTTTTAAAAGGACCCAATTCGTTTCGCAATTATGAAATATGTTTAAGTTTGCAGCTGGGTGTATATTAGAATCTCCATGCAAATTTATAAAGATATTTTGAAATTTAACGTGTAACGTAGGAATAATTAAATTACAATATTGTCGTTTGATAATATGTAATGTCAGTTTATATTACTATTTGATCGATCAATTTGCATTCTACATTGAAAATTATCAATAAATGAATTCTAAATTTACTATGATAATAATTTCTAAAATTAATTTATTGAGAATTAAAATAAGCAGTAATTAATTGGATTAATATTTACTTTTTATTCCAAACCACATGGTTCTTGTTACAAGGTTATTTTTATCAATATTACTGCTTTTATTCGACTTTTCATAAGAATTCAAACAAAATTAATCTATTTCGAAAACTTAAGCTTTTTATTTTGATGTGATTTTCATTATTTTTAATTATTGTTAATTTTTACAGCATTGAATCTGTTCAAAAGATGGTCTCCTAATTACTAACAATGGGAGCTTGAGCAAATTGTTATTAAAACTAATTATTTTTTGCCATAATACCATTCTAGGTATACTCATTAGCGACAAACAAAACAGACATTGCTTTTTAGAGCATAAGCTATGTGTAATAGAAATATTTCATTAATCAACATCATTAAAATTAAAATTGGATAAATTGGTACTAAAAAGAGTAATTGCTATCATTGATATAATGTAGAAAAATCGACAACTTAGGGATAAATTTGATTTCCAATTAATTTTAAAACCAATTCAAAATTATAGATAATATTGACCATGATAGTGGATAGAGAATTATTTATTGGTAGCAAAAATGTTTTTTTTGCAACTACACCTAGATATTTTGATTTATCAAATCTATTTAATAAGTACCAAGAAATAAATTTAACTCTAAAAGGTAACCTTAAAAATGTCAATATGAGATTAAAACTAAATTTTACATCAACTTTATCAAATTATCAGAACTTATTTAGAAGCGAAACTTTTATTGTAGAAAATTATAATTCTATACTTTCTACAAAGATACACAAATTATCCATTACATTTACTTATGAATTTATCAGGCAACTTTATAATAATCTTTCTAGAATCTTCTTTGAGACTACCTCCTGTAGAAGTATTGAAATATATATCATTCTTTTGTAACTTAAAAGACCGCAGAATTTTAACTAGAAAAAAAATGATTCTTAAAGTTTAATATAAATGTAGACTTCATTAGAATTCTATTTCTTTAAATTGATGCAATTCAAATAAAAAAATATTGTATTAAATGATTTGTATTTGATTAAGATAAGCATTAGTTTATAACGGACATATAGAGGGGTAAGAAAATGATAATTTAATCACTTTTGACATTATATTTGTTTTAGAAGAAGAAATTTGAAAATCTTAAAATTATAATTTTCAAAATTATTTATAAAAACTTCTGTCACTAACAAAACATTATTTCGATCATTGTATCTCTCAAGAGTCCTTGTTTTCTAAAGGGGATAATAAATATAAGATTAGTAAAATAATTTAGATTTAAGTGCTTGGTGCAATTTAGTTTATTGTATTTATTTTCGATTCATAAATTTTCTAGTTAATTAAGGAATTTCATGAAATTAGAGAGGCCATATATAACTATGGGCTAAAAGAACGATTAAAATCTCGTTCTTTGTGATATAAAAATTAATTTAATGTAATAATGTTTTTTTATAATGCAAGAAATCGAGATTAATAAACAGAATCACTAAAGTTTACCTTTGATATACAGCATGTTTTAAATTAGACAATAATTTATTTAATTTATAATTAGCAGCTTTAGGGTTGGCAAATAGAACAATAAATTCTGACTTAATTTGTAAAAAAGAAACCCCTTATAATTCAAAATTTAATTCAATGTAATTTTTAACATATATAAAGATCAGTATGACAAAAATGATTATAACAATAAGTTGTTTATGAAACAAAATTAAAGTATTGAATATTTTCTTTGTATTAAGTTAATGAAACCAAAAAATTTCTTTCTGAAAAAAAAAAAAAATTTATTTATCACATAAAAATTTGATAATTGTTAATATACATAAACTAGAATATATCACATTAGATACATTAATAAAAGGATAAACAATACTAGTAAAAGTAAAATTGAACAAAAAATCATAATATTGGTTTTAGTTATATATTTGGAATTACAAAAGTATTTCTAAGTTCTTCCTAATATAGTTAATTTATTTACTTGTTGCAACTTTTGATGTTATATGATCATCAGAAAAATTAGTTTCTTCTTCATTTGACAAATTCACTTAACCCAATATTAGAAAATCAGACGTTGTATCAACGCTATCATATAATTAGTTCGGATATTTTGATTCTCTTCTTAACGTATCAAACATATCTGGAGTGTTTCGAAAATATGAATTCTAACTTTTTAATATTTCATTTCCTTAATATTCTAATTATTCTGTTGATATGTTAGCTATAGAATTCTTGTTTAAATATGACAATGCTTCAAAAAAGTCAGGTCTATTATAATTTATTGGATCTAGCATTTTTTAAATCAAAATCTAAATTTAAAAACCATAAACTTATTCAATAAGCATAAAAGTGATATGATTAATTTTAAGAAAATCTATTTGAGGATGCATTTAAATCAAACATAGGCCCAAACTATAAACTTATGCTTTGTATGGATTATAATTAAATGACTCCAAACCCTCTTTTATCGCTTACTAGATTTCTGGTGCATGGTATTATTTGGTTGAAAATATGCAAGGCTATAATTTAGAATGAACAAGCTAAATCATATTATCAAAATCACAAGTTTTAAATTGGGTTGGATTACTTCTATCATTAATCAAGATATTTTAAGGCTTTATATCTCCATGACACAAATGAATAGATTATAAATAAGCATGAGTTTAAACTGTAGATTTTAATAAGCTTGCAAGAGAATTTTTATTGATTGGTAATTATTCCTTTCTAATCAATTCAATATGATCTTACAAGCAATATTGCATATATTCCATACAAATGAATATAACTATTTATTTATTAATATGTATACTTGTTTAAAATTTTCCTGAAAATCTTTATTATTGTTGCATAGCCATTCCGTAGATTTATATGATGGTTTCGCTATATCCTTTCTATATTTGATATTGTTTTTTTAGTTTTTCTGTTTGTTCATTTTCTCTAAATAATATTAATTAATACACAATTATTGTAATATAACCTCTTTAACAGCAACAGCTTGATTCAAAAATTTATAAAGGTACACTCTATTATTCGAAGATGCTATTAATTTTGTCTAATGATATTTTTTCAGATCGAAAAATGGAATATCAGGATGAACTTAGCAAAATAAATTTTCCATATTAATTTAATATATAAATAAAAACCTTCTCAATCCTTTTGTAGAATATGAAATTTCGTTATTTAAAGTTTTGGATTATGAAGTCAAATTAATACATATCTAGCTACTACTGTCCTTTCTTTTTTAACAATTCTTTAAAGTATTTTGAACTTAACCAATGCAGGCTATTGCTTCGTTTATCCATTACAAGTTACTCCAACTTTACAATATTCTCATATCGAAATGAAGGTAACTTAAATGGCTAAACCTAATTTACTTCGTTTGCTACTTATTATTTTTTTCAGGCCCTCTTTTCAGTCTAATATCATTATTGTTTGAATATGTCAAAAATATTTTAAACTAATTGTTAGAATGGAAAATAATAATTATTAGACAAGATATTGATTTCATCATTTATTATTTTCAAGTACTTTGAGAAGATAATTTAATCTCAAATAATCAGATATTTCAAATTCAATCAGAAGTCACTCATAAACTTCTCTCTTAATAAATTGATTGATCTAAAACATTATTTGTTATCTTTATTACCCATTTGATTAATAGTATGCGAACTCCTGGATTCATTTTAATAGAATCATAAAAAACAATAAAAATAGATTGATTTACTAAGCAATAGAGACACTCAAGAAAAGAAAATATCATTTAAGAATTAGGAACTATAAAATGAGTATTAAGTGCTTTAGGTTTTCGAAGAACTATAAAGGATTAGAATATTTTATACCAAAATAAATCGTGAAGGATGAAAAACAGATGAAGCTTTGGAAAGGAAGTATAGCAACCGCAAAATGAAATCAATTAGGATAAATATAAATATTCAGCAATTACATTCTGTTTTCATAACAATTTCTATTCTCAAATCAATAACTTTTAAATAGAAATTAAACAAGGAATTTTTTAGGTTTGAAGTTTTTTGGAAGGAGTTTAATTAATTTTTTATTTTTTACAACTTCTTAGATTTCAACAGAATATCATTATTCTCCAAATAATATCTTTAATTTTAGATACGAATTTTTCAATAAAAAGAAAATATTTATTATTATTTTTCATATCAATAAATACTGATTATTATTTAATATTTTCTAATGGGAACTCAACATTCTTCGCCAATAAATTTTGCCTGTGTGTCCTGTTAATCGAACGATAATGAATTTGCTGTAAGATAAAATATCATCTAATAGAGCATAGATTGGAAAAAGCAACTGTAAAGGGAGTGCGAATAAATAAAAGATCGGTGCAAATGGGCAAAATATTTTATATCATAAGTTTATAGTGGATTAAAATCCTAACCAATTGAAGGGTATATAATCTAATTTTAATCAGCCAATCAATAGTACAAGAGTAATAAATAAGAATTATTCTTAGGCTAATTTCTAAAAAATTCGCGAAAGAGTTAAAGTTATTCTAGTAATCCAAATTTTTCAATTAAGCAAAGTTCAGAAACCTCTATCAAACAACTTATTTTGAACACAGATTTAACCATACAATAACTAGAAATTCAGACCAACACTATTCTGAATAAATAAGAAGCATCTGTGTCATTATAAATAATTGAGAAAAAGAAAATTAGTGAAAGCTTTGATAAGGAAGACGAATTATTAATTTCTCAACTATTATATTATGTGGATATGATTAAATTGTTGAAGCAACAGATAAGCAATCAGGATCATTAACTTAATGTGATTCTACATTTTTTTATAGATTCATTTAAAAGATAATACAATATGGATCGCTGTTCGAAGCAATTAGATCATGCTGTTACAGACCTAAAAGAATTTTCAAAAGTGTTTCAATCTTGCATTTAAAATTACTATTCAATTGAAAAAACGTAGATGTCTACAGGACTGGTGACTGATCTATTTAATAGAGAAACTATGTTGACAGCAATTTATTCTATGCTATTTTAAAAAGAAATCACCTATTAAATAATTTATGATATGACTTTGGAATATCTGAGAAAAGATATTGATAAGTTAAAGACCAATATTGAAAAATGTTATAATCATGAGGTAGACTTTTATGAGATAAATGTAAAATATAGACTTAATAAATCTACACACTCATATTTACTAAAGAAATATTCTAACTGTGAAATCAATTATAGAGAAGGAATTCCTTATCATAAATGCTTCAAACTTTTAGCTTAAATCAAAGAGAAATAATCTCCTTAATAAAAACTCAAAGCATTAATCTATTGTTTAGAGAAGATTATTAAATAGATTAAGCATTTCTACAATATATATGGTTGTGAATATGATTTTCAAATTGAATCGGCTGATCTTATCTCAATATATATGTACATAATAATCAAATCTCAGCTTTTTGATTTATAAGTTCATCTGTATTTCATTGAACATTTTATTAATACCAATCAAATTAATTATGGCCCTTATGGCTATTACTTAACTTCAATAAATGCAGCCATAAAAATGATTTTATTATAATAAAATTGAACATTAATATTATTATTTTCTAAATTATCAAAATGGATTAAATGAAACTTTAAATAAAAGCCACAAATATGGATGAGGACTTTATTAAAAAGCTGTCCGAAATCACATTTTCAGCAATGCAACAATTCAGAATTGAAAATTAGCTCATCACATTAATTACGAATGAGATAAATTTGATTAATTTGGATGGAATTGTATTGTTGGAAGGAATTTTGGAAGTCATGTGATTCATTAAACAAAGAAATACATTTTTTATAAACACAAAGAATTGTATTTCCTACTTTGGAAAGCATGAGTAATAACATGTATGCATTTAACAACAATAAGTCAATTTAGCATAACTAATATCTAATAACTCATTACATTCAAGATTAAGAGCTGAAAGTCCTTGTACTTATTTGTATTACTTACTGTTCCACTATGAAGAATCCTCATTTATGCTGCTATTTAAACTAAATAATCTAATAAGTCGTTCATGAATAGCTAAATTGATTGAATTCGGGATACCATAGAAAATTTTGAATTTGATATTAATCTTGAATCGTTATATTAATATTTAATTGTAATATCTCAAATTAATCCCTTAAGTCATACTGTTTTATCCAAGTTGGCATTTCTTTATAAATAATTATAAAAAATAAAAATTATTAAGTTCTTATTATCTTGAGAATGGGTTCTATATGTAAACAAGGGCAAAAATCTTAGAATGAAAAGGAAATATAAACTGAAATTTAGTTAACTCATTCTAAAGAATAATTTGAGGCAAGACATAATACTGCTAGCAACTAATATAATTGTTAAAGTACAAGGTAATTAACATTTCGAAATGATATTGCCTCAAAATTTATTAGTTTGAGTTAATCATCAGATTCAGAACCAAATTAAGATAATGACCCTGGGGATAAAAGATCATTTTTCTCTAACTTTTAGACGTTTTAAGCAATGCCTTCTCAAAAATCCTCGAAACTAGTTTCTCCTCAATTCACATTTTTTGCAGATGAAAACTCAATTGAGAATTAGTTCCAAAAGAAACTATAGAATAGATAATTAGAGTGAGTCTCAGAATTTTGATGAGAGTAAACCGATTTATGTATTTAAAATTTATTTGAAATTCAAAATATTGATCTTTTCATGTATTGGTCTTACAATACTCTCTAATAAAGTTAAATTAGAATACAAACTAAGCTTAATTTAATAAATGAAATATAAAGAAGTATTGAGATTTTCTGAAGACCTAGTAGTATTGGCTGAAATTGTTTTCTATAGTTGGGGTATCACAATTATTTAGAGATAGAGGAAACTTCCTCATTATTAGTAATATATTTTCTTAGTTTTATACTTGGAAGTACTTTATAAGGGATTTCCTCCTTTTAACATAGATTCTCAAACTTCACACAAATGCTGCTGTTTTATATGGGCTATATAATCAAGGGGATATCAGTATGGATTTCTACCTAAGAAAATATTTCCATCTCATTAAATGTTCATCTGATTATTCAATTCCATTTTTCAAAGGAACAAAGCCTCTAACAACGAAGTATGTCCTACTATGCATTTTTCTTAATTTGCATTAATACTTTTAATTATCTCACTGTGACTACCGATAGCTACTTTATTTTCTCACTTGATATCATTTTAGTAGTCTTAGATGCCAAACATCTTTCCTTGATTATTGATAAAAATGGTGGAAAGTCCTAATACCATTAACCAAATAGTACTCTTAATACGACTACAAACTAATAAAAGCTTGGGTAAACATTTCAATTTGAATTACTTTCAGTGAAAAGTCCAAAAGCACCATTTAATTTATATGATCGATTTTCAACGAAGAAACTTACATTTAACACCAAGCTGGACGTTTTCGAGTCCACTATAAAGTTAGAAGATTATTTAAAAAAAGTATTTGAGAATGATCTACAGAAAGGAGATTTAATTATTCAACAGGAATTTTTTTAATTATCATTATTATACAAATATAACGATGTTACACATAAAATTAAAATATCAGACTTTCTCTCTGATTATTACGAAGAATTATCAAACATTTATTATTTTTCAATTGAAGATAATGACATATTTGATTTTAGAGACACTGTTTTACTAATAGAATAGGTCAAAAATAGTGAAAGTGAAACACTTATTTAATTTTTGTTTTTGGATGTCCCTTAAAAATATTAAAGAAAGTAAAGTAGAGTTAGGAAATAATTGTTTTTCGATATGTGCAAATAATTATCACATGAATTAGGAACCAGTTTAAATTCCCTTATGACATTTAGCAATTTAGCTGCTGAAGATGAAGGAATTTCAGAATAAATAAAAACAACCTATATATACCCTATCTTAATTAATAGTGTCTAATTAAATCTAATTATTAATAATGTAAGAGATTTTACTCATTTGGGGTTAAAAATATTTCAACTTAAATTAGAAGAGATGTAAATCATTTAAACAGTAGAATTTATCAATACTTTATTTGAAGAGCCTCTTCAAAGTAAAGGAATAGAATTATCAGTTTAATATCATTTAAAGAACCGGTATCTAATTACTGACAAAGAGCGATTCGAATAAATTTATTTTTAATTATTATCAAATGCGATTAAATTCACTTTATCAGGATAAATAAGAGTTAATATTTATAATAATGCAGATAGATTTATTTTATCAATTGAGGATACTGGCATTGGATTGAGTGAAGAAGAAGAACACAATCTAATATACTTGTTGGATAAGGATGAATTTATAAAAGTTTCTGATAGTTAAGTTGGTTCTGGGATGGGATTAGTCATATCGAACATGATTGTCAAATAACTGAATAGAGGTGTGCCTATTAAGTTTAAAAAGTTGTTGATTGGAACTTAATTTTATTTTGAATTGCCTAATGATATTTAGGAAACATATATTTCGAATTCAAAGGCCTTAATAGAATATTCTCAAGGGTCATAATCTATCAAATTGCTCTCATAAAATTCCTATATAGAAGGACCACTAGGGTAATAATCCCATGTTATATCATCGAATTTATCTTCCTAAAAGTTATAGTTCAAAAAAAAGAGAAAAGAAACAAAGTCATTTTCGGTTGTTCATCATTTTGAAGATGAAATTGAAAGTGATGTTTAAAGCGAATCACATTAAAATAAGATTCATTTTTTACCATTTTTTTAAACAAAATAGAAAAAAGACATGTTAGAATATTGTTTATAAAGCGAGTGTTGCTCAAGAGCAATGATTGTTGATGATGAATATTATAATATACGTTGCTTGAAATTAATTATGCAAAAATATGGAGTATAGTGTGATCATGCATTTAATGGCTAAGATTCTCTTGCATAAATTAAATATAAAAAGGAAAACCCCTGCTAGCATTGTAATAATTAGTATTATTTACTCATATTTTTGGATATAAATATGCCTATAATGGATGGATTTCAAACTATTAAAATGATTAAAGGATAAATGAGATCAGAGGAGATTAAGAAAGTTTATTGTATAGCTACAACAGGATTGTGCGACCTCTAAACTAAGCAAAAATGCTATGAAAATGGAATGGATTATTTTATGACTAAACCACTAAACTAAAGTCTGCTGAAAGAAATTCTTTTAACATTTTTCCCAACTTTAGAAATAAAGGTTACTTGAATTTCTTTTTAAAATAAAATAATTTGAATATTCAATTTTGAGAAAAATATATTCACGCTAGTGATATAAAAATATTTATATGTCTATCTTCTTTTTAATCCCAATTTATTTCTAATAACGTTAGAATTCAATATAAATAAAAATAAAGGACTTGTGAATAAAATTTTATACCTTGTTTTTCTCAACCTCTAATTTATATATAACATAGATAAACAATTTAATTAAACAAAATTCTATTTTTTTAATTCAAAAAACTGACTACTACTCTGGGGTGCTTAAGCTTGATATCAATATCAAGATTTGTTTATTCATAGTTCCTTAAGAACATATATACTATTATAGACTATTTTATAAATTGCAAAAAGTTGGAACAAAACCTGTTATATATTATCAATAACATTTTTATTTAATAATAAACATCTTATAAATCAAGCAGGAATTGTTCTGAAATTTCCCCAAAATTACTTTCTTAAGCCAAACTAATTCTCACCAATACCTTCAAATCATAGGCAATAAATCACATTAGCATTGTTTAACAATTAATACGGACAATCTCTGAAAGAAAATATATAAAATATATAAAAAGCCAGCAAGTAACAGAAAGGGGAGGAGAAAGTATGCTCAATGAAATTATATATTATAAAAATAATACAGCAAAATTTAGCATTATATATTTTATAAAATATATTTAGGAAATATGGCTAGAGAAAGAATAAAAAAAGATTTTGACCAAATAAATTATATCAAGCTTTAGGGCAGTGATGATTTTATTGTAGATATATATGAAATAGGAAACTATTAAATACAGATATGCATTAAAGGTCCAGATGATTCACCCTATAAAAATTACCTATTTTTCCTTAATTTTCAGTTTTCGAATGAATATCCTTAAATTCCTCCATAAGTCACATTCATGAATAAAATTTTTCATCCAAACATAAATGTTTTAGGTTATATTTATTTAGGTATCCTAAAGGATGATTGGACGAGTGATTACTCAGTACACACAAGTAAGCATTCTACAAATCTTAGTTTTGGCGAGCATTAAAGAGCTATTAATAAAGCCGGATGAAGATAATTCATTTTTTCCAGATGCAACTTTACTTTATAAAAATAATAAAATTGATTTCGAAAAAAAAGCAAAGGAATGGGCATAAAAATATGCTATTTATAATTGATTCTTAAGTATTGTTTATTTTTCAATTAAAATTGCAATTCGATTAGAATGGTTGTATTTTCAAACTAATTTTATTATTAATTAAGTTTATTCCTCATGAATTGGTTGGAGTAATTACTTGATACTAAGATTTTAATTGGTATTGGAGTTGGCGTTCTAACAGCTTCTTTAAGCCTAATCCCTACATTAAAGGAACAAACTCAAGAAAATGTATTAAACTCAAAAATGAAATTATCAACTAAATCATTACCATCAACACAGGATCTCAAACAAGTATATATAAAAAAAAATGAAAAACAATAATGTCAGACTAATTCCACCTAAAATAATGGAAAAATTAAGAATTAGAACTCTACTAAGGCAGAGGCCAATTAATAAGATTGTTATTAAAACTTAGATGATAGTATTAGGAAAAAAAGAAAATTATAGGAGTTTGACGAGGAATCATCTCGAAAGGATTATTAATCTTCTTAGGGTTTTAATGATAATCAAGGGTCCTAAAACTTGATATAATAAAATAACAGTAAATATTTTATTATTAGATAGTTATAAACCAGAAAGAAACTGATTAATTTTCCAAATTAGGGGATCCTTAATCTTCAGACAATTAAGAAAAAGCATAGCCTCAAAAATAATTGAAAGAGAGTGATGATCAATCAGACCCTAAGATTTCAGAATAAAATGGAGAATAATAGGACGAAAAATAATAGTGATTATCATTCAAATAAACCAATTTTCGATTTCATATAAACATATTTGTTAGATATCATATATTTAATTCATAAAATCATAAATAAAGTTATTTGTTTGAAGATTTACTATTTATTATAAAAGTTAAATCAAATGACTTTCTTTACTATTTAGTAAATATTAAATAATAATAAAATTTAAAATGATATACTCATATTTATTTTTATTCGGCATTTTGTTCTAATTTTTGTATCATTAAATTTAAGGAATAGGCTTTCTTCTTATATGATCCTGTTAAATAGGTTTGGTTGTTCAAATCATACAAAAACCTTCCTAATTCAATCTAATATTGCTATATTTATTGATTAATACCATAAGATCATTATCTTTCTCAATCAAGATATCAGCCACAGCTTTGAATTCTCCAATATTAATCACATGTTCTTTTTCTATCGCTATTAAATTCCATAAGAATACTAGAAATAAATAAAGTATAGCCACTTACAACGAATGGATTCAATGATACACAAAATAAGTAATAGGTTTTTACTTTGAATTATAAAGCAAAGTTAATAAAACAGACAGATTCTTCCAACAATATTATAGAATATTGAGAAATAGTAGAAATTTTTATTATATCCTAAAATTTATCTTAAAAAACCTAAAATAAGTCTTTTATTTACAATTTGAGGATAATTTATTTAATAAACCCCAATCATATTTAACATCAACAAAGGAGACACTCAAACCTAATAAAATGATTAAACTCTGAAGAAGGTAATTCGGTAGAAAAGTCACAAAGATATTGATTTGGCTAAGTAAAATGAAAGTCAACATTGATGTAAATTTTATTAAATTGAGGTAAGATTTCTTATCTTAAATATAAACTCTTAATGAATAATAGAAACCATATATAAAGGGCACTATTAGAACAGTCTATGATAGATAGTTGAATTCTTTAAATTAAGTCTAATGTTCGAAATAGCAAAAATAATAATGAATTGTATAGGAGAACAATCTAAAGAACTAGCTACAACTCACCTAAATATCATGATATAAATTTGATACCATTTATTCAACGTTCCAAAGAATCTCCTTACTTAAATATAAACCACTCAATGTTTTGATTTGTAAAATCCAAAAATATTTTCTAGCTTGATATCCAAAAATTCTAAACGGATTTATCATAAATAATATTAAAAATATCCAAAGTAAAAATAATGCATATATTGGATCAAATTCAAAAAAGTTAAACATGTGATAATAAATTAAATGATTGCTAAGTGCATAAAATTTCAATTCAGAAATTAATCCATAATTAACAATTAATAAAAAGATTATAGTAATGACAGCAGCCAAATAATAGAACTTAGATATCGAATCACGTATGTAATCAATCTTAAAGATTACCCAATAATTAATGTATCTTTTTTTGAAAATCTGCAACTAAGTAGAAAAAAACCATAAATAAAATAATGGAATTGCCATCGTTATAAATAGTAAATAAGTTGAATAGTCCTCTGAAATGCTCAAATAATTAAGATCGATTCTTTAATAAATAAAGGATAACATAAGAAAAAGTATTATCCCTCCAAGAAATCCAATATATTAGAGTTTATGTTGTATCGCATGTGATTGTTTCAGCTTTGCTAATTCATTACCATCCCATCCATTTATTAAATATAATGCTTTGATATTCTTTATTATCTTATTCAATGACGTATCATTAACAAATTATAAACTCTTAAAGAAATGATTCATGTGACTTTCTGAATTATCAATAAAGCTTGTATATTGATGATAAAGTGATAAAATTCGATTGGAAGCTTCAATATTAGAATTTTTGAATGACTTTAGCAGTTGCCCTTTTTTATAGAGAATTTCCAAGTTTTTTATTCTTCCTATGTCATCCTCAGAGTCTATCAATGTTTCATATTGATACTACAATATTTTAACTTGAATCATATAAAATTAATTGCATTTATTCGTTTCGTCTTAAAACAATTGTATAAATTCTTCGTCTAAGATTTATAACTTAGTTTATATTTCTTATGGAATATTAGCATCTAAATTTTAATCTTTAATAAGTTTAATTGTTAAATTGAGGATTGGCAGAGAATTAGTTACTCTTTTAAATGGGTCTAATACTTCCTTTAAGAATTGGTAATTCAAATAAGCATTTGACCATTCTGGAACTTAATGAGATACAAAATGCTGCATAAAACTCATTGAATTTAATTATTTTATACTTAATTATAATTTTTGGTATTCAATTTTCTGTAAACTCTTTTAGATATTATTCTTAATTGATTTACTTAATTCTAGACTGTTTATGAATTCTATTAGAAATTGTGCTCTCCTCTGATCTTATCTATGAAATCAAGTGGTAAGTTCATAAAATAAAATAAAAATATAATGTCTAATTTCAAATAACTTTGTCCTTTCTTAACTTTGTAGCAATAAGTTCAAACAAACAGAGCTCCTCTTCTAGACTTTCTTCAGCATTAATATTCCTATCTTCTTTTTCCTTCAATTCAAGCAAGTGCATTTATTTTGGATCCAATGAACTGCCATCCTCAAATCGAACTAAAATATTCTTCTTTCTGATGTAAGGCTTTTAATGTTCTCTCAGCAAATACCTAGCAAACTCTGTCATCAATTTAGAAGACTTTCTTAAGATTTCATAGTTGAATAGATTACTTGTTCACAAACGCATACTAATATATTGAATAAGCACGTTTTATTTAATAAGCATGAAGTTTGGTTTTCTTCATAATTTCAAACAACTTATCTTTAGGCATATCTCCAATTTCTTATATTGAATTGATAATCTATTATAGTTTTGTTTAATACCTTATTAGGGAGTATATCTTTAAAATGCTCATGTAAGATTTTCGAGTCAGTTATATCTCTCATCACTTAAAAANATAAATAAAGGATAACATAAGAAAAAGTATTATCCCTCCAAGAAATCCAATATATTAGAGTTTATGTTGTATCGCATGTGATTGTTTCAGCTTTGCTAATTCATTACCATCCCATCCATTTATTAAATATAATGCTTTGATATTCTTTATTATCTTATTCAATGACGTATCATTAACAAATTATAAACTCTTAAAGAAATGATTCATGTGACTTTCTGAATTATCAATAAAGCTTGTATATTGATGATAAAGTGATAAAATTCGATTGGAAGCTTCAATATTAGAATTTTTGAATGACTTTAGCAGTTGCCCTTTTTTATAGAGAATTTCCAAGTTTTTTATTCTTCCTATGTCATCCTCAGAGTCTATCAATGTTTCATATTGATACTACAATATTTTAACTTGAATCATATAAAATTAATTGCATTTATTCGTTTCGTCTTAAAACAATTGTATAAATTCTTCGTCTAAGATTTATAACTTAGTTTATATTTCTTATGGAATATTAGCATCTAAATTTTAATCTTTAATAAGTTTAATTGTTAAATTGAGGATTGGCAGAGAATTAGTTACTCTTTTAAATGGGTCTAATACTTCCTTTAAGAATTGGTAATTCAAATAAGCATTTGACCATTCTGGAACTTAATGAGATACAAAATGCTGCATAAAACTCATTGAATTTAATTATTTTATACTTAATTATAATTTTTGGTATTCAATTTTCTGTAAACTCTTTTAGATATTATTCTTAATTGATTTACTTAATTCTAGACTGTTTATGAATTCTATTAGAAATTGTGCTCTCCTCTGATCTTATCTATGAAATCAAGTGGTAAGTTCATAAAATAAAATAAAAATATAATGTCTAATTTCAAATAACTTTGTCCTTTCTTAACTTTGTAGCAATAAGTTCAAACAAACAGAGCTCCTCTTCTAGACTTTCTTCAGCATTAATATTCCTATCTTCTTTTTCCTTCAATTCAAGCAAGTGCATTTATTTTGGATCCAATGAACTGCCATCCTCAAATCGAACTAAAATATTCTTCTTTCTGATGTAAGGCTTTTAATGTTCTCTCAGCAAATACCTAGCAAACTCTGTCATCAATTTAGAAGACTTTCTTAAGATTTCATAGTTGAATAGATTACTTGTTCACAAACGCATACTAATATATTGAATAAGCACGTTTTATTTAATAAGCATGAAGTTTGGTTTTCTTCATAATTTCAAACAACTTATCTTTAGGCATATCTCCAATTTCTTATATTGAATTGATAATCTATTATAGTTTTGTTTAATACCTTATTAGGGAGTATATCTTTAAAATGCTCATGTAAGATTTTCGAGTCAGTTATATCTCTCATCACTTAAAAATCTTCAGAAGGATCTTCAAGTGTAATTTATAAGCACTTCTCATCCTCCAAACCCAATTTATAAACAGTCTTTAGCATTTTACTCCCATGACCTTTCCTCTGGTATTATGGCAAGAATAGCATTTGACTCAAACGATGTCTCTGCTTATTCCATCCAATATTAAACTTAAATACGGTAGTCAACCCGACAAATTGGCGTTTTTCATACAATGTTAAATACACCCATTCATTTTCATCCCCTGGATATTGAACTCCATCAATTAAAACTAAAAGAAATGCTTATAAAAAAGGCTTGAATTAGACAAACCCTTTTGTTGTTGCCATTTGACATTTGTATATTCTGAAATCTCCATATTCTTCAATTAAGTCTCCTAAAGGCTCCTAATTTTCTTCTTCTTCAAGGGCTTAAAGAAACTACTCTTCACTAGAAAGGAAACCAGCCTCATACACTTTATTAAAGCTCTCATATAAGTCATCTGCATCTTCAGTCTGCTCGCTATAGGATATCTATAGTAAGGTATTTTGAATGGGTTTACTTTAATGTAAGGCTTCAATCCAAGTGCTGTGACATGAATGGTAATCTTAAGATCTTTGTATCCATATATTTCATTTGTTGATCTAAACACCTGATGAACATAACTGGGTTGAAATTTCAGCCCTTGATCTGCCTTATATTACTCCACTGTTCCCACTAGAATATATGTGATTGCTAAAGAGCCATTAGTAATAAATGGATCATCCACTCTTTAGACTTCTGGTGGTTTCTCAAGGTATTTGAGAGCATTCATTCTTAAATATTAGCCTTGCTCTTCGTCAAATAGGTTTGCCATCCAATATATTATTATTTTGGCGCCAATAAAAATAATAATAAACTAGTGATAAAGAGAATGTGATTTGCATTTATTATGTTTAAACTTTAAATCAACTGAAAAATATTTGTTTATTTGAATTAGCCATTGAGATTGTAACAGAATTCGAATCAAATAATAAATATTTATTAAATACTGATAATCTGTAAATACATTTTATAAGTAGTTGTAGACAGTATTCAATTCATCAATATAACTTATTCAAGCCAAGGATTTATTTAAATTGGGAATTGATCATTTGATTTCTTAATTCCCAATTATATTCATTAATATTAAATTGTTAATGGAGAAATTAGGCAACCTATTTGAATTCTTTGTGACTACAGGGATTAAAACTAATGATTAAGGTAATCACAAACAATTAATCTATTTGTAGATGTGATACTTTAATCATGTACTACTGCAAATAAGAAGGATCTTGCAATACTTACAATATTTCCAAATCCAGTGGAACGTAAGATGAATCATGTTCTAGCGGACATAGCTTTGGTAATAGTTATTGAAATTATAATCTTTTAGTGGTGCTTTCCTTTGGGAGTAAAAACAATCAAAGAAGGAGATAGCAAATTTAATAAAATAGAAGAGTATTTTAAAGAGGATGACGCTTAGGCATCTACAAATGAGATCAATTACTTTGTTATCAATGATTTCAAATAGCACATCAAGTTTTATTGTACATCCGCTTGCTTCTATGAGAAGATGTTCATAATCATGCCTCCGAACGATAAATTAATGTAAGTCTTTGTGCCTAAGGCCTTCTGCGTAATATCTCGTTTTCCTGCATTCATCCCCCAAAGAAGTTTTGTAATGCAATTGCTCAAAATCCAGAAGCTTCGCCTATCATAAAACAGAGAAAGAGATAAAATAATAACTATCAAGAGAGGGCAATAGGAATATTAGATTGAAGAAATCAAACTCTACGATTTCTATATTCGAACAGCACTGACACAATGTCCATTAGTATAAGATAAGTATTTATATATCAATAAATAGCAAGCGTAGAGTATAGGTTAAAGTTCAGCAGTTCCGAGATTTGGATGAACTACTACGTCTCCAACTCCCATCTAACAACTCACTTTTCCATATTTAAGTTGTCAAATAACCTTTTCGATGTTTTAATTTTCAATTAGCCCATCTTTAATTTGTACAAGTTACTATTGTACATGATGCTTGAGTATCAAATCATCATTGTGTCTCGTAAACCTGCTGGAATAACATTGTTTTGCCAATCATTAGTCGAGTTACTTGCTCCTTTGTAATGGCGTGGTCTCTTTATTCCATTTTTAAGACCTGGATCATTCGATTTCCATAAATCCCAACTCCCCTATATAATTGGTCTAGATAGAAATCTCTATGAAATAGTAAATAAACTCATTTAATTTAGTCTGAAAAACCATTGCCAAAGGAATTAAAAAGAGTGATTTATGATATTGATGATGGACGCATTCTATCCAGGTCAGATGATCCAAAATGTCCCAAACAATATCAAAATTACTTCATTCGAAAAATGAACACTGTATTTGCAGATCTTAAATTTTATGAGAATGTAATTAAATCTAATAACATAGGAAATTTTTGAAGAAGGGATAATGAAATATCGATAAGCATTTTATAATGTTAAATTACTCATGTTAAATGATATCTATAAGTACTTTAGTACTGATACATCAAACCAGAAATCAGAGAAAAAGATTGTTATGTTTGATTATAAGAAATTTCTAAATTCTTTTGAAAGTCAAGATTAACTCTTTTTCTTGCAATTTCTTAAAACTTTATCATTTCAATAATTTGTAAAAGATCTCTATAAAGTTATGGAATATAGAGAGGAGTTCATTAAAAACAATATTCAAAATGTAGAGTACTATTTTAGTTGTGTACTTCAATTCTTTGATGATGTTAGATTTCTCAGTATTCGCTTTGGAGAACAAACTCTTGATGATAAATTGGTCATCTTAGAAAATTTACAGAATAATTAAATCAAAGCAGTTCTTGAAAGGAAAAACGAATCCAGCAATTATAAAGTTATAGAAATGAAAACAACTGATTTCATTCCTGAATATTTGGAACATCTTAAAAATAGTAGTCTCAATCTTAGTATGGAAATGCAAGCCTTAGCCAAATTCATTTAAACAGTTCCACAATAAGAAGAAATAGTAGTTGAATAACAACAAAAAATAGTGTAACAAGGTGGACCAGATATGAATCAATCAGAAGAATAGGATAATATCTCTTAAGAATCCTCTAAAATTCAGTCAGACAAATCAGATCAACATAGTTAATTTCATCATTCATTACCTCCATAAGAAAAGGTTAATTGGGAATTGCAAACCATAGCTGTAAGTAATGCCTCAGAATATAGAAAATAATATTAAATTAAACATCTAAATCTTATTAGTAAGAGGAATACTTTTAGAAAGAAGAATCTACTAGAAAATGAAGAAGAGGAAGAACAAATGCAATTGAATCAAAATACAAATACCAATAACTTTATTGTTACTAATATTGCTGACAAAAATATGCTTAGTTTACCTGTTAAGGATAATTAATCCATGGCCGCAAGATCCTATTTCAACAAGAGTATGGTCCCATTAATTGGAGATTATGGAAACGCAGAAATTATGGTGCCTAATTAAGATAACATGATTTGAATATAATTTATAATATACCAATAAAATATGCTATAAAAATTCTTTCTAATGTACGAATTTAGGTAAATACATAAAACTAAATCACTCATAATTAAAAGAAACATTCATATACATCTTAGTCAGTCAATTCTTCTATTTACTGAATTCCGTCATCACTTTCCATTTCTTCCTATGTAGCATATACTTGGACACTAATTGAACCTTGCAATATCAAATTTTGACATTCTCTTAACTTTTAAGGGAAGGCTTCATCTAAATATTTTATTACATCTTGGATTTCTGTAAAAGCATAATTTTTATTCACTATTTTATCCCAAACAAATTACCCTTCTTCTTAAAGAGTCTTAAATTTGATTTCATTTGATAATTTGATTATTGTTTGAGACTTTTAATCTAAGATTTCTTCATCCAACAACTTATTTAAATAAATGTTAGCTTATTTTAAAAATTGATCTATCTATTCCTTTCCTTTTTTAGGAGTAGCTCCCTAAAGATAGATTTAGAGACCATCAGCACATCCTAATGGTTTTCTTTTAATAGTGACCTATTATCCCATAGGGAAATAATTATTAGCATATAATTGAAGGAAGTCAGCATAGAAATACAATTTAGCAGTGTTTTCCAAATTCTTCAAACCAGTTTAATAGTAATTTAGGACTGAAGACATAGTATCTATGTTTGATTCCCTTTTAACTTTGTATTTTAGAGTCTATCCCTTTAAATTCAATGTTCTAGTAATATACATTTCCTATGAATCTTCAAATACACTATCACTGGGTAGAATATTTCCCAAATTGAGAATTTAAATTTTACTAGCTAATAATTATGCTTGGAACATTTAGAAACTTTGATAATCAATTTTTATTAATTCATCTAATATTTCTTAAGGAGAACTGACAGGTCTAAGCATGATCTTAGGTAAATAGTATTGTTAAGTGAGCAATGATAATTTTTGATCATGAAATCTTTTAATATCTTAGCTTAGCAAATCTTTTACATAAATAAACAATTGTTCATCATCAGTACTCATTAGATCAAACACTTTATCCTAAAATTCTGATTGCTTCTCAGAATAACTCAACATTTGTACATTAAGTCCATTTATTGTTTCTTTAAATGTTAGTTCATATCCAAACAGAATTTCTTATTAGAATTACTTCTTTGATAATTCAGTATAAAACTTTTACAATAATTTTAGCATTGTTTTACCTTCTACCAAAGTAGATTCTGGTTTTTCTATAAACAACCCTGTAAACACCATAGCACCTAATCTACTCGGTTTCCACCAAACATTACTTGAAATTTAAAATGGAACCAAGGAGATTTGAGCAGCTTTTTCTTACTCAGAGCAATTATTCATAAAATTAGGCAGAGGAAACTCGCACTTAAATTCAATAGTTTCAAACTTAATTAGTTATGACCCATCATATTTTCCATCTTTAACAGAATTAATTAGATCATCTATTTAAGATTTACTTTACTCTTGAGTAATATATTAAGTTGGTGCCTAACAAACCGATACTAATGCCAAATTCTCTGGTAAAAATGTGCTTAATGAAGGCAATTAAAATTAATATTGATTTGTTTCATCAAATTATTTAGTGACAAGTTTTAAATCATATTGAAATTCTTAATGAAGTTTATTTAGGACTGCATCCACAATAAATATAGAATCGTCATTTATTGATTTGTGATTTGGATCAAATTAAAAGTTATCACTACCTATCAAGATGATGAAGTTGTTCTATAGATTTGTTAAATATTAATCAAATTCATCTTTATCGAAAATAGGGAAACTCTCTTCACCTTTTAATCCATAAATTGGATCTTTGAATAAATTCTAACCAATTTTTATTAAATCTTCCTGATATTTTGTATTAAACAACAATTCTTCAGTAGCCAACATTTGGGAATACAAGTATGTTAATTAGGTTTCATCTGCTGATTGTAGAAAGCTGAGAAATGAAATAAATTTGTTAATAGTATTTAAAGCATTACTGACCTCTATGTCTAATGTGATAGATAACTAATTTTCTTGGATAGACCCTGTAAATGGTTTTGGTAATAAATACGATAAAAATCTTTGACAACTCAATTCATCACTTATTGAGAGTAATTGTAGTAGATCTGTATCGCTCTTGAATTTAAGAATTTGTCTGCCTTATGGATAATTATTTTCATAGGTTGGATCATGATACTTGTGCAAATTCTTCAATTTCATTAAATCAGATGTTAACAGTCTGGATTAAATAGTCTCATACTCCTCTTGACTTTTGAATACAAAACTAATAGAATCCGAAGAGATATGTTCAGTATAAAATTAGTATATGTAATCTTATTCAACAGATAGAATGGATAATTCTTTTAAGTTAGCTAATGAGTTTAAAAATTGAGACACGTATTGGAAATGAGCAGACTTAGAATCATTCATCATTTTTTCATAGAGTTCCTTAGCATTTTTAACTATATCAACAAACATAGGTTAAGTGAATATAATATATAGCTCCTTTAATTTTGCATTTAATTCTTCCAATAGGTTTAATTAGACTTTTAGAAAAGTGAATTATTCATGAACTTCAACCTAGAAATTGGTTTATAGACATCTGAACATTAGTTCAGTTAATCCAGGATATTCCTATGGGTCATTGATACTGCCAATATTGATGGATACCACCAAATTAATACCTTCAGTTGGAGATTAGATGTATAAAATCTTTAATCCGTTTTGTAATTCTTTATATGTATAAATATTCTTTGAAAAGACAGGCTTAATTATTGATATTTCAGCTTCTTGTGATATGATCAATTCTTCTAAGTCATCCACAATATTTAACTATTATTCCAACTATTGCTCCAATTAAGCTTATTTGTTTATAGTATCATTTTCCTTTTTGTTAATTTGGATATCATCATCATCAATCCAATCTGTACGTATGTCATTATATTACTCGATTTTTGATAAATAATTATCTAGTACTTCATCTAAAGTTTATTCATCTTCTTTCGGAATTTACTTTTCAACCTTCTCTTGACCTAAATTTTATAGCCCTTCACTTATTTTATTGAAAACATCTTAAACAACGGATTCTTTTGGGCGAACTAATTATGGAGTAACACGTACATTATTTTCTATTGGTTTACTAGGAATCACAACTAATGCATAGAACCATCATTCATTACCATTGTAATGTTTTAATAATCCAAATCCAGATAATCCAATCATTAATAAAAGTATCAGAATCACAATGGCATCAAATTTAGATGGACCTGATTGATCTGGCTTTTGTTTTTGATTATCATATTCTTCCCAATTTGAACTAGAAGAGAATCTTTGGACTTGAGGTTGATATTATTCTTGTGCATTCTCCCCGGCTATTAAATTTTAACCTTCCTCATCTTATTAAGGTATTTAATTCATTTAATAATTAAAAAAAATAAGAGTAAATGTTTATAATTAAATTCCTAAAAACCATCAAGTCTTGTTTAGAATAGTTAAACTTTGAAAATTTGATATTTTTAGACAAGAATATTGATATGTAGAACCATCTAAGATTATTATTCCATTCTGCTGATCTAAATTTATATAAGAATTTTATCTTTATTTTTTTCTATATCTATATATATTTATCATTCTCAGGTTAATTGAATGATTTTAGCAGTGCGATCACTGCTTGTTGTTACAATTTGATTACCATTGACAGAGACACTCATAATGGAATTAGCATGTAGTTGATGTTTTGCAAAATTCTTCTAATTTTCTTAAATCATTAACTATCCAGTTGTTGTCCCCAATACCAATTTACTTTTGAATGCACCAATACAGCTAATCTCACTATCGAAGGTAGAGATTGAGACAATTTAATCTTGGAAAAATAGCTTTAGTTCCTTCTATGATACACAGTATATTTTCTTGTTCATTATTTAAATTTTGGAGATTTCATTTGAAAATACTATGATCTAATATAAATGTATACTTCCTACACGTTTTTTAAGCTTCAATTTATAAGTTATGAAATTCAAATATCCATCCTTATCTCCTAGCCAAATGCCATCATCAGCAGCCATTACACTTGTAATGCTGCTGAGGTGTTCATATTTGGATTTCTACTACGTCAGCATATTCCAAAGACACAAAAATCGTTATTATTAAATAGTATTATGCATGAATAGACAAGTTTTCAAATAAAAGTCGCAAACAAAATAGGGACTATCTTATTAATCTATCTATTCGATTTTTCTATCTTCATTAATTTGTAATAAATGATTTTTGCTGGTAATGCACAAATATTTATCGCCTGTGATCTTAAGAAGACCTTTATAATCAATTGATTCTTTACCTACACAAAAAGTATTGATTTTAACATCCTCTGCGTTTTTTCTTTTGAATAGTACATTACCACCCCATTAAGCAATCACTAGTTCGTTTTGATTGCAAGCTCCTCCTATCAATTACTTTGAATTGCTATAGGTTTCGATGATTTCCATTTGATAATAAATATATCCATTTGCTACATAAACGCACACTTTATAACAATATTATTAATCCGTATTAAAAAGTGCTTGATAAAATAGACAAGATGCATTCAATTACAAATTCATCTAAGGCTCATGAATCACAATATTATTAATCAAAATTTAAATTTAATTAACCAATAGAATTAAAGAGCATTCAATCCAATAACAAGTGCTATACATTGTAAAATATGCTTGAAGTTTAATTATGATGTAAATATATAGATTAAAACAAACATATATATGCTTATCATTTCTAATTTTTAATGAATTGCAAATACCCTTTATTGTTTTAACTTAACAAGTATTTAATTTTCCTAATTAAACCTAGGTTGGCTAAATTATTCTTTAACTTATTTCTGTATTCTCTCTATTTGGTATAATAATGTCAATACTTGTTATCCTTCCATATCGGATTATAGTTGTTCTTGTTCTGTCTACAATTACGTAATCTTTTTCTTCAAATCACTTTGTTAATTAGTTAAGTTCTCTAAATCAATTGAGGATCTTTCGAATATTTATTTGATTTAATCACACTATTTTAATTTAAATTATGACAATACTTCAGCTGATCTTTTATCAACATCTTTTTTAAGCTCATTCCTTTCAATATTGAACAATTCTTATCTCTCGTTGCTTACAGCCTCAATTTCTTCTGAACTTGATTCCAAGGCAAGCAATAAGGTTTTTAATAATTAAGGAACCTCTTCAATCAAATGAGCATTTTCAGGAGCCAATAATGGCTTTAATGAAACTTGGAACATTAGATGTAAATATACATAATACTAGGGTGTAGGGGTTATCAATAACAACAGTATCTAAATCGTTTCTGATATCATTGCACATTGATTTAAACTTATTCAATTCATCATTCTATTTGTTATTAGCTAAAAAGGCTGGTGACTCACTCAAATCTGGTTTTTTGGCCAAGAAATGAGCTAAACCTTAAAAGTGTTATAAAAATGAGTTTATGACTTTGGAAGTTTAGTTTATTTCCTTTTTTAAATTTTAGAGTTTATCAATCTAACAAATAATTAATATGAAACATACTTCATCATTACGAATAGCTTGCATCTGAGGAACAAATTTATTCTCTTCTGTTAATAATCTCTTTCTTTCTTCGAATATTTTTTCTGAAAATTCTTTTTCCTTAGTGACAATTGTAAGTTCTTCACCAACATTCTACAATTAATATTTTGATAAAAAGATCTTTTATTTCAATGCTTATTTCCTCTCAATGTCTTCATTATAAATTTTGAAAATTGATACTTCGTGTATAGACAGTCTAATACTCCTTCATTGTCTTTTCACTATCCATCACAAGCTCAGATTCAAAATGATTTAGATTAATTATCAAATCGACAGGATCTTGATAATTATTTATATAATTACTTTAACTAGATTTCAGAACTAGCTATTATTCTTTTAATACTTTTTTCCCATAATCGCTTTGAGTCAGGAATTCGAAATCTTTCACAGAATCAGTCGCAAATGTGTATATGCACAAATATGTTAACAATACAATTCGTTTCATCCGTTTTTAATTTATATTTCATTAATATAATCAGAAATTATCTGCATTCAAAATATTTGATTCCAACTAATATCAACCCTCATAAGATCAATATATTGCAATCTTAATCCCAAAGGCAGAATACAAAACTGTCAATACAATAATAACCGGCAATTCTCATTAAAAAATATAAAAAGTAAATGAGGAAAATTCATTTTATAAACACTCCATTTTCCCAATATCCCTCTATTATTTTATCTCTCGTTTCCAATTTCCCATACCCATGATACACTCCATCATACCATTCTCCAGTATACACCTTATCCGAAGAAGTAAACTTTCCAAATCCTTGCTTTCTCCCCATATAGTAATTTCCCTCATACATTTTCCCATTTGGCCAAACCAATTTTCCATAGCCATGCATCTTTCCATCCTTGAATTCCCCTTCATATGTCTCGCCATCTCCAAAATAGTATATACCCTATCCACTGATTTGATTGTCAGCAAACTCTCCCTCATACCTGGAATCATCCTTATACCATAGGATCTTCCCTTTCCCGTGCTTCATTCCATTTTAAAAGTCGCCTTCGTAAATATAATATTTGTTATAAATCTCAATTCCATGTCCAGAAGGTAGATTTTCCTTCCATTATCCTTCATATTTCAATTAATTTGATATGTACCTGCCAAAACCGTGTTGTTAATCATTTTTAAACTCTCCTTCGTATTGTTCACCCTCTTAAAACTTGATTTTACCAAAACCATCTGCCATGTCATTTTTCCAACTTCCTTTAAAAGATGAACCATCATGATAAAAAAATTAACCTTATCCTTCCCTTTTGCCATCGACTAATGTACCCTAATAAACACCGTTTGGGTATTCAAAATATTCAGAGACCAAATTTGTAGGGGATTGAGCTTGTGAGTCAGGGATACTTTCATAATTCAAGGTTCTTTTGCGATGTAATTTAACATTGAAAGGGACTTTTTTGACTGTATCATGAAATTGGGATTTTGTACTGTTTAATGAATCAAGAGATTGGAGCTTTCCCAGATCAGAGATATTTGGAGAAGGGAATTTGGAATCAAACTTGTAGACAAAGAATGAGTCAGAATCACCTTCAATTTGTACAGATTTGAACTCATCCTCAGTGATTTCAACATGGTTACATTAATTTCCCATTATAAAAATAATATCAAATTTTAAACTGATCTTCTTATTCATTTGGTTCATCTTCATCCTCCATGTATTCGTCATCCATAAAAGAACTTAAGTAGGAAGAAGCAGTGAACTAAATATGTTTAAAAAGATTACTGAAGGAGTTTAGTCCATTGATAAAGGTTACTTAATGGATTCACTATCTTGGGACAATGTATTCTCAATGCCGCTGACGTCCCCATTATTTAAAACGACTGAATATGGGTTCTACTGACCCAAAAAGACTCTTCTTATGTAAGAATAAAATCTGTTTTTAACAGTATTTTCCTATTTAATAAAAATAAATGATTACTGGTCTTCCCTTCAATTATTTTGAAGCAATACTCCACTTAGCTCCATGTTCTTTGAAAACTTTCAATATAATATCATCTTCTTCTTTGGTCCAAGGAGCTGTTATGATTGATGGATCTAATTTATTTAGATACCTTTCCCTTATTTGTTTTCCACTTTTACCTGGTAAATGTTTTGCTATTTCCGCCCAATTTTTATCGTACTGTTTGACAAGTTAGATAATTTTTTAATCATCTTCAAATTCCCATTTCTTCTTATTATTCTTAAAATATAAAATAAGATACGTACCTCTTAAGGATTCAATCTTCTCCATCTTTATGAACACTAATTCATATTTCTTCCTGGTAACTGTTCTGCTATCTTTCTCCAATTTCCATTAAAGCTTATGTAGGCCTGTCTCAAGATAGCATCCTCGTTCTTATCCCAAAGTTTTGCGTGAGTGACTTCTTTTCTTGATGAGTTATCATTGGCTGATCCTTTATGTACTTTCTCCTTCTGATGCTTTTTATCTTTTGTGATTCGTTTTTTCTCAATTTTTCCAGTTTCAAGTGATATTTGGCTTTGTGATCTAATGATGAATAGGGATTTATTACTTTATCATTGATTTTTTTGGGTACTCCTCTATTACATCCAATTATGCAGTTTAAGCAAGATTTTGAATATTTTACCTAATGTATTCGTAATGATATCTTACTATGGGTAGGGTCCAGACATAATCTATTAATCAGACGCCGGCTAACTTCCTGGATTACTTCCTTAATACGGACCGTTGTTAGAGGATACAGACTTAGCTAAGATTGAGAACTGTGCTAGTTATCCTAAAACATCATTTTATCTTGAGAGTTCCAACGCTTCCCAGCTAGCCATCTTATTGGATTTATTATCGGATAATGAGAGAAATCCTTCAACAGGTTCCACTCTTAATAGTAATTGTAAATATACCTTCCATTTCAATTGATGTTTTTACTGCCCCTTTATTTATCATATTCTGGAAGTGGTTCTGCTATTGCGGTTACTACTATTGCTGCCGTTTCTCCTAAGCTTCCTATAACTTCTGCTTTAACTCCTAAGATGTAGACTGCAGAGCTTTCTGCTCAACAGGAGATGGTGCATATGCTTACCCCGTATCGAGGATTGGCTTATTGGAATCCTCTTTTACACTTATAGGTTGATCTTGTGCTTCCTGCTTCGGCTTTCTTGCACAACAGAAATTTAACCATAAGTCGACAAACATTTCTTTTCGTCAGATAAAAATATTTAATAAATTTTGTAATTCAACTCAATCACCACCTACTTCATGTCCATCCAACCCAATATGCTCCTTGTTTATCAAAAATTCATAAAATATTTTCAAAAATAAGTCATTAAAATTCTCAATTAGACTATATTATTTTTCATTAAATATATCTATAATTCATTATTTTCAACATATTAACTGTGTGATTACAAACTTTGTTATTCTATCTGTGAAATCTCATGACAAATTGTGTTTAATTCCAGCACATTTATATACCAATTAAATCTGATGTATTAAATTCGTTTCAAATCTAGAAATGAACACAAATTACATTTTAATTAAAATAGAAAAGACTTAAAATTCCATATTCATGGCCACTCATCACATATGCAAATTCAGACTAACCAAAACTATTCACAAAGACCAAATCAAATCACTTAAACAATAACTCCTTGATAAAACCCCACAAGAGTCCTAATCGAACAATTCACAATATGTGCTAACTAATCTCACTCACCAATTCCAAAAACTCAATTCTCAAAATCTTAATACTAATTCCATCTTTGACGAAATCAAACAACAAAAACCACTCAAGTACAATAAACACGCAACACTAACTTCACAAAACTTTGATTAATCATTAACTACAATTCTTCGAAAGTTACAATAATCGATTCCTAAGCAAAATGAAATAAAAAATAAGACTTAGAATTATAGAAAAGAAGTCTAACCCATAAACAATACTATTTAAACCAATGAAGGAACAATTAAAGTGGATTACTAATTTTGATTTCAAATTCTTTTCATTATTTACATTTATTTTCCATTCATATAAAATTTTAAATACATTACTTAAATAATGAGTCAATAATCTTCATTCATTGGGTATCTAAAACCTTAATCTTCCCATTTGATTTGAGAATCAGCATATACTCCTTATTTTATATAAGACGTTTGACTAATAGAATTGAAAAACTGCTTGATTACACATTTTGCATTTTCTATCAAAAATTTTTAGTAAACGCAAATGTGCAATTAATATATTAAGAAAAGACTATAATATTTATGATAATAAGATTTATTACACGGATAATATCTCAAACTTAACTGTTAATGGCTTACTAATTTAGATTAAAAATTATATTTTACTATGAGATCATCGGCTATTTCTTTGTTTAATTTAAAAAATTAAGAAAACTTTTGAACAATGTCCCTAACTAAATCTGGCGATAGCTTAAACATCAACATGTGTTATGCTACTTAAGTCAATATACTTAAAATGCTTGTATTAATGTTTTCTTTCGTTCCTTTTTTTATCTTAGATATTTAATTGATAATAACAGCCTCCCAATAATCACGATGCTACCATATTTGATGATTCACAAGCATGTCTTACATATATCTTGTTTGAATATCCTTAGTAAATAGTCCAAAACTAAACTAAAGTAACTACTAAGCCAAAATGGCATGTTTATTTTCATAACACTAAATAATCAATAATATCATTACAAAATCCAAAATTCCAATCGAAATATTAGTGCACTGTATAAACTCTTGGAGAGTTAGTTGAAATGAACTAGAATTGAACTTTTGGGATAGGTAATTCAAAAACTCTTCTTGTTTCTGAGGCGATTCTTATATTTCTTTCGTTTCTTATTCAATTTGCTCTTCCGTTTTTTCTAACCCAATAGGATATATATTAGTTGTGTATATTTATTATTAGCCCTAACTATCAAGTAATTTAGTTAGAAAAGAGTCTAAGTCAATAGGATTACTTTCTTATTACTTTGTCTTTTTTATGAAATCCTCTATAAATAAGTTTTAATCTTGATCATGAAGTCTCTGAATTAATAATATTCAAAATTACATCAGACATCTTCTCTAAATCATATAAGTGATTTTTCGCAATAGAAGACTCATAGACAAATATTTTTAGTATGCAATCCTTAACTGCATTGAGTCTCTATAAGTTTAATTGTTAGAGTTGATCTAGGGTCGCCTCTGCTTCTTGCTCTTTCAACAACAGTTCCATTTCCTATTTCAATTCTAAGTAGTTCCCCTTTGCTTATTGATACTCTTTCTTACATGCAGCAGCCCTAACAATCGAATCTAATAATACTTGTTTTTCTATTTTTCTAGTTTCTCTGGTTGGCAGGCTGAATATGCAAGTTCCAAAGTTCCCTCGATTTCATATTCTCTCTTCTTATTTTTGAGGTATCCTTCTGCTGCTTTAAGATTTGATCTTATCGATTATAATTGACTATCCCACAATTTGACATAATCTAAATACTAGGTTGCTTTCTATTAAACTATTAATTGTTTCATTATATCTATTTCTCCCTTTATTTCCTCAGCAAATTGAGATGATAATTATGCCCTGATTCCAAAAGAAGCACTGAAGAATTCATTGATCGGAGCCAATTTTGTTGCCAATTTTTCAATTGCTTTCGAATACTTCATTTCAATTTCATATCGATCTTAGAGACATTCACAGATTATGCCGGTCTATTACCATCCCAAATTAGTGTTAGATATAACTGCAGATGCCTTGTTTTTCAAGTCTTAGCTATAAAGCATATGAGAAATTTAATAATTAATTAAATAAATTAATTCAATATAGAAATCCATATTAAAAAACTTATAAATTAAAACTTTGCATTTCTAATAATTACCAAGAGTAGGAATGATAAAGATTTGCGTGTGAAAAATATTAATAAATTTAATATCAATTGAAAGTTTGTGATCTTTTAGCATTATCTTCCCTTAAATTTTCTTCGCTTTATTGAACAAGATCAATCCTTTCAGATAAATAATTTGTAAATAATTATTGAAACTAAAATGCTTATTCTTGTTTATTTATTAGCTATTTCAACAAATCTAATAGTAATATGTGATTATTATCATCCTTAGCCTCTTACAAATCAATTTAGTCATTAATAATGGATTAGTAGTGTTAAGTTGTTAATTTAACTGAATTAGTTAGACTTCTAATTTAATCAAGTTATTTGATATTTTTGGACATTCCTTATAGGCCATTGTACACTTCACAATTGAATTTAACGAGAAGGCAACAATTCTTTTACAAACTATCCCTTAACAACTTTGTTTATCCAATAATATTGAAAATAAGTGTGTTGAGTTCTTCATTGATCATTTTCTAATCACCATCACTCAAATTTTAAATCACTTAATTTTTATTATCGTTTATTTCCTTTTTCTATTGTTTTTTTTATTTAAATTTCTTAAACTCATTAGAGATCACTTGTAAGTGTTTTTCATGATCTTTTGTTTCTCTATCTCTTTCAGATTCTTCATCTTTCTCTATTTCTGTTTTACCATCAAATCTATTTATTAAATCAATGATTGAATTTTAAAATTCCTATATAAATTCTCGTAATTTATTAATCAAAAGGGTAATCAATAAATTTTCTGTTTCGAAATTCCTCTCAGACAATATAATCTTCTCAAACTCTTCAGGATTAGTATTTCCCAAAACAAAGGTTTCGAAATTAGTGATCATTTCTTAATTTTGTTATATTTCTTAATCCTTCTCTTCGATTTCCTTTTCAGCCTAATCAATTTATTATTTTAAGTCTCTGATCTTTTATTTCCTCTACTCTTGTAAATCATCTGAGTTTTAATTAAAATAAGTATCCTTATATAATTCTGCATGTCCCAAATCAAAATTAGTGTGATCGTTACTTTTTGAAGAATTGTATTCCCTTTGATTTTATGATAAGCTAGTATTAAATTGATTCTAATTTAAAGAATCCTCTTAATTTTGGATTTTGCTTTGAGAAAGAAAGTAACTTTCTTTTTATGAATCAATTTTTTTTTTAGAAGAAAATGTTACATTCTGACGCTCATCTCCTTATTTATCTTCGTGTTTCTGCGATTTCAAAAGGTTTTCCTCCTCCTCGGAGTCTTTGTTTTGTTCGGAATGGTCAATCAATTTAATGGATTATTTTTTTTGGTTTGATTCAGGCTGATTATTAATTAAGTCATTTGTCAGTTCTGAATCTTATTAATTTTTGCTTAGGGTTCCCTCTTCATTTTGTTAGGAGTTCGAATTCATCTATTGATCTTCAGTCTACTCGATGTCCTTATCCATTTTTTCGTTTTATTAAGAAAAATTATTAATTTATGGTTAAAAAACATTTTTAGCTTATTATTATATTTATTCCATTTCTTCACCATTGCAGTTTAAGTTAAGCAATACTGCCTTTTATTCTATTTTTGGACTATTCTCTACTTCAATTATTTCTTTATTACAAAATCCTTAATCTACTTCACATTAAGTTACTTCTTTATGTTCCTCTTAATTATTCTCGCATTGCAGCTTAATTTACTCTAGTTGCAGGTTAACTTCCTCTTAGAAGATACATTATTTGTTTGTTTCAATATCCTCTTAGTTCACTTATTATTAAATATCATTATTATTTAAATCAATTTCTTTCTCATTTTCACTCTCAAAATCCTATATTGTTAGTTTCTGTAGCTATTCACATATATCCTCTGAATTGTCTGAGTGTTTGGAACCTTGTTATTATGCATCAGAATTATTCTCTTAATTTATTTTTTCTACTTTTTATAGGCCTCCTTAATGAAGCTCTTGTTATGGAAAAATTTCTTATTAATTAAATTCCTATTAGTCTGGTATCATATTTTGATCTTCAATTAAGACTCTGATGTCCTTATCTTATTATTGTGAATTATTGATCTTATCAAAGATTTCTTCATCCTCAGTTTTAACTATGATTGGCTATTAATCTTCTTCCTCTTTAGTTTATGATTATATTGAATTTTCACTCAATTGCAATTATTCAAATTATGCTTAAATGATAAATTCTTCATCCTACTAAACTTCCTTTGAAACTATTTATTTTGAAACATCACCCTCTTATGATAATAAATTATCTTATAGACATTCTTCATTAATTTATTATAAATTGCTTTCTCCTTAATCTACTACTTAGTCTTAGTTAATCTCAATTTCATTTACTTCTGTTTTTTCTTATTCAACTTAATTAGTTTATAGATCGCTTTCTCTAATAGATTTTTTCTAATCTGTTGAATCTGTGAATAAGAATTACTAATCAACTGAACTGTTGAGTCTTTTCTCATCTTAACTATTTTTTTATCCCTCTTCACCTTAAATATTTCCTTTATATTCATCCTATTTATTTTATTCATCTTCACTTTAACTATTTGAATAATTTTCATCCTAATAATGTTATTTGTCCTCATCTTAATTTTAAGATTAATTTTTATCCTCAACTTCCAGTGTTAATTCCTAATTATTACATTAAGATTCTTAATCTTTATCTTAAATATCCTAGTTCATTTCTGTATCATCTTCTAATTGATTAGACTATTCTATAGATTTTTGTGTTTCTTCAATAATTTTATCAGAATATTTAGATTCATTATCTTCCTTATTTTCATAGTTCTCATCTTAATTATTGTTTACTTCATCAGTTTTAGCTTTCACAAGTTCTTACGATGCATCTTCATTAATTGATTCGTCGACTTAATCTAAATTTCCTTTTTTTTCATTCTCAACATAGTTATCCCTTTTATTGCAATTCTACTATAGCCCTTCCAAAATATTCTCTTAGTCCTCAATCTATATTTAAATTGATTATTATTATTCTACTTCCTAATGGTCCTATTTGATTTCTTAACTCAAATCAGGTAGTTGTTCTCCTTGCTCTGATGATCCCTCTTCTATTTATCGTAATTATTCAGAATTGATTTAAGCATTTACATTTTTAGTATCCTCATCAATTGATTCTTGGCTGTTTTTTTCTTCTGTATTTTCACAATCATCTATTTCTACATCTTACCTATGATCTTCTGTGTTTTAAGTTTACATATTCTGGTCATTTTCGATAATATCTTCTAGTTGGATTTACTTCTATTCTTGATTATCTTCTAAACTACCTTCTATATCTGATTATTATACTAAATTATTGGTTTATTCTTATTGCAGTCTCAAAGAGAGTTAGGAATTAATTTACTATCCCGAATCAATATCTTATTTGTAATTATCAATTTCGTCATTATTTATTTCTATAGTGATTTTTTTTTTATTACTAAATTACGGTCTTGCTTTTTTGGTCTATTGATTTGGATCTTCGTTTTCTAGCGAATTTAAATAATGACTTTCTGTTATAATTATGTTAAATACTTTCTTATTTTAGATTTTAATATTAATCTGGATTTTAATTTTGCACAATGATTGATTCATTTTATGAAATCTCATTGATTAGATTATTCTCAATTTGATGGTTAATTAGATTTAATTTATCTGTTTCGTCAGAATTTACAATATTTGAATCTGCATTAATTTTAGCATCATCATCATTATTTGTATCTCCAATTTGATTATCTAAATTGTCTTGATTTTCTTATTAAACTAAGTTGGTGCTGCTAGCTTAAGGTAAATCATTGGTAATTATGGATTCATCATTCTATTTTAATTAATAGACTTTTTACTTTAGGCTAATCCCCTTGAGATTGATCTTCTGTTGAAATGAATTAACTAGTTTATGGTTATTATTAGGATTAATCCTATTAAAAATCCATAGTCAATTTCTTTTTAGAATTTGGAGTACTAGAACTTCCAACATTTTTCTTCATAAATTAATTAGAAATGAATATTATAACCAATAATTAATTATTAATAAGATGTAAATAAGTATAGTCTTATGTTACCTATAAAAATTTCATCATCTCATTTAATACTATGGAAGCCTATTCAATGAGTCTGTGTAACGTTTGTCAGTGTAAAATGTGCCACTGTCGAGTATTCTCGTGGCTCCTGTGATGACATGTTAAGGTGGAGTGAAGGCTGACTACTAAATTGATGGATAAAGGGGTTATGAAGGTTTGATATGACTAGGAGTCTTGGAATGGAAGGAGACAGCATCTGAAATATTAGGACTTGGTAGAGTGTGGATTTTAATGAATTCTGGTACATCATTATGTCTAATCTTGATTATGTGACTAAGATGAGCAGCAATTTCTATTCTATATGATATTCATTATGAATTACGCTTTTTCTTAATGGAAAATGATATCTGATGTAACCTATTCAAATCTGTTTGAGTATTCATCCAAGATGTTGAAATATTTCTCATTGTCTTCAAGTAAAGATGTACCAAAAAATTGAATGACTGAGGTCATACTGCTTTCAGAATTCAGAGTTTCCAAAAAAGTAACATGAGATGACCATCTTTATTATACCTAGAAAGTCATTTACAAATGATACCAACTGTTTGAGTGATTCAGCATCTTTCTCTTAATTTTATTAATTCTTTTTTTGCTTATTTTGTACATCATTAATCAAAGACTTGAAGAATTGTTCCACGACTCTGATTATACGTGTTTAAATATCAAGTAACTTATTGATTGTATTATCATTTGCAAAAGCCATACTATCCACATTGTTCTTCAAATCAAAGTAACTTTTGGCAAAGAAATTAGCTATTTAATTTAGGATTATATTTAAACTTTCTTGAACAATGTCTTTATAAACAGTATTAAGGACATTCTCTAAACATTCAATTTTATTTGCAGTCTATTCCAACTTATGTTTTTTGATATGCTCTTCTACGCATTGTGGACATAATGGAAGCAAGCATTGAATGCATGAACAAAAGTTGGTTAAAATATTCCCCTTATGATACAAACATGGAATCTAAATAGTATGTGATTAATACTTTTGGAGTATTGAATCCATCATATACAAAATTCTAACTCAAAAGTGTTGGTTGCTCATTTGGTGATACAAAGACTTATAAAGTTTATGATTTGATCTTCCCTTTTTAATCTGTCATGGCATTTTCATCATAGATATTTCCTTTGTTTGTTGTTAATTAACTCATGTGAGTGGCAGTTAATAAAATAATTATATAAATGAAACTTGTTAGTGTAAATAATAAAATTTGAATGAAATTAAACTAAAAATTATTAGATAGACTAGAAGAGTCTTTGGCACAAAGTTTTGTTCAAAAATATTACGAAGAGAAAAATAGGAAAGTTGCTCCAGAAGAATTCATCAGTGATGAATATAAGGGAAATTTTAGAGTAAGACAGGTTGGAGATAAGCAAGAAAACATGAAGAAAAGTAAACTTGATGCAATGTCAACAGCTACATCCAATTTCTATAAAGAGGCAGGAACACCGAATTCATCTAAGCCTCCTTCCTCTATTAATTTTTCTAAATTATTAGATTAAAGTAAAGTTTCCTAACTAAAGCAATCCATTATAACAAACAGAATTACATCTGCTTAACCTACAAGACCTTTAATGATTAAAAAACTCTAAAAGAATACAGAACAATTATCAATAGAAACCAAAGAACAAAAACCCCCAATATTTGCATTAAAAAGGTTGTCATCTACAAAATAGCAACAATAGGATGAAGAAAAGTCTATCCTACAGAATTAAGAATAAAGTCTCAATAATTCATTAGTAGCGAAGCCTTCGATACTAAGAAGAACCTCGTTACATGGAAAAAAAATTGAAATCAAAAAAGAAGAAGTCGAAACAAAGAAATTATCTCTTATTAAAAATTAAGAATCTCCTGTGTCTGAACCTGTATTTCAATTCTAAATTGCCAAAAGAAAAATCGATGATATGATATACGATACTATGGATATAGATACCTTACAAGAAATTACAAAACAAAATGAAGTACATATTAAACCAATTAAATTCTAGAGTTAGTTTGATTAAATTACATCCATTCAATTTAGATTCAATACTATGAATGATTCATTATATATGTTAGGAGAATACTTATCAAATTTACAAGAACTTAAACTGAATAATTCATAGGTAGAATCATTGAGATTGCTAGGAACTAAATTGAGAAATTTGCAAATTTTATGGATTAGCAATTCAAAATTAACTGATATTTCTGGTACAACTATTATATTTAATCGCGCTTTTAGGAATAATGAGTATGCCAAATCTATTGGAATTATATTGTTCTTTTAATAATATCAAGGATATAAGTCCTTTGGCCTTTCATGAAAAGATATCCATTTTGGACATTGAAGGCAATGAATTGGCTGATGAATCCTAAATTGATTATTTAGAATCCTTAAATTTGCAATAATTGATAATTAGTTCAAATCCATTAATCAAAGATGATTAATTGAGGGGTAAACTATATGAAAAATTACCCGCTACTGAAATCTATATTGATGACAATGATATACCAACAGAATCTTAGATAATTTCAGAGACAAGTCAAATTAAATAACTTTACGATATAGCAGAAATGATGGACTCTAAATTTGATGTATTTTAATTTATCAATTTTAGCTCATTAAAGTAGAGGAGTTGAAGGATTTAGAAGAAAAGGTTAAATATTAATTAGACAAAGATCTCCTTGAAGAACCTGATGAAAATAGATTATTAAGTTTGTCTATCAAATAAAAGCCTTTGGAAAAGTCAAAATTAAAGCGACCATAAACTGCCTAGGTTTAACAGTCATTTACTGTAAAAGATTTCATCCATAACATTAGCCTGATCCCATCTCAGAATTAGTTGGATTAGATGAAGCTTTTGCAGGAAATCCATTAAAAGCAGCCAAAAAACACAAATAAAACCGAGAATAAATTTTTGATCCTACTGATAGGAAAAGCATTGACATATAAACTTTATTAAATAAGTTCAAATGAGTAATGTAGTTAAATATAAATATATAATCATTAATTTCTCAGTTCGTCTAGAACACCTTTTCTTTCTAAATCATTTATCTCTTCTTTATTAAACCATCTAACTCTCTTTCCTTCTGCCCACTCTCCAATTCTCATTACATTGTCCGTCGAATAATAAATTCCAACTCCTTGTTATTTGCCTCCCTACCAAATTCCAATATATTTCCTTCCATCTTACCAAATAAACACTCCTTTACCGTGTTTCTTATCGTTTTCGTATTCCTAACTTATTCAAACTAAAATACTCCAGTATATTGTCTCCCATCCAACCACTTTATATCTCCCTTGCCATGCATTTTATTTTTACTCCATTATCCAATATACGACCTCCCATCTGACCATTGATAATTTCCAATACCTTAGATTTCATTATTTGAAAATTCGCCTAAATATCATATCTTAGACCTACCTTAATAACATGAACCATCTGCAAAATTCAATTTCCCTTTACCATGCTTCTTCCCAAACTAATACTCTCCTTCATAAATGGCTCCGTCTGGCCAAGTCTCTCTTCCTCTTCCATGTTGACTATCATTTAGCCACTTTCTAATGTTTTAAATCCTTTACCTCTCCTTGATATTTTGCTCCGTTCACATGAATGTAGATGCCTAATCCATTTGCAGCATCATCAACCCATTCTCCATCATACACATCTCCATCTGCATGGATTAATTTTCCCTATTTTTAATTATATTTAATTTTACTTTTCCGCAAGATTTATCATCTTTCCATTCCCCTTCATAAATTGAGCCGTCTGGCCAAGATTATTTGCCATAACCATCCCTCTTCCCTTGAAGCCATTCTCCCTCATAAGATGAGCCATTTGCCAAGAATATTTACTAGTTAAACTTTACATTTTTACTGGAAGTTTAATTCTCTCATTGGTTGCCATACTCTTTTTTATTAGAGGATTTTAGTTCGCATCTTGATTTTGAATAGGAAGATTCTTTTCGATTTGCTTTATTGACACCTTACTATGTTATGAGGAAACCATTAAATCAGAAACAGTATCACTTTTCTTTTTTTATTTTTTATCCTCCACTTTTTCCTATTCTTTATTAATTTATTGGGAAGGTATTGACTTTTTAATTTAGATCTCGAGAGATAATCCAGAATTTCGTAAAGTATAAATCTCTTCCTTTTTACAACATGTGTTCATTGTACAAGTTTATCCCATTTTGAGAAATAAATATTAATTAGTTGCAATTGAAAATAAATTTATTTGTAATGATAACTTATCTCAAATCCAAAGAATGATCTCTTACTAGTAATTGTTAAAATTTATTTTTGAATTGCTCATCATTAATTAATTAAATTATTTTTGGATTCTTAATTTAAATTGTATATTCCCATTTCTCATCATAGAATAACACAATAAGGCCATATTTGAAAACTAATTTATTCATTTCTGTAATAACAATATTAATAAAAAAATAACAAATAATTTTAATCCAAAAACTATTCAAGAATTGATCCTTAATTTTCAATTCTCAATCTATCCCACAGTTCAAAACAGTGCGAGTACTATCAAAGGTTTCCTGTGAAAATTACTATTATCTAGAATAATCACAATTATAATTTGGAATTATTATTAAGAAAGAATAAGTATATCATTGATAACTTTATTGATGGACGAATAACCATCTTATTTGTTTATCATCAAATCTAATATCTACTCTTTAACTCATTTATCAGAACTGTGATAGCAATTCTTTTCAAATAGTTAATATTTTTCTTTCTAAAAAGTTCATCTATTATGTCTTCAGCATCTTAGAAATAGATTTATTAATTTTGTCATAGGATATGCACTAATTAATCTATATTCTCTTTTTTGAATTATTAACCATTATCTATGTTCATCTAATTAAATTATTATTTCTAATTATCAGAATAAGGTGTAGAATTAAGGAGTAGGCATTTTCTATGAAGTTATTTCTAGAGATTTTAAGGAAGGCCTAATTTTGTTAGCTTGATTCACATTTCATAAGATTTTTATTTAACTTTCCTAATGCATTATCTCTGCTAAATTTAGGAATAGTTCCATATAAAACCTGTAGTTTTTTTATGCTAGCCTTTAAGTGTAATTATTATCACAATAATCCCAAGTCTTATGAAGTTTTTCCTTTAGAATGTACTATTTAAATTATTAAACAACTAAATTATGTATATGTATATAATTGCAGAAATTAATTCTTAACGTTAATATTAAAAATCTAATTTTCTGCAATAATGAGTTAATTTTAAAGACCTACTTCATCAAGAAAGGGCACCAATAATCTTCCTGTGTAATAAGGAGATTTGGAAGAATATATGTAATAGATAATTTGATAGTAGTCAAATATTATATGATCATTAAAAGAGTTGTGAGAAGGCTGGAAAGTACCTGGAAGCAGATTAGGCTAAGAAAAGATTGGCGGAATTAAAGAAGGAATTAGAATTAAAAAGCAAAGGAGATGTAAAGGATAGACACTTTTCAGAGAAATAAGAGATTGAGTAAGCACATCTTGAGGAATTTAATTAATTTAATTCTTTTTGGGATGAAAAAATGACAGAGTTTGATAGCGAAGCTCAAAAAGTGAAGGAATAAACACTTCAAAGGCATGAAGATGAACTTAGATAATTTTCTGAAGAATTGGAGAATTCACTTCCAGTAAAACCCAAGGATTCAGCTGAGCTTTTGGCTTTGAGAAAGACTGAAGAATAATTGGCTAAATAAGAGAAGTATTTAAAATGTGTTATGCATTCAGTTACTTGGAGGCTCATACGATCCAATCTCGAATTCAGGCATAAGAAAGAGATGAATATGAGAAGTGGACTTCGTGTAGACAATAGAAGATAAGAAATCTGATTACATAATTGAGATAGAAATAAATCAATGAGTTGAATGCTCTGACATAGAGAATATTGAGTGGATAAGAAGAATAAAGAAAAATTCGATCTCAAGAATTAGAAAAGTGATTTTGTTGATTAAATTTTAGGTTACTTTAAAAATATCAAAATGTGAGAAAAGAACTTGAAAGCCAATAAACCCAAGAAATAACCAGACTAGACAAGACAAGCAAAACTTAATGTATGATAATGGTTTAGAATTTGTAGCTATTATGCAACAATCCAGGATGAATCAATCGAGGATGCAATAAAGTTAATACAAAGATGAGAATCCGTACATCAGATGATATTTAGTTAAAATACTATAAATATATATTAATTAAAATTCGGAATGGGTTCAGCATGTATTAAAAAGCAGCCACATCCTCAGAGACAACAATAACAGCGACAAATCTAATCTCGATAATCATAAAGCACAAATTTGTCATCACATTAAAACACGCAACGTCGAGCTTCAGAATCACAATAACACTAATAACCCTAATAACAAACCAACCAGATACAAATCAAAGAAAACTCATCCAAACCACTTATAAATAGTGGAGTAAATGCTAATCCTTATTTAGTTTACTTCACCAAGATCTGATTTAAACGATAAGTCAATGCTTAGCAAGAACGAACTTACTAAAGTTGAACCCTTAAAGCACCGCTTTCTCTAATAAGAGTCAGACAGCTACCTTTTTAAAAATAACGACGCCCCAGATTCAGATATAGCCATATAAGTCAAAGAACCAGATATAACAAACCCAAAAGTAGACAAAGTATTAAAATCTCTCCCTCCCTTTCAATATGATCCTGATTTGAACAAAAAATTCAATGATTGCATTTCATTACCACCTCATGTAATTATATTCACAATACAAACTAGTAATTCATTAGCACTGGGATTATATATGTTGGGCAATGGAGAAATAAATAAAAACAAGGCAAAGGACGTTAGTATTGGCCAGATGGAACTTACTATGAAGGGTATTGGTAAAACCATGGGGCCAATGGTAAAGGAAGGGTGATTCGTTCTGATGGTTCCTATTATGTAATCATTAATAATCCATTTATTTCAGGAAGGAGATTGGCAAGATGACTTATAATGTGGATTTGGAAAAAATGTTGATTCGGAAGGAAATGTTTATGAGGGAGAATGGAAGGATGATGAGAAAGATGGTCAAGGAACAGAAAAATGGGTATCTGGAGACACTTATTCTGGCTAATATTAGGGAGGTATGAAACATGGTAAAGGAAAATATATTTGGTCCAATGGAAATTGCTATGAAGGAAACTATCACAAAGACTAGATCGATGGATTTGGCACCTACAAATGGCCGGATGGTTAAGTCTATACTGGAGAATGGGCTAAGGATTAAATGTATGGGAAAGGCACATTTATTTGGGTTAATGGCAATAAATATGTTGGCGATTATAAAGAGGATAAGAAGGAAGGTTATGGTGTTTTCTCCTATGCCGATGGGAAAACATATAAAGGAACTTGGCATAATGGAAAGCAACATGGGAAAGGAGTGTTAATTGAAGCTGATGGGATGGAAATTGTTGGAGTGTGGGAAAAAGGAAAACTAGTTTAATAAGAGTGAAACTTAAATTTAAAGTATTTGCTTTAATAAATATTACTTAATTGCTAATTTTATCTAAATCTATATGAGCAATCAGGATAATCAAATATTTCACACAAGAGCTATGTATATTTAATATTGCTATTAGAATAATTTCTTAAGACAATTTATTTATTATTATTTGTTATATTTTTAATGAAATTTAGTATCTACTGTTGTTCTCCAAACGTTAAAGGTTCGAGAACCTAATAAAAAAATGATGAATCTACAATGGTGAGTATTAGAAGCATCTCCTAAATCAGTCTACCCTCTATCTCAAAAAAAAAGAAACCATGGGTCTTTTAGGACGACTATGATTTCTTAAAGGATGAAAAGAGAATGTTCAAACTTCTTGATGATGATAATTCCCCTTACATCAATCGAAGATAATAAGCTGTTAAATTAATCTAACAAATTGATTATACTGATCCTGCTGATATTGAGGAAAGATTCTCATTTATTTTAAAGTATAATATAATCACTAATCAAGAGATACTTAAAGCAAACAAGGATAGGCAATCTTTATAATATTGGAGTGTTTGCTTTTGCTTTTATATTACAAATTAATAATTTACTCTAAAAAGCAATCTAAGTTTGGTAAAAATTTTTAGTCTTTTGTAATGGCAATAGGGCATTTAAATATAAAATGATAGCCTATAAATTTCTATCAGAACTATACCTTTTAGAATGTGATCTAAGAAGGTCTCTAAATTATAGTAAGAAATTCCTCAAATATGCATTATGCTTCAAAGAATACGAATATGAATTGAATGCATATGAATTGATCAGCAAGATCTATTACTACAAATAAGAATCTCAACTAGCCAAAGCTTTTCATTAGAAATTTATGGATGGTGAATAGCTTTCCAACACAGACTAAATAAGGATCTAAGCAAAAAAACTCTTTGATTTTAAGATCAAACAATAACAAAGTTTGGGAAAGATTGATACTGACAGCGAAGAAGAATTTGAATTAAACAAATTGGTAGAACCAAAAGAGTTGACATTTAATCCCATTAAAGTTAAGGATGTTTTAATTAAAAATAAACACTTATGGGGGCATGTCAAAAGAGAAAGTGAGCCATTAGGGCCTATTAATAGAAGCATTCTGGATAGAAAATTGTTCTAAAGAGAATATTACACACAATTGAGTCACAACAATAGTCTTTAAAAATATGTTAATAATAAAGGAATTGCATTAACAACTACGAAGAAGAACTTTATCGTGATAGATAAATTAATATTTGATATACAATAATTTTGATTTAACGAATTTTTTCATTTATATTTAGCACTTTTATTTTAAATACAGGTTAGACTTTACTCTTAAATTTTCTCCTTAAATAATTAATTAAATATTTTAATCTAATCATATTCAACTACTATTAACACTATTAATGAAATATAGTATAAAAATTTATTTTATAATTCAATATTTCAAAATTACTTCAACCAAAAGTCGAATTTATGTTAAATAAATATAAATGTTAAATCATTGTTGCTTTGGTTTATTCGGCTTTTTTATTGAAGCTAACAATATATTAAGATTATACATTAATAGGATTTAAAAAATCCTTGAATATGTTTTGCTGCCTCCATTTTCTTCTCTTTTTCAATATAATGAGCACCTTTTAACTTTTTAAACTTTTCTTCTAACTCTTACTCCTATCTTTTTTGAGAATCAACTATTGCAAAATATGATTTTCTATCTCTTAATTATTACTCTATTTCTGAGCATTCTTATTGTAATTCTTGTAATTTTTATGATGATTCCTCCATCACCAAATCGTAGTTTTATACACCATCAGTTAAACCTTATTCTTATATTTACTTAATTCTCTTTAATTTAGTTTCCTCTTAAGTATTTTCATCTTTTAATTTATTGAATTTTTATTTCAATATCTAGAGTTCTGTCTACAATTCATTTATTTTTGTTTGCTAATTCTTTTCAAGGTACTAAAATTGAGATTTTATCTGATTTTTGATGCTATCAGTGTTTTATTGTTTTTCGATTTTCAAATTATTTAAGCCTTATTTTAATTTCTCAGCCTATTCCTTCATCTCTTCTAAATTTCTGGAGTTTTATTGCTTTAATTTGTATAAATCTTATTCTAAATATAGTTTTGTCTTTTCTTGTTCCTCTATCTAAAATTATATATGAAATATACATTCGATTTAATGTTTTCAAACTGTTTAATTTAAATGCTCTTTTCTGCTTATGTAATACTCAATTTTTTGAGCATTAAGGTCCTTAAGCACTTTACCCCATGTAAATAGTCGTTTAGTTCGTTATTCACATTTTTCTTCATACTTTTTAATATTTCGAACTCCTTTGGAATATGCTACATCCTTCTCCTTAAAATCTTGAAATTTTCTTAAAGTGCTTGTTCCAACCTATCAGATTCAACTTTTTTCGATTCTTCCATTTCCTCTCCTTAACCAATTGCGGTCTGTAAATTTGCATATTACCTAAACTTTTATTCAAGTTCTGCTTATCTTTGTAATATTTTAATAGTTTCTTCAGTAAGTTACAGCTTTTCATCCTTTTAAAACTTACTTATTGAAAAACGAGTAATCAACTCAGTATCTAAATAGATACAATATTCTATGTCTTCAATTAATTGATCCAAAACTTTAACTATTCTTTATGCTTCAACTATGATTGATTTTCCAACTATAGAAGCTGTAAGATTCTATAAAATCTCTAAATGTCCTTCCTAAAACGATTTATGTTAGATCTTTATTTTGTTATCTACAAATCCTGTCTCTGTTGATTTTCCTGATAAATTCTGCATGCCTTTCATTAGAGATAAATATATTATTACTCTTTCAAAATTAATTTTATAATTTAATTATCCATACTGATAAATTTGGATGAGCTTATTCTTTACTAAGTTCATTATTTTTTCAACCCAATTGCTAGTATCTTTAATTAAATATCAATAATTTAATTAGATTTAGTATTTGATAGTGTTGATTTTTGTTAATTAGACTATTGCTGTTATTCTGTTTATACTAATAGTATTTATTTTAAATAAATTTATAAGTTATGTCAAAGAGGAAAGAAAGAACATTTAGTATAGATCATTCAAAATTTTCTAAAACTGCTCTTTAATGAATGCATTTCCAAAAAAGGATACACTGATAAATTGCTCAAATGGGCAAATCAAGACTAAGAATTAATTTTATATTAATCTAATTATCCCTTCTACCTCCCTTTATCGATAAACTCATGAAATATGACTTGGTAGAGTAATATCAATGTAAAGTGATAAATATAATTATTAATATGCATATTTATTATTAGACTACTTATAAACTTCACAATTTGGGATTTTATGAGGAAACCTCTTAAAGACCTAATACTTTCTCTAATGTATCCAATCCATATTTGGAAGGAGCTCCAGTTTCTTTTAATAGATTTCTATTTAATCTTGAATTTTAGATATATTCCTTATTCATAAACTTTTGATGCCACTCAATCATTTTATCGGTTCCAGGTGTTTAAAGACCAAGCATTTCTGAAAGATCCTAGAATATAGGGTGGCATTACTTTAAGTATGCATAATCCATAAGGAATGTCTTCCCAAAAGATTCTGGCTTCAGTGTTTAATTACACTCCTCCCTAAACAGGTTTGGTAGGTATTTAAATAGTAGCATATCCAGCATTAGTTCTGAATACAGTTTTCAGATTAGATCTGTCTTTAACTTGATCACCGTATTATTAAATAATTCTTTCCTTAATTGGTATGATTAGATCTAAATTAAAATGAGGGTATCTTTTGATTATCTCTCTTTTGATAGCTTAGATTTCATCATCCAAAATTTGGAGCATATAGGCACTAAAATCATCAAAATCTTCATAAAATGTGGGTACCTCACTAGGTTAATAAACTTATTTACCATCCCAATTCTAAAAATAAACATAATATCATACTCGAAATACAGCATAGACTCTAGCAGGATGAATGATTTGATTGCTAGGAGTTAAGGTTAAAGTCAAAAAGTTGGGTGCTTAAAGGACAGGGATTTAAAACATGTTCTCTAATAATAAAAAGAGTTCTTCCTTCCTGTTTAGATTTGAGAGTGCGCATTAAAGCTTGGTTTTTGGCCCAATTATTCTTACAGATTCTCCATATTTGAAAATTTTGCATAGCCAAGGTATATTGTAAAGACCAAAATAAGTGATGTTATCGGTTCTGATTCTATCTCCAAAAACACTCCTGCACATCCATTCAAATCCACCTTATGCATACAATGTACCCTTTATTATATTGTAATTGCAAATACCACAAAAGAATCCTTGGTCACATATGGAGCAATCTTCTACAATATTTCATGATGAACATGAGCTGGTCCTCCTATGATCCACAATTTTGCACCTGCGAAATCCTAGGGGTTATTGGAAACCTTATTAATTTTTCCTTGATGATTCAACATATAAGGACATACCAACAAAATTTCCAAGTGATTCCCATGGACTTCCTTTTGTCAAACCCACAATTTCTTGTTTCCAATCTTGAGGCTTTCTGGTAAAGACATTCACTTAAATGTTTTCAAAACGGCCTGCTGATGCCACAGTGGCATGAGAACCATTTCCACCTCCGCACACTACAATACTTGTTGGAATCATTTAATTTTATTTCATAATTTGATGAAAGCAATAGTTAATACAAAAAAAAATAAAAATTTTTCCGATACCGGGGATTGAACCCGGGTCCCCAGGGTGAAAACCTGATATCCTAACCACTAGACTATACCGGAAATGTTAAGAGCTAGTTACGGATTTTAGTTATATTTGGCAAAAATAAATAATTCATTTTCATTATCTATATAATTTGTCAATATAATTCAACAATTCTCTGGGTGTGACTTATTTTCTATCTTCAGACAACTTAAACTTTTGTTGATAATGAGTATTATTCACAATATAAATTGTAAGTTCCAACATCTTTTCTAAATCCAATTCATAAAAATTTTGGTTCTATAAAAATGTAACACAACATAATAATACCTTCAATTAATTGAACACTTCTATGTATCTTTCAGCTTAGTCTAATTAGAAATCCTTGTCTGTGTATAACTCATCAGATTTGGAATCCAAAAGCATGACTCTAACATTTCTGGGAATGACTTGAATATCTTACTCATCAAGTTTGAGCAGTTCCTTCAAGCTTGGGTTATTTTAGAAACATTTACTTCAATTTTTTTAGGTGTCATATTCTCCATTTTATCCTTAATGATTTTGTCAATCTACAATTTTGGGAATATTTGTAATCTTTAAACATCACTCTAATGTTATTCATTATTACTACAATAAATAGTTGGACAATACTTTTATATATAACTGCTTTAAGTTCGTTGTAGATATCGTTGTTGATGTCCAGTATTTTCTGGCTGACTAAAGTATCTCTTTATTTCAAGGGGGTGATTTTCAGGAATCAGATGAGACTCTTCCATCAATTTTTCCAGCAATTATATTTGATCTTTCTTCAATCGATTAGCCTCTTCTGGATCTACATAAAATTAGAATTCCTCCATCACAGGTCCATCAGGTGTGAGATGTCTTTTCTTCATAAAATTTATTCGAAATTCATCCAAGATATCTTCTCTTTATTAAAATCCTTTCACCCGCTTTCTTCCTAATTCAGCAATAACATTATTTTGAATTTCAGCAATGTCCTTAGATTGTTGTTCTTTTAGCATTTACTCTTATCTTTGATACTCCTAACGACTAATGTTTGAGTGTCCTAATGATTGCCATTTAAATTAGTAATATTTTTGTTTGTCTTTCAATTCTCGCTGCCCCATCAGAAGGATTTGCTTAAGAGTTTTAGAGTATTGGGATTCTTTGGAAGACTCATACAAAATGTCCTATAGAATCTAAAATATTAGTGGGAATAATCAACCTATTCAATATTGATGGATTCTATTGGGCATCGAATGAGATTAGCCTATTCTTGATTGCGAATGGACTCAAACTGAATTTAGTTTGTTTGTAATTGCTCTTTTGACTTTTTTTTAATAATCGGCAAATCGGTTTAGATTTCTTCAAAGATGCCACTATAATCATCATTCCTCTCTATTTTGTTGTGTTATTTACGCTTAGTATTCTTTTTATTCATTTCAAAGATTTAAATATTAAAATATCTAATTACAATACACTTCTTTTTTTCGGGGTTGTTTTTAATATTTTGATTGTTTTTAATCACAATTTATATTAAAGAGACCCCTTTTAGCATTGTAGAAAGTAAGAAAGTAAGAAATAAAATTCAAAAAAAAATCTCCATTCGAAGAAGCTGTAGATTGAATCTCACCTTTAATAACTTTGAGAAAATTAAGGGTATAGGGTTTGAGAATTCAAGAAATAATGCGATAAATTGTGGATTTAGAATCAAACTCTTTCATTAAATGTCCTTAAATTAATAATGAGTGCATTCAAAGTGTTTTACATGCTTAAAATGCTTGAGCTAGAATCAGTTATCAAATATGGTTATTAAACGAATATTTAAATGATTTAATTTCAAAAAATTATCAACAAACTCACTCAATTAAAGAGTACAAGTCTATTATACAATTGGATAATGATAATTAGCTAATATGTATGGAAACTTGATTTTATTGCATTATTATTAATTTAATTATTTTATATGCCTCCTAAAACAAATAAGGATCAAAAGGGTCGATAACTATTTAGAGTAGGCACACCATTAAAGGATGTGATACCATAGAGTGTCAAGAATCCGCCAAGGGATCCAAAATCACTTAAAGCACCAGAACAAATTAACAAATAGAGTATGCAGGGTAAAGCAAATTGATAAATGTAAAAGAATATCATCCGTTTCCTGACCCTGAGGAATGGCCAGGCGATGAAGCCGTTTAAGCTATAAATCTTTTACAGGGAGAAGCTTAACTTACTAAGTGCAATTTTGAAACTGACAACTATGTTCCTTTTTGGAGGAGACCAAAGGCTTTTTTAAGATAAAGATGGCAATAGTAAACCAATATATAATTGATGTTAGAGAATCTGAACATGAACCACCTTACATGGACATGAGAGAAAATAGATATAATATGAATGATGATTATTACTCAACTAGACTTGAAACAGTTGAAAAAATACATTATATGGAGAAGGAAGTCGAACATCATTTGACTATTTGTGAGAGTTATGAGAGAATGGAAACACCTGAAGAAGTGGAGATGAGAAGAAAGGAGTTCTTAGAAAAACAGGCAGCTTTATAAAAAAATAAAAAGGGTAATAAAAAACAAGCAGAAGAAGTGTTTGATGAAAATCCTAAGATGACATCTGATGTCAGATTAAGTGATCTAATTTGTGGTGATGCATTACCACCCAATTCTCGTTGGATTGCCTCATAATTATAGCAGATTAAAGACAGAGATATTAAGGATTGTTTTACTCAGAAGTCACTCTCCAGCAAGATCTATCCATAAAAGGATGGAGCACCAATTTATAATCCTAATGGCAAATATATAGTCAAATTGTACTTCATGGGAAAGGAGAGAAAGATATAAGTTTCTGATCACATGCCTACATCATTTGATGGCAAAGCATTATTACCCTAAAGTGTCGATAAGAATTAATTATGGCCAATGATTATCAGTAAGGCAGTCTTATAACTATGGGATTATCAAAGTAAGGGTAGTTTGGTTGGAGATGGATTTGTTATGTATTCTTTGATGGGTTTATTGACTGAAACTATTGATTTGAAGTCCATCAACAGTTGGGGTATCATAGACAATATGATGAATAATAATCATTATGTCTAGAAGGATGTGTTTGTATCAACTTATAGTTATAAAAATCAATCTACCTTAAATACAAATAATAGATCTAAGAAAGAATATTAATTGGAATTATTGAGGAATCCCAAAAAAGAATTTGATAATTATGAAGTAGCCAGAAATAAAAATGGGTCTCCTTCTTAACATCAACAAATGCAATAAGAAGAATAGGATGAGCAATAGGAAGAAATGTAATAGGAGGAGAACGAGCAAAAGATTCAAAGGTTCAGGAAAACTCAAAGGGGATTCTCTTTCGAAAGTTTAAGTCGATCATATTCTATACCTAAACCTTCTAAAGCACCAGGAAATACAAATATTAATACATGTTTTTCATATTCAATTGTAGAGTAATTTTAGAATGAAAATGGATTCAATATGGTTTATGCATAAAAAAGGAGCGACAGAGAATTGAGATTGAGGTAAGAATATTTTGATCTCTGCAAAACTCCTATGAATAAGATGACAAAGGAAGAGAAACTGGATTTGAGAAGAAGAAAGAAAGAAATTAAGGAAAAATTACAAGATGATGATAAAAAAAGGATCTCATTGATTAGTCAATAACCTGTCAAACATAGATACTTAAGATTAAAGAGTGATGTCTCAGGCAAAGATCCAGTGATTGTTTTCAGTCCTCTTGCTGCTGATGAAATATATATTGCTAAGAAATGTATTGCTAATAAGCTGAACAAGCCTCCTAATTATGATATTCCTGAAATTAAGGGTGATGATAAATCCGTGGTTTCAGCCAATATGAAGAATACAGATGATAGCTTCACTGTGAAACCTTTAGAGGATTTCTCTTCTGTTTCTAATGCTCAAGAACCATTTAACAGAGGAGAAGGTGGATTCTGGGTGCATGAAAAAGAATTCCTGAGTCTTTTTGATTACATTCAAATAGCTTATGATCCAAAGAGATATAACATGCAAGTTCTGCAAATTCAAAGCAATCCAGACAATGATATTGCTGGTTATGACAATATTGAAATGGTAATTGTTCAAAGAGATCCTGATTCTGAAGATAATGCATAGGTTGCATTTCTTGTTGGATTTCAACCCAAATATTCTCAGAATAAAGACTTTAATGAATAAATTAGGCCATATTCAATGTTATAACGTTTTGATTTAGAAACTTATGAGTCGATATTGGATTACAAATTATTGAATTAATGTGTTAGTTCATAGATGCTATTATTAGATAATAAAAATCACATATTCAAAATGAATATATACTCACCACTCAATTTCACTATGTGGTTGACATCTAATAATAAAATCAGCACTTAAAGTGTGTTCGATTATTTGATTGATTATGAAAATTATCAAAAATAATCCTTCCAAATAGATTATCCAGCATGTGAAGCCAATAGATACTATGTGTACTTTAGATTCAAAGTGTTTTTGAATTCTAACAAGGAAAATGGGTCATTTGTTTACCGATTGAAGAGTACAACAGATAATCAATTATTGAAATTTCTCAAAATTAAATTATGTGAAATTCCCCCTCCTGATAATAACCTAATGCTTACTACAATAGAGGGAGTACATAAGAATCTATTTGAAAGTGAGTCCATCATTAATGGTACTTAAAGAATGATGCTTCGAAGTTAAACTACATACTATTTTATACTAGAAGGAACCCCTTAATACAACACTTAAGAAGGCACCTTCGAATTGGATTTCTTAGTCAATCAAGAATTCACCTTCACATAATTGGAAAATGTAGAACCTACTCGTTATTATGACAAATATGTTCCAACCAAATATGGTACTATTTTTAGGGAGAGGATCTTTGCAAATGAAGCCCAAGCTAGCATCTATGTTAGATTAACAGAAGGACAACAAGCTTAGTAGTAATAATAAGTGGCCAAAGGTAAATAAACAAAGGGAGGAGCTTAGGAATTAGAAATAGTTGAATCTGAAATGAGAGGAGAAAGACTCATTCGTTTAGAATTATACCATGGGGATGATTTGATTGTGTATAACTATGGAATAAATTCAGTCACTCTTTCAAATATTACTTTGCCTAAAGATGAAAATTATGTAATCTAAGCATCCTTTGATCTCAGAGAATGGCCAGAGGCTAAAATTAAATCTGAAGAAACTGATAATTTGTATTGGTTCACAACTATATTTGCATCAGACACTGTTGCACTTGTAAGAGATACAACAAAGGAAGACAAAGAAAAAGCAATTAAAAAGTCTTGGGAGGATAAAGAGCCAGGAAGAGCTGTAAATGCTAAGAAATCAAGAACAAAATATTTACTAACATTAAAGGAAGAACTAACTCCTGAGGAATAGGCTATTGTAAATGCACCTAGAATGACAAAAAAGTAAAGGGAGGAGGAGGCCAAGTAAGCGGCACAAAAAAAGGGACCAAAAAAGGATGATAAAAAGGTCGGTAAGTAATCAAAAGTTGAGGCACCAGTTGAAACTGCTCCTTAGTAAAGATAAATACCAAAATCTGAAAATCACGTTAATGAAGCCATTACATAATTCTTATAGCATTTAGAATAAGATAGAATAATGGATCACTATGCTAGACATGCTGGATTGATTAATGTAAGAAGCGATGTTTAGAAAAGGGAAATAGTGGAAGGAATTTTGATGGGAAAGGAAGAGATCGCTGGAATTATCTAAAGAAATCTTAAAATGAGAGAAGAAATTAAACTTCTTTAAAAGTATTTTTTGAATTTAGCAATAATAGGGATAATAAAGAAATATTAATTAATGAATTTTAATCTTACAGGTCATCATACAAATAAGAACTTGCAGAGATATATTAATAACGAGATTCTATCAAATAGGATTTGACTTAATTAATGAAGAAAGAGCAATAATTGTTTGATGTAAGATGTGCATTAATAACAATAGTTATGCAAATAAGAAAAAATAGGAAATCCAGAGGATGTAGAGAAATTAATAGCTGATCCCTCTTAATTAGATCCTGTTTTGGTAAGTGCTGCCAGATAGGTCATAAATAATTGGAGGATAGCAATAATTCAAGAAAAAATAAACACGGCTCTGTAAAACTTTGATGTTGATACATTGCAGAAGTGTGTTGATTAGATTTAACAATTAAATATTGAAGGCTTAGACACAAGTGCTGCTGAGGATATGCTGGATGAAGCATCAGGCAACCCAAATTTTTAGGCAGAAAAATTGGCAGAACTTAAAAAACAAGGGAAAAAACCAATTAAAAAATGAGAATTTAAATTTAGTAATATATAATTGTTATTTTACACTTATTCTACTATATATTACTATTCTATTTATTATGTTTTAAAATTAGAATAATGATAAAGATAGAATTATTAATAAGAAAAATCATTAATTAAAGTAATTTTGTATGCTTCACGATCTTCACTGATATTACTAAATAGATGGAGTAAAAATTCTATTGATAGATTCTTGTAATAATAAGGCAGGGTGAGGGGGGAGGGAGATCTTAAGATAAACAAAATTTAAGAATTTATTGGTTTTTTAATAGAGAAAGAACTTATAAAAAATATAAGCACTTACCTTAAATTCAAGATGATAAATGGATTAGTTTTGGTGAAAGTCTTCCCATAATAAATGATTTATCAAAAAAATAAAAATAAGAAATTATTAGTTTAGTAAGGTTCTTCAATCAATTGCAATAAATTGTATCCTGAAAAATTAATAGATTCAAAAGGGGTAGGATAATAAAAATAACTTCTGTCGGTTCTGTGTTAAGATTACCATAAATCAGTAATGAAATTGGTGGGTAAGTGTACTTGTATTTGAGAGTGATTCTTAATAGAGTTTAGTCAAGGAATAGTTGAAGATTATAATAGTATAAATGGTCATACAATGACGGAGGGAGAAGGCTAATAGTAAATTAATATATAATTCTTTAATGTTGATTATTTTCTTTATAGTAACTAAAGCATAATGAGGGTATCAAATAAGTGGATAAAATTGAACATATATTTATTTGAAAATTTATATTTTATTTACGGATGCTAAGCAAATATTCAATTAGGGCTTTAACTATGTTACGTTTTCCCAGATATAAGTTTAGTTAATAACAACAACAACAAAAAGAGTAATAGGACGAATGGGATGAGAGAACTATCGAAGCAGAAGAGGCTAATCCAACATTGGAGAATAAAGAGAAAGCATTTTCATACTTCAGATTGTTTTCAAGGATATTTTGGTGGACTACATCAGCTTTGTTTGGCTATAATTTGTATCTAAATAATTATAAAACTGATCCAACATAAGAATTGGGTAAAGTACCAATTTATGAGTAGGCTATTAAAAGCAGATAAATGATGCTGCCAAATATTGCTAAGATTAATATTAGGCATTTTATGATGTAATAGTTGAGTATAACTTTAGTTTATGACTAAGCCAGCAATTGATAAATTATTGCCTGACATCCCTGAATTGCCATTTGGATATGAGATTCCAAAGACTTTGGTACTTAATATCTCAGGCACTCTATTGCATATGGATTATGTGTTTGGTGTTGGGTATATATTGAAATTGAGCAATTAGAGGAGAAATCAAAAGAAGAAATGGTTTGTAGAGGTTTCTTGAGAAATTGCCTAAAATGTACGAAGTTGTAATTTTGAGTGATGATGAAACCATGGTAATAATATTACTATAATGCAGTTTACATAACAAATTACTCAAAAATTGGATCCTACAAGATAGATATTTGCAGGCGCCTTTGGTAGAGAATCAATGGTGTTTGAGAAAGGAAGATATATTCGAGACTTGAAATATCTCAATCGTCCTCTGAATAGAGTTATAGTAGTTGATTCTGATCCAGAAAGGATGTATTAATACCAAGACAATGGGATTTTCATCAAGCCATTTGATGGGAAACAAAATGATGAAGTCTTAAAGGATGTTCTTTTACTCTTAGAACGTAACAGATATTTTATTAACTACAGACCTCTCCAAACCTCAAATAAAGGATGTCAGAGCAGAACTTAGGAAGTTTGGCAATTTCGATCCTCAAATAAAATATTTAGATGAAGTGAAAGCCAGGGAAATTAATATCAAATAAACTATGAACAAAGGGTTCTTCGGTATTATGAATCAAAGAAAGAATCCTCAATTTGAACAATCTAGAAGACAATGAAATAATTTAATTATCATATGTTTGTTATTTCTATGTAATTATGGTATATAAATTATTATTAATCAGAATAGTTTCATTAATAATTTCTTCTATTCTTATAACTTCTATCTCTTCAAACCCTTCTTCCTCTTTTGAATCTTTTGAAGTGCCAAACCAGCTTTATTATTCATCCATTTCAAGGCTAACAATTTTCTATTTCTTTCTAACAATTTATTTGCATTTTGTTCAAATGTCACATTATTTCTCTACCACTCCAACAAGGTGTCAATAATTACTGTAACATTATTATATTATTCATCATAGTGTTTAATGAATTCTGACTTAGCTATCTATTTATTATGGTAATTTGTCCATAAGCGATTGAATTCATCTTCCTTTTACTCTAGATGTTTCAGTTTTTAGGAAATAAAGTGGAAATCGATTGAATTAGTCAACAACATTGAGTAGAATGTCGACAATAAGATCTTCCTGACTCTAACAAATTCGTTAATGATCTCAACATATTTTGATGTCTTAAGTTTCCATGGCAATTCATATTCACCAAATCCAAATTGATAGGGCTTAAAGAATCTTTCTCCTTTTCTCTTTTCCTTGAATGCAGCAATTATTTTCCTTGTATTCTTCTCTAAGTTCTCGCTTCTCTTTTGTAAATTAGTCCATTCATCTAAACATCCTTAATATGCAGCTTCAATAGTTTAATCTGTTAATTTGTTGACAATATTTAAGGAGTACAATCTAACATCCTATGCAAAGAATAATTTGATAGCATTGGAACTAATAGTGAGGGCATCAAATCTTTATTTTGAAGGTAGATTGACTGCTTTCATAATTTATGTGTATTAATCCACTTCATCTTAAGCAGTAAGATCGTTGATGATTTAATTGATCTAATTTATTACATCTACTTTCATATCATTCAAGTTAAGCACTAATGTATAGATTAGCAACATCACCTTGAAAGAGTATATTGAAGGTAGATTTTTTTATAATTCTGCCAATTATTCTAAAATTTGAGCTATGGCATTTTAATTTAATACAGGATGGAAGTTTGTTTCATATAAGTATAATTATTCATTAGGTTAAGTGATCTTGTCAAAGTAAATGAAGTATCTATTTGGAATCTTAATTTAACAATCCTTCCTGAGACTTAGTAAATACCCAACCATATTATTTAGTAATAAATAAGTTAATTGGCAATATTATTCATCTGGAGTAATTAAATCCTATCTTGCATCTTGATATGAAAAGTAAATCTCTGTGGCATCTGATATCACATTGAACTTTTTGCATATTAAGCATTCCAAATATTGTAGATAAGGCTCATATTTATTGCATTATCCTTATTCGATTTTGTTGTTGATGTATTGATAGGTGATGTGATTATTGTCAGCATAATTCATCAAATGAATGAATTTCACCATTGCACAATGGAATTTCTATGAATCTGTGAATTATTTATTGATCTTTTTCAAAGCACATTTAGTGATGTATTGCCTTGATTCAAATGATAAACATTTGAGATATGGATTCTTCAAAAAATAAATCTTTTGAGTTAATGAACCTTTGTTGTTTTCAAACAAGAATTTAACATCAACTTGATCATCAATTTATTCATCTTTGAATCCATGTTTCATTTTAAAGTTTTCTGACATTTTTTAATAAGCCTCTTATTATTCCTTCTTAATCCAATCATCAACAGTTGACAAATTAGTGTTCTCTCTTACTTATTAGTTTTGAGTGATTTAATAAGTTTGCTTTTATTTGCTATAGAGGTAGACACTCAAATTTTCAAAATGATCTTCATATTCATGTGGATACAATTGATCGAAATGATATTCATCAAATGTGGCTCTCCTTAAATTACTAACTGAATTCAACTCACTGCTTAACTTTTTAGTAATCAAAAACATTATAGAGGCTCTTGGAGCACTAATGAATTCAAAATCAATGTCTACAAAGTAGTAATCGTCTAACACAATCTTATTTCCCCTCAATTGTAAATTATGTCTATTTTCAAGTAAACTCTATATGATTACAGATGATCTATGAATTATTAATGAATTAAGGTATGGTTTGAGTAAAGCAACGTTGTCCGGTTATCTGATTTTGAAGTAGAATAATACACTTCTAATAACAATCTTTTATAACTTTTATAGGCAATCCTCATTTGTATTCAACACTTTATTGATAAATTTAACACATTTTATTAATTTAGCATATGTCTTCACATCTAATAAGGTGATCCAAGATTGGGTCTTAACCAATCCTGAATTATGTACAACATATTGGATATAGAATATTAGTAGAAACACTGATTGATAAATCTCTAAGTCATCATGGGAATTCTTGTAATCAAGTACAATATCACATAATTTATTTAAAACATCCTCAGGTACTTCAGTTTTAGTTATCAAACAATTGAGCACTTCTTCACTCAATGAATACAATTTAGGTAGATTCTACTTTGGATTCAATTCCACTTTAACTGTTTTTTGAGTGTCTAATGTATTAGCTCTATAGAATAAAGTTAATGGAGCTTTTTAATTTAGAACAAATTGTGTAATTATTTCACTATAATATTACTCTAAAGTAACAATGGCAAACTCCATCTCTTGCTAATCCCTTGGATAAGAAAATATTAACATATCTACTCCTCTAACCATAGTTGAGAAACAAATATCAAGTTTCTTTTGTATCAATAGAAGTGTTGTTTGCTATACTTATGCTAGATCTCTATCTATTTGTTCATTTTCTATATACTTATTTGTGACCTAATGAGTTAAATTGCTATAATAAATAAATCTCCAATTTTTGAAATCCATAAACAATTTGCAAACCAATAATGAATTTTAAACATCCATTTAGTAAGCTGTTTTCTTCCAAAATCCTAATAAAAGCAATTAAGAATAGCATTCTAAGCCCAATGAGTTTTAAGATGTAAGCTTTGTGTCATTGAATTTCAAAGTAATAAATTCAGGATTGATGTTCTCAAATACATTGTGAACTGCAAAGGCTGCCACTAAACCCTTATCAATTTGGGCTTACCTCTACTTGCCATTAATTAAGTATTAAACATTCAAACTAGCTGAATGAGATGCGATGGGAGAGTAGGTAGCTGCAATTGATACCAAATATCTTCCCAATTGATCAGCTAACTTGTATCTATTGCATACAAAAATGCATAATTTGTAATTTTTGAATTGTTCTAAGATGTCTAAAACCAAATATATGAAGGAGATATCAACCAAATCTAAATCCAAGATGAAATCAACCATATAATCGAATTCATGCTAATCAACCTATTTATTACTAAGTTAAGCGGATTTGCTTCTTTAATTATACAATTGATATTTGAATTCATCTGAAAACATTGAGATATACTTAATAATTTACTACATTATTTTATCTTAGATAAAGATATCAGTTTTGGTTCTTACGAATTAAACGTTAGGATTACTATAAATTTAAGCATAAGAAAATGCAGAGAAATCTGATTGTTCACTTTTCTTGGATGCAATAGATTCAATAATAGATTTGTTATCATTCTTTAACCATTGATCTTCTGGGTCAAAGTGTGATAAGTGTTCAAAATTTTGTTCTTCGTCCTCATTTACTATATTTTCAACTTAGAATGATTCTGATCCTGCGACACTTATTATTTTACTATCCTAAACTCTACTTTATTCCACTTAAAAGCTTTCTGTATTCTATACTGAAAATGACTAAGAATCTTCAGAATTATTATTCATACTTTCCTACTTTACTAAAATTGATGGTTATGATTGATCTGGAAGTGATTTAATCAATTAACTGCTTAATTCTATAATTTTCACTTATTATTATTCTTCACTCAATTAAAGTATTTAAGATTGCTCTTCAAGTGTTTATACTTACTCCTCTTCCTTCTTTTATTCCTTTCCTTCTTCTTTCTTCAACTATCCTTATGTAGGTTTGACTGCTACTTCCTCTTCTTCATCATCCTCCTCCTCATCAGAGCTTTCCTCAATAACCAGTGGTTTTTTTTCTTGAGTCTTTGCCTCATAGACTTATTCAAGTTATCCAATCTAATTTGTCATCTTATTTAAAACAATAGGAAGATATTTCTTGAGGAAAGCTGACCTAGTTTCAACTGGGATGTTATCTTTCATTTAATGAAGTACTCTAAATATGTCATCATAAGATTCAGCTTTTTCGAAAGCATCTACTGCTCTAATAAAATCTTAGGACTTCAAGAAATACTCAGCTGATTCAGAATACTTTTCACATTTATAAGCTGCTTCTCCAGCCTCATTGAACATTGACTATTCAACATAGATGGCCAAGGCTTCCTCATACATTTCTCCTGAATAATAACATTAAGCAGCTTGTTTATAATTCTTTAGCTTAAAGAATAATTGAGCTGACTCAGTAAACTTTTCTTTCTATTCTACTTTTATTTATGCTAACATTTATTTTCTATCCTTCTTCTTCATTGTGCTGGATGAATATTGGGAATATTTTTAAATGAGTGCATTTCCCTCAGTTGCAATTTTGAATGCTCTGGCTTTTGTTTGCAATTATTCATCCTAAGACTATTCAAAACACTTTTCAGCCTATTCATAATACTTATTCCTAAACATCTTCAAACCTTATTTCTTCCATTCCTCCTTTGAAGTTTACTTTGCAAATCTTTCAATATTTCTATCTTCCAAATTTGTTCCAACAAAGTGATCAACCAAATTGAGTTTTTACCATATGTTTTATATCTGTTATCTGGCCTATTAATTTTCATCATATATGATTAATCTTTGTCTAGGCCTTGTGACAGCGACATACAACTATTTAATTTCGTTGCATAAAGCACTGTAATTGTAAGTTAATTCATCATAATATTTGTGTTAGGTTATGATTCTTTTCATCAAGATATTTCCATTCTTTTACTCAAATCCTGTGAAAATGGTGGCTTCATCATTCAAAATCTCATGTTAGGTGCATCCATCCTTGAATTTCTCCTTAGATATTTCCTCGTCGATGATCTCGCAAGTCTATAATAATTTCCATTGAGAGTCTCCAATGAAATGATCTTAGAAGAAATTATATAGGATGACATCATCGAATTCTAAACCTTTCGCCTCGTAAATGGTAAGTACCAAGGCATGCTATAAGATGGTAGGGATATTCTTCTTTGATTCTTGATCCTTTACTAAAACCACCTGATTGCAACCGAATTCAATAGGCAATCTATCTCCCACTTGTTACTTTTGATCTGCAGCTTCTCCTGACAACAAGTAGAACAATTCCTCCTTGTCTCCATTGACTATGATTGGCTTTGGACCTGATATGTTCGATCTCTCCTTCTTCAATTTATCAATTGTATTTGGGAAGAAGATTTCCAATAAGGAAACGAGACAATTGGCTAATTATAAGATGTTGTTGTGAGATCTAAAATTGATTGTAAGCTAATGAATTGTCAAATCATTTTATTTAGCATTGTATGAGATTTCAGGTTTTTTAAAAAGGGATTTCAAATCTTAGAATCTGAATCCAACTCCCTTTGCTATGTTTTGAGCTGTGTCTCCACTAAAGAACAAACCTTATTCAGTTATTTTACACAACAAGAGCAAGACTGCATGGGGTAAATCTTAGCATTCATCAATCATAAGATAATGAATGGGTATAAGATTGCACCTTCCGTAGACCAATTAAACAAGAATATGATTAACTACATCCATAAAATCGTAATAGCCTTGTTGAATCTTCCATCTCTCATAAAGAATGTAACATTCGAAGATGTCATCAAAAAGTTGATCATTTTTATTTAATCTCAAATATACTCTCTTGGGCATATAATGTCCAGGGTAGGTGTGACAAGCAGCAGCACCTTTGATATGAGAGTAAATTTGAGTCCAGACAAATGATGGGTTTAAGTTACTGTTTTAGAATTTGTTATTTTTGCTATACCAGAATTTATCAATGAAAAAGTCGAAATCCACTTCTTAAGAGAGTTTGGACTTACTGCTTTCAACTTTCGCTTACAATTAAGGTTTGTTCATCAAATAGAGTTGTCTCTAATATTCTTCCTCGAGTTATTGTTCATCCATATTATCAACATTTAGTTCATCATCTTCAAATAAAGCCTCATAATCTTCGTCATCATATTCAACGTCCTGCTCCTCATCCTATTTGTAAGTGTTTATAAATATGACTCCTGTTTTTTCAGTACTCCATTAAGCATGAGTGTCAGAGCTAACAACTTTGTTATCTTAAGTTCGAGAGAAGAAGGGTTTAGCTAGTGACCCGTCAACTAATAAGACTAACTTTTTGATTGTTAGGAAAGCTGGAAAATCAGAATCTTTCATATCAGCAAATGAATGAAATGCATTTAATTCTTATTTTAATTTCTCTTCCTCCTAATCCCAATCCTCTTCATTTAAGTCCTCCTAAAATGCTCCCTACTCCTTTTATAATTAGATTCCTCCAATTTATTATTCAAAATAATTTTCTTCATCTTATTTAGCATCCAAAAATTAAACAGTACTTTAATTGAATTAATTTTCAATTTGTTACTTCTAAGCCTCTTATTATTCTTATTAGCGTTTTAATCTGTCTTTCTATTTCTTCTTTTCTAATTCAGCCTTAATCTAAGCTGTCAATTTCCCATAATATCTTTTCACTTCCGTTGTCAACACAGGACTGGCAGTTGCAAATACACAATGTAATCCTACATTATTATTGACTTCCTAGTCATCATATTTATAATTCTAAAGAACATTTTCATGTTTCTATTTATACAAATCCAATCTTAATTTAAATAGAGTCTCCATAGCAAATAATCTCAAAATTGAACATGTTGTCTTTCCTGTACCACTTCTACCAATAACCATTACATTTCCATCAGATCCCACGACCTTTTATTCCTCATCTGTTAACTTTATTTTAAAGTTAGGCACTCTCTACAACAAATCAACAAGCTTAGCAGCTGATGAAAAATCAGCGTATCTTCTCAACAAATCTTTATTGATCTTAGCTTAATATTCTCTCATTTGTTTAGCCTATTGGATAGCCTCATAATCCTTGCTCACCCATCTTTAAAGAGAATCATCATAAACAAAGGACTTTTATTCTTACTTGGTTAAATAAACTGTAGGAAATGTATGGGGTAACCATTTAACAATTTCATTTTATCTTGTTCTATATTACAATTCTCCATGCATACTTCCCAAGTCATTAGCTTCAATGATAAACAAGTGATCTGAATGATGGTTTTTCTTTATTTGATAATGGTTGGTAGATGTGATTACCGATTAGTAATCTTATCTATGGATGGCATGCTATATATCCTAATAATAAGGAGTAATGATCTTCCCTGCATTATTATCTATATTGGCATCGTATCTACAATCGATGAATGTAATGGTATGGACGTAATCATATCCTAACAATTCCGATTAAGAACTCTTAGTATAACGATTAATCTTTGGAATTTTATCGATTCCCACTTCCCAAAACAATGTTATATTTCTATCAGTTTTTGTATAGAAAAATGCCTAAAGAGGTCCTAGATGTTCGAAATGTATGACTTTTGTAATCATGCTCTAATCTGCTTAAGAGAAATAGCCCTACAATATTGTCAGCATATAAGCCAACAAATGCATTGTATCTCCATCCTTTGACAAAGCGTTTGCTGAGAATTTGGCTAATCATTAATTGTATATAATTACTCATGATCTTATAATCCCATCGATTCCCATTTAATAATTGAGTATTGGCTATGTGATAATAAGGATTTGACTTTGACATCTCTGCTCCCTAACTCCAACTGAAATCATTGACTCCAGCCAAAATATTATTTGTTCGAGTTGATGAATTATGATTTAACCATTTTCGTGCAAATTAATTTGGACTAATATCTTAGCCTTGGTTGATGCATAGAGTCAATTTCTAGTATATGGTATCTTGTATGTGTTATCTATTAGAATTCACAATCGAGCGGATTCCATTCTCCTCCGCTTGAATATTTTTCTTACCTTATCCCTTTCTCATTATTAAACTAATTAAATTAATTTTATTCCACGATGATAACTTTTATTCCACTTAATAATTCTTTAAGATTATCACAATAGGCACTGATAATTTCTGATTTTTTAGTACTATTTATTATATTTTTGTTTAATTCGTTAATAATGAAACCCTCAAGACCGCCTATTTGTACAATCCCAAACTAAATTGTCGTCTATGATCAAAGACTACCAAGACCAAACTCTACAAAGAATGCAACAGATGCGCGATAAGTTATTAGATGCCTATCATCCAATCATGAAACTCAACCACTGACCTATGCATACATCCCCACTCAACCAAGGCATATTATATTATTACCTTAGAGCCTCAAGTCCAACCGCAATCAAGAGAGTCCCTAATCCAGAACATATTTTTGTGAATCAATTTCAAAATTTACCTACTGATGGTGATCTCATCCAGCATAAAAAGGCAACGAGCTTTGAATATAATCCTATACCATAGGAGTAGCATTAGAAATATACCGAAGAAATTAATTAAAAAAAATAAGCCATTATTGATCTGTAAGAATAGATATCTGAATTACAAAATAAGCTATCTGATAAAGTTCACGATTATGATGTGTTAAAGGAAAAATTTGATGTGGAATTCAAAAAGTTTCAAGAGGAAATTTAAATTCAACTAAAAGGAATAGACTTAAATATTTAACTCAATGACTACACTACTTATTTTATGCAAGAAATTGATAGGAAGGTACTTAACTTATAAAGTAATATCAATTCCTAAATTGATGAAATGAAATCAGATATGGAAAATAAATTATAATAAAGTGAACACTTATCAAAAAATCTACTATCAAATACAACAATTAGATTACATTAGGATGAATAACATTTTCAACAAGAACTTTAATTTTTATAAAATAAACTAGAACAAAAAGTTGACAGGAATAGAGCTGAACAAATTGTTGCTTCATCGGTTGCCATCCTGTAACAATAATACCAGACTTAATTATCATAAGCTCATTAATTAATTGCTAAAATCAATTCAGATAAAAGTGATGAAATCAATAAAATTAAGGCAGTTATTAATAATTCATTACTTTAAGTAAATCAATAGGCGTAAAATTCGATCTAGGCAATGTTAGAAACGCTAAAAGAACACTCTCAAAGTCAGTAATCTGGCAAAGAGATCTACTAATAACTCTAACAATAATACCACTCTCTGGTTTCTAAATTCTCTTAAATTCAGTAGTAATTCACTTTAAAGGTTTAAGAGAAGGATGAAAAAATAAAGTCACTCTAAAAACAAAATGGAGAACTTAAAAAGGAGATTTAAGAGTCGTAATTAATTATTTAAAAATAATAATAAGAGTTGTATAAAATATCCTTAAACAATAAAATGTTAAAATCTCCTTAAGTGCAATAAATAATGTCTCCTAAAAATGTGAAATCGAATAGTTTTTACACTAATTCAACAAGTGCTGGATTAAATTTCACCAAAAATAGACCGTAGAGTGTATCCAAAAAACAAAAAAAATAACCAAATCCAAATCTTTTTGAAATTAGTATTGATGATTTTGCTAATTTTAATGAAAACTCAATTTTAGATTCTAATGATAGCATTGAGTTCCTCGCTCGAGATCCAAAATCAAGTAGTATTAAATCTCCTAAAGATCCTTTTAAATCCTCTTAATCGATGAATATTAATAGATTTTTGAATGAAAACAATTCAAAAGTTCTTCAAATCGAAAGTACAATAAAGAAATAATAAGAAAACTTACCTCCTTTACATTAAGCAATTAAACGAAGTAATAAAATTATATTCAACCATAGGATTGCTATACTTGGGAAAGCAATAGAAGACTCTTCTTTGCACATATTCTGGAGAGTAATTATGTGATGCTGAGATGGGCTTGCAACTCCTTGATGATAATGGAAAACCATTCATTATCAATGAAGCTGAAAAAGATGAACTAATAGCAAGATAACTTATATAACTAATTTGATTATTTATTATATTATTACACGTAATGTTTTCCTTATTTGCAATTCTTTTTTATGGAGCATTAGGCATACAATTTACATTCCCTTTAAAAGCAAAGGAATTGAAATGCTTTGGGGAAATTATTGGATAAAATAGTCTGGTTGTTGGTTCTATTTAGGCTAATTCAAGTGAATATTCATTGAAAATACATGTATGACCAATAATCCTTAACACTAAGGTGCCATAAAAAAAGTTTGATAGCATTTTACAGTATGCTCATAGTTTGGAATTGCAAAAGTTTTCATTCACTACTAATAGCACCTAAGAAAATTATTAATTTTGCATACATAACTTAGCAAATTTTGGACTTAATGTTAACTTTAATTTAGCCACAGGAATGGATGCTTAAGATTTTTCATTAGTGGCTTAGAAGGAAGATTTAAAACCAATTGAGATACATCTGAAGAAATTGAATGGTTTAATAAATTCAGTCGAAGTAAAGATATGATTGATATCAATTGTAGCAAGAATAAAAAGAGATTGAAGAAAGATAAGCCACAAGATATTCTAACGTTAGCAATATTTCATATAAAATTATAATTTTTAGTGTGGTCACTTTGATACTGATGGTCTTAACAAATTTTGTTTAAGCTCGTAAATTGAAGAGTTTCTTCAAATCAAAAAAGTTCATTTGACATAATTTCATATTTCTTGTTAATATTTAATATTCTTAATTATATGTACTTTTTGAAGTGAATAAATATTTCAAGATTAGATTAAGTATTTAATTCAGTATCAAATAATTGATAATAATTAGTATTTATTTATAATTGAATATGAAATTAGCTATGAGTATGATTATTAAATATCAAAATTAAAAAAAATACTTTAATTTTATAAATTCATGCTTCACTTTCTATCTGTTTATTGGGATAATAATCGATCATCCTTAGATTTTACAAAAAATAATGGTTTAGTTATTTAAAAGAAATTTCGAAATTAAGCACAACTTTTTGTATCTTCATTTTAATGAGGTTCAAAGTCTATTTAAGATTATCTTGCACTAAAAATTTAAGTGGTTGTTGATTTATTGTTTGAATTATTTTCAAAACATCTTGATTGTAGTCTTTTTCTTAGGGTAGCATTGTCTAATGGCATCGGAGAGACTGGTTGAGAGTTTGGATCTTCACAATTAAGTTTAGAAACCTAAATCTAAGGCGAGAAAAGGAACTTTTTTTGGGAATTGAACTTTTTGGAGTATATTTTTTTTTTAATTTTATCTAAGCAGTTTTGAAATTATAAAGGATTTTTAATTTGAGCATTTTAATTCTATGATCCATTGGATAAAAACCTTAACATAATTTCAAAGTGTTCTTAATTTTCGATTGGATAAATAGTATTAGCCAAATTTTATTATGATTTTGACATCTATTAATTTTCTTTGACAATCTCTTTCAAGTTTAAAGCTCCTTTAATAGAGGATCTTATCTTATCTTAAGTGATTTTTCTTGGAGTACAATAATAATTTTCAATGCAATTATTTTCAGCAGGGTTTGGTTGAGAATTTGTATTCTATAGAGATAATCTTCTACTATTTTCTAAGGGAGTATTTTTATAGATTTCCCTCTTTCTTTCTGTAGTTAATTAGATGTTTTTGGATAATAGTACGTTCATTTGACGAAAGATCTCATAAAACTTCTATGTGAGAATTGCTAGTTATTCCTTTCTAATAAGAAATGCCTCAGTTTTACTAATGCATTGGCAGCTATATTCGCGAGTTTGTGATTTTTAAATAATTTCCTCTGCTCCAACCAAACACCCGGTTGATTATGTTCTGATTGAGATTTTGGATCTTCTTATTAAAGATTTGCCTATGTTGATGTTTTCATGGTGATAGGTTTCAACTAGACCGTCAATTACAAAAATCATAAATTTTGGTTCATCTCCTTTTTGCCATAATTGATATTTTGGTTCAAAGGAAATTTATTTTGTAAAATTAATAAATTACAACAATTTGTTTTCACTAACATTATGAAATAAATTTTTAAAGAAATCTAAATTTTTTCTTGTTTAAGCCAATTCTCTTCCAAATAATAACTTATAGTCTGACTTTTTCATTGAAATGCATAATAGTTAGCTACTGGCAATTACAGTCTCCTTAGCATTTTCTTCATTTGATAGGTCTCCAAAATGCTAGCCTACTTTATAAATTTCATTCTAGGATGAGGATTAATAGAATTACTTGTTGGAACTGAACTTATCCACCTTTCCAATAAAGAGGATTATGATATTACATGCGCATAACAAGTTCCCATATTTCGATCTAACGGGCAGGTCTTTTGCTTTTTTAGTTGACTGGTGTGCTACACTACTAAACAACCAGATGCTCTTTTTTGATAGGAACAAATTCCATAGCTGATCCTTCCAACACAATGAACAATTTTTATTTTTCATCTCCTATGTTATATAGGATTTCTCCAAAGGAATACTCCTCATATCTGAAGTAAGGAATAGCTTTACGGATGAAATCTTCGAGTGAAATTTCCTAAGGCCTGTGTTTCTCAAAAAAGTCAATTTTCTTAAAAGAAGGGAGTACAACTTTGATTAGATTTTCAGTAATCAACCTCTCATGGGTCTAATATAAACTAATAACTGTATCAATATCATCAATATCATGATCTAAAGTCTCAGTGTATTTTATTAAAAACATGCAATATTCGATAAAAATTTAATCATAAATATATTATTTCATTCACTTATAATAATTTAAATCAACACTCACACCGCAAACTGTTGCTGTACCTGAATATTACTTGATGCTGGGTGTAGTCCATCCACCAAATTTATATTTAGGGAAATCGTCAAAGGTTGGTGTTTGATCATAATGAGGGTACCATAATGGCAGGGAAGTAAAGTGAGAACATGCTGATGCACTTCCAAAAATGGATGTCCACATATATTATGAAGCATATATTCCAACCGATTTACTACTTCCTTTCAGTTCGTTTACAATTTCCTAAAGAAAATTGCAATTGCTTGCATAATCAGTGGTCCACCCGCAATCAGTGCTGGGATTGCTCTCAACATCAACCCAAACAGTTCCGTAGACTTAACTTTGTTGATTGCCAAAAACCTACGCAAATTCCTAAACCTAAGCCTTTGCAGTTTTTTCTAAATGTTTATGTGTATATTAATACTTCCTTTGCAGGGGAAGAAATAGACATCTCCTAATAATCCTGCTGCCTTTGCTTTTTCCAAATTTTAATATCCATCTAGATCCACTGCTCCAAAACTTCTGTATGCTCTGGTAATAGCAAATTAGTATCCATTCTTTACGAAGCATTGGAAATCATCATGTTTAGCACTCAAATCAAATCCAAGAACTGCCAACGAAGAATAGATTTACAAAGCTACAATTAATAATGATGTCATTTTCATTATTGATAAATAATAAATTAAATAATATGAATTTAATTATATTTTACTTACTATTTAAATATGCATGCTAAAGAACAGAGAAGGGACATTCATTTTTATTATATTTAGATTGAGCAAATGTCCTAATAGGGGCTGTTTTTATAATTGATATTATTCTAGGTTGCAATACTAAGTGTTAGGAATAAAATGTAATAAAAAATAAAGATAAGAATTTCAATCATATTAACTTTTGACCTATTAATGTAAGTAATCCAATAATGAAGTTGCTTTTTTCAAATCGATTTCTTCTAAGAGTATGTTGATGTCAATATTTGGTTTCGATTCAGTTGAGAGTCGTAAAAATCCATTGATTGGTTCCGATATTTCTACAATTTCTTTTGTAATGATCTCTTAGACAAGTGTCATGTTCTCCAACACTAAAATATATTAATATGACAATATTAGAATTTTCGAAGTGTTCTTAAAGCATTCATGAATCGATTTAGTAGCTGATAATATTTGTCTTTACATATTGTTAAGTTATGTTTCTGATTCCTTCAGATAAAAACATGAAATAAGTTCAATGTCTTTATATTTTCCATTCATAAATCCAACTAGAAAATTGACAACTTGAGCATCTAAAGCAATATACTTGGAAAAGTATTTGGATTTCTCATAGAAAACTCTTGGATACCTAATTCTTGTGTCATTAGGTTTATCGTCGAAATGTGTAGCAGTTGAAACCACTCCCTCAGCTGCTTTAGCACTTGCATCCAGTACTCCGGCTATAGGCTTAACAATCAATCCAGATAACCCTTTGAGTGTTCCTTTAACGAATCCTTTAAACCCGTTCTATTGAGTTTCTTAGTATGGTTATGTGACTACTCCAGTTATTCCATTCGAAAATCCATCATAGAGACAATGTCCTGCTTACGATAGTCCATCCAAAACATGATCAGGTCTTTTCAACATAAATATTCGGCGTTTTTCCAAATAATCGTCATCCATAGATAATAGCGAAACGCTTGCACTAATAGATCCAGTGACTTTGTTAACAGAATAAAATGCACCAGCTACAGTGTTTTTTAAGAGAGATCCCGTACCCTTGCATAATCCAACTCCAAATTCAAGTGGACCATGTCTTAAGCCTTGAATTGGCATCTCAACAAAGTCAACAACTCCATTTGTGATCTATTGAACAAATTTGACTGGATTACCTATGATTTCAATAGAGCCGATAATTTTTAGAATGGCTCTTATGATCTCACTCTTATAATGATCTTAAATAGATTGGAGTACTATTTCCTTAGAATCATACACTGATCTTAATCTGAAACAGTCAAGGATGATTTCAGCATCATTAAAATTTTGGACTGTTGCTCCAATGGCTGTAGAAAACAGATTGAAAACATTCTCATCATATTGAATATTGGTTCTGAATCTTTTATGAAATGAGAATCTTAAATCTATTTTAGAGAGAACAAACTCCTTGATGTAAACCTATTTTTTAGATCTATTGATTTCAAGAGATTTCCATACGATACAAGGATTGGATTAGTTTTGCTAAGACATAGACTCTAAATAATAATGTCGTTATTGAGGAGTTTAGAAACATAACGATTTAATTGAGTGTGGTGAACCGTTATATTCAAATTCAAATTAATTCTATAGATTTTACTTGATCTACTTGATGGTTTCAAGAACAACCTGAATATACTCTTCATCAAACTGCAATTAGAAGGGTTATATGTAAATTTTGATGGAATTGTACAATAGAATTGCCTTGACTTAATGTTCAAAGGAACAGCTAGCATCTAAAAAGTAATAATTTCTATCATGAGTGACTTAGTAGTATCTCCTTAAAGTCAACATGACAGGTGTGGTTGTGTCTAAAGATGTGTTATTATCAATGTGGAAAAACTTAACTCGCAATTACGCCGTCGTCTAATTTTCTGTCTGCATGATGCCTAATTCAATGTCATTCATATATATATAATTAGCCTCGAGAAGCATGTTCTATCTTTTTGTGATTATGGAAATACCCAATTGAGATATGTGCAATTTAATTAATTTGTGAATGTCTTCAACTTCTCGTTTATGAGATGTAGTCATATTCCTCATTGATTCATTAACCTATTGAAATGTGATGACTCTGGTTTACCCCTAGAATTCAGACTTGATCCAAATAAAATAATTTGAAAACTTGATCTCCTATAGACTTTCCTATTATTAAAAGTCTATGATTTCAACATGTTCAATCTTTTGATTGTGGACGAATTTCACTCTAAGTTTGAAAGAATGACTTGGTTGCTCCCAAGAAAACGGCACTGTTTAATCGCAATCCAGTATCCATTCTTAAAAGCTATTGTAGCTGTCTTATCCGTAATGTATCTTAAAGGGACGACACTTGTTTACTAATTTGTAGAGCTGATTTTCCTCATTTTGCTATTCCAATAAAATGAAATTAGTTGCTTTGACCTTTGTTATTTCAGCTGTCAGGAACAAACAATCTTTAAAGTACTCCTGACTTGATGAACAAATCATTGAGCTTTATAAAGGCAAGGATTCTTTATACTGTAGAAATTCCTAAGGATCATATTTCTTTAGATTGAACTACTTATAAATGCCTGATTTTTCAAACATTCGACTCTTCTCCTATTCGACAGAGAGATTGCACATCTGTTGACTATTTTCATTAATAGCAGAAGAAAAGAAATTTGTACTTCTGATTTCATTAATGAATAAGTCTCCACTCCAGTTGTATTTGCCATACTTTTAAATTCGTATTGATTTTTCTAACCTACAATCAGGCCAAATTAAATGATATCTCTTATTAGGATTCATTTTTTTTGGTTATGATTCATACCCAGATTAGCATATATTAATTTGCACCCCTGTATTGTTGATTATAACGAATCTCGGCATGATTTCAATGACCTTAGTATAAACCCCCTTTCTTATCACATTATTCGCCAGAGAAATGTGGATACCAAACTCATTTAATGAAACCATACCTCCATTCTTTTCCTTCAATTACAGGCCCAATGACCCTAAAATACCTACATTGACTTCGTTGGAAATACAATCATCCACTCCAATCATTAGATACTTAATTGTATCTGTAATTTATATCTTCTCGTAATTGCTTTCAAAGCTTTCCTTGTCTGGTTTTGGCTCCTTATTTTGTCCAGATAAAAGTATGGGCTTATTATCTTATAGGGTGTAATATTTTAATCTCCGACTTGTAGTGTTTATGATACACGTTTGGACTGAAAAATAAATTAATTTCGTTTATTTGACCTGCTCTTTTTCTACTCTGATGTGGCAACTTTGACTATTGCAAGTGTCCTTCAATGCAAATTCAGTAACTTATATGATATCTTATTATTGACTTATTTCGAATCCGCTGACGTGTAAATTGATTCCCAAGTGATCACCAGTCTTCAGCCAATGCAATTATAATTCCCCTTAAGGAACTACTTCAATTAAGCCAGCTTCAACTTTGATTGTTGCTGTTTAATTGATTTCTGTGACTGTGACAGATCTTGCAAGGAGTTCATTATAATCATTTTATAAATGAGATAGAGAATTCCCTCTAGAAAATCCTGATTATTGTTTATCGTATGGGATGGCAGTACCTGGTTTTTTATAATGATTAATCATGAGTTTCTGTAGTTCTGGATTTTCATTTGAATGAAACAAAAATTAAAGTGGGACGGGTAACAAATTGTATAAAATAAAGGCAGGTTTGAATTCAATATATTTGACATTCTAAACGAGGGTTGTATTGAGAGTGGCCAGTGTGTAGCATGGATAATGGAGTATTTATATTGTGATGTCATGGAATATCCTTTTAATAAATATGGGTTCGTTTGGTTAGGTTAATTTTGTGTATTTGGAATCTAAGAAGTGAATCACAATAAAGCTATCATCTTTATACAATTCTTATGGCATAGCTGCTTACTCACCTGGCTTGAGTACAAAGTTTTTAGTTATTTTGATACATGATAATTTGATTGACAAATCACAATCAGTCTGATTAACAAACATGTAAGGAGAATAAAGGGTGATCGTTTTCTACAACTTTTCAATTTAGGTGCTGAGCACATAATATTGAGTCTAATCATTCCATTACAACTTTTTAACTCCAGCATAATTGATGGGAACATTGTTTATCGTATTTTAAACCATATTAGAATCAAGAAATTTAATTATGAGTCTTGTATCACTCTCAAAGGTCTTAGCATAATCCTCATCATGAGATTGTACTTCATAATTTTTCGAATCATTATTAGAGATTTCAATTAATCCCTCATTCCCATTCTTCTACACTTTCAGAGTATACCCACTCTTGTTAATAAATGAAAAGAGAGTCACATTATCTTAGTTCTCCTTAAATGATATCCCTTTCATACTGGACAACCTAGTCATTTTTTTGGATTCATTTCTTCTGAAGGTTTCTTCTTCGTCATCCTATTCCAATTATTGCCATTAAGTCAATATTTTGTATAGGTTGAGTATCATGTCAGTGGATAGATTCATGTCCAAGATTGGTGTCAGTCCATTAATATGAATAGTTTGCATGGATTGACTTTATTAAACTATGAATAATTCTGATAGATATGGTTCTATAATTGGTTCCATCTTACTGGCAACTGGATTGAAATACATCAATTCAATTTAGAATAGGCATTTGAGTGCTTTGCTAATTTCATTCTGATCAAACATAAATTTCTTGACATTAAATCTAAACAGTAATAATGGAGCAAATGATTTATTAATGTCATTAACCAAAACCATCTCCAAAAGATCCAACTTTATTTTCATCTTGCTCATTTTAATTTTAGGTCTAACTGGTTCAAATTGCTACTCCTACTCAGATAACACCTCCTCTTCCTTTACCATCTCCATCTCTTAATCTCCTGCCGCGTAAAACACTTAAACTACTTCATCCTTTTACTATGATGCTTGTAATAGACTCGATTTCAGTCTAACTAATTGAGATTTCCCTGGCAAGAAACTTTTCTTTTTCGTTTCATTTCTACTAAGGATTGTTTCTTCAATTCCTAGAGTTGGTTTAATAGGCAATTGACGAGCTATAGTTTCATTTAGTGACGATTCCTCATCATCACAGAAAAATTAGTCGCATAATTTAATTGAATCTTATTGAAACTTTATTGTCTGTAGTATGAGAGCAGAATCATTATGTGAAATATTAATTCTGATCTTATCAAATCTTAACTAATCCTATACGATTATATTTGATATTAATTCATTCTGTCCATCAGTCTTATAGTTTGAATAATTGACATCACAATCGCAAACAAATTGATTTCTATTGAATTCTATTTTAATTGGATATAAAATCATCTTTTTCTTATTTTACTTTGATATCTTTTGTAGTGCTGCGAAGTTTGTATTGAATAATGACACCGTTAGACTTAGTTCAAATCTTCTATTCTTAATTGAAGACTGATTTGTATATTATTCTTTGTTCTTCTAGTGATAGTTACTATGAGCTTCATTATTTAATTCGTCGTTCAATTTCATGAAGGAATCTAATTGCAAAACCAAACAATTTTTTAATTTCTCGTTATGAGTTATAATCAAAGTCTTTAATAAAATGACATTCACATTCAACAATGGTTATTTTTGTTTATAATTCGTTTGAACTGGCTATTAGGATGATGGAGATTATTAACTTTACATCTCCTCTTCATATTTAGGTATTTCAAAAAACAAAGCAATGGTCTTCAGATAATAAGCATTGATCAAGTATTTCGATTCTCCAATTGAAATATTGACATCTGTAGAGTCTTCTCCAAATATGGCTTTCACAATCAACTTGTCATCTAAATCAAATCTACTCACTGTTAACTCATTATAAAATTCCATTTTCATCTCATTAATCAACTCCTTCGCTTCCTTCGCTTTATGCTCCAATATGTCTTCATCTAAAAACTCCTCTAACTTCCTCCTCTCCAATACTGTATTATTGATAACATGTTATATTCTCACTATCAGATTATGATCATCCTTTTACGGATACTAATAATATGTGCTTTTAAAATCTGAGACTTACAACGATAAATTAGTTTTGAATTGAAATACAATATCCAATAAGCTTAAATCGATCAAGGGCCTTAGAAACGTCCCTTATGACTGAAATTAATTACATTCATCCATTAGTCTAATAGTTATTTTTGACAGTTTGAATATCAATGCAGCTTGGTTCTGTTTTTTCGGCTATTGTTGTTGTCGTCTCTTTCTCTGAGTCTTTTGACTCTGAATCTCATATTGCGTTTGCATAACTTGTAATAAAAATAGATAGTGATTTCTAAGGATGTTGAGTTGAATATCAGTCACTTTGATTCTTATATCTTAATTCTTATTAAGTACGATGTTTGGATATAACGTTTCGCATTCACTCACAAACATAGGAGTCTGTATTCTCAGGGCAGCAGAAAAAGGATTTGATATGTATTGCAAATCTGAAGTGCTTCTTATCAATATTCTCATCGTATCTGCAGAAACCACTATGATTTATGACCATAAGAAGAAATCTTATTGCTGAGCTGATAGGCTTTATTTCTTATTCTACTTAACATACATTTCAATAGCCTTATTCTTTTCCTTGCATGCATCCAACTCAAAGCACACTGACTTTATCTGCAGTTCAAATGATTAACTGATATTTCCAGCAGGCTTAATAAGTATCTTAGGATTCTCAAGTAGGATTTTAATCTTAATCAAAGATGGAGCATACAGTCTTTATTTAATCAATTCTAAATCCTATTCATTCTATTCGTTATTTGCCTATTTCTTCTTCTAAGAAATCTCCAATAAGCTTAACACCTTTATAATTGTGGCATGTAAGTAATCTATAAAACAATCCCTTACGATTAGGTATAGATCGTTAGAAATATTATCATTATTGCTTGGTATTTTGAATTTCGAATATTTAAATTAAACCATCTATTTTTCAACTTAATGGCTATTTGAAAATATGGTTAAGCCTATACTTTTCTTTTTCTTTTCCTCTTTGGTTCTCTTCCTCTCTTTCTACTCCTTTTTTCCTAAAAACATGTGTCTATTTCCTTGTATTGACTTTAAATCGATAATTTCTATTTTCTATATGTTGCCTTCAATAAAGTACTCGTCATCATCAATTTTCAACACTGCGCTTATTAAATTCACTTGTATTTATAGGAATTCATTTGACTTTTCTTTCTCCTTCTCATTTTCTTAAACCATTACAATCAACTTAATATCCTGAGACAAAATGGAAACCTTAATGATACTTTCAGGCAGCTTATCATTCCCTTCAACTAATTAACCGTCATGCACTTCAGAGTCTGAGACAGATGACTTCTGTAAAGTAAATGATCGCACACTCTTAATATTTCCTTTAGTTAAATCCTATCTTGTCTACATAAATTTAGTCTCACTAGTTTGATTTGGTGCGTATTATTTCATAGCCGTATTTTATGGTGTATAATCTGTATATTCACTTAGATCAGTTGTGCTCTCCTTTGTTTTCTGTAGAGAAGGTCGGACCATAAACAAGTTGATTTTAGAAAGAAATGATTCTAAATAATGAGCTTCCAAAGAGGAAAGCTATGCCACGATGTATGATTAGGGTTCATTAGGCTAATGAGTGTCTGTGTTGCACATTCGAACTCTAATTGCTCCTTGGATTTGATCCTCTTCCCTAAAATCAATAACCTATCTAATTTTCCTTTATAATTAATTCTCGTCCATACTAGCTCTGACCTTGAAGAGATTGGGAGTGTTAGGTTAAGAGTAATGGATGGATCTCAAAATGGATTGCCCATGGTCTTCAATAGAAATAGAATTGATAGTAAATTCTTAATAATTGTCAGCTATTCCTGAAAGACTCAACAGTTTAATTTGATCAAATGTGATTAGGATTTCAGATTATTGATTGTATTTCAATTCAATTTAAAACCTTTTAATTTGAAATCTATATTTAGTCAGCAATTCGTCATTCTACTTAGGTACTTATTTGACTGTTTATTCAAATTCTCGCCTACTCTTATCATTTTATTGTGGCACTGTATTTTCTGATCCAATCCTGAGATTTCCAGTTTTGGTTTTGATATCGTGAATCTTCTATTGGATGAATTTGAACCACCTGTTCTTCTCCTAGACTGTTTTGGCCTAAAAGTAGATGATCTCCTTCTTGGATTTGATCTTGAAGGAATTCTATACTCCGATATCTTATTATGCTTCAGACACAACTACATCTCGCAGTCCAACGTATTGATTGTAATCTAAGTCACTTTCATTCTGATACAAGTAGATATACCATCCAGATAATACAGCAAAGTAGGACGACCATGATCTTAAAAACTTACCTCTTTTTCTCAGGATTCCTTTGCAAGAACTATATTTAATCAATTTAGATTTCTCCTATTGTAAAATACTACTTAGGGATTGATCAGCACTCAAATCATTTATTGTTTACATCAACTTTTAAAATGTATAAGGGACTTCTGGATTGATTGAGGCTGTTAATGAAGGCAATTCAAAGTTGATCTTTGTTTAAGGGAGATTTGCTTGGCTACTCTTTTTGAAATAGAGATTCAATTCCATAGAGAAGTCTTCTAAAACATCATATTTTTTAGATCTGACTCTCAATGGATTATTCAAGATGTCCATGCCTCTTTAGGTTTAACTCAATTTCTGGTAATTGTAAAAGTAATGAATCGATGAAAAATATTGCAATTAAACTGACTTTAACTTCATGATGTAATTTTCATAATTCTAAGCTTTATTCTACTTCTTTTATTTTGCCGCTTATGGATTGGACAATTATGGTTGTTACAAATTTTGGATTGAAGTTGACTTCTCCAAAGGGTTGATTGAATTTACATTATTAAAATTAAATTAATTAACCAACTAATTTTTTTCGTTGTGGATTTTCAATATGGACTACTCAGCTCCCTTTTGTTTTCCAATGCTTTCTCCACTTAAGCCCAATCTTCTGTAATGATCTGACCCGAACTTGATAAACCCTGGTACTTGTCTATCGTCAACAGTGATTATTTCAAAGTCTCCTAATTTCAACACCCAGCAATCTGAATGTAAATCATTAATCTATTGATTGGGAATGATAACAATAGGGGATTGAATGGTAATGTTGATGTAGTTTTTGGTTTAAGTTTCTATTTTCTTGTCTGCATCTGGATCATCCTTTTTGTCCTTCTGCTCCTTCTTATTCTTGTTTGCATTTTCTTTCACCTTACTCTCCTACTGTCTGTCATCTTGAGGAGGCATTCTAAAATAGGCAATCACTCTTTATAAAGAGGCTACAAAGACCATGAATTCAATCTTTTGTACATCCAAATATATGCTACTAAAATAATTTGGTTTAGATAAGGGATGCTTTTCTAATTTAAAGTAAATGAGAGGTTTCTCTTAAATATCATAGCTTTTTATCTTCCTCACAATAGGTACAATAATATCATTCTTCTCTTCAACACTAAACATCTAAACCTCCATGTCTTGTATAATTTATTCCAGTTCAAAATTATTTCTCCTCTTTTACAAAAAGTAATCAAAATTCTTCCACAATATCGTGAATCCTTCCTCCAGGTTCTTATGCTTCCTCAATAATTTCAAACTGCCTTTAACAATTGACAATCTAAATTCCAAATACACATAAGTTTCTTCGTCCATTAAAGCTGATGGTTTGTATGCTTTTTCAATTTCCTTCTTGAATGCCTACTCAATTTGATGGTGTTCTTTGGCTCTTTCAAATATTTCTAAGGCTTATTTGGCCCACATCTGTAATGTAGTTATTGAGGTCTTTATCACAATTTATTGATACTGTCTTAATTCTCGATGTGATGATTTCAAGAGAGCAGATGGAGTGGTTTTTCTTTGTAGAGCATTCATTTCGAATTCTAGAAATCTTTTTCGTCTTATTTCAAGGATCTAAGTCTTGACAAGATACTGAAATAAGGATCTGAGGTAGAGAGAGTTGTTGTCCGTTTTCAGAAAATCTTATTGGTAAGGTCTCATTACAGATGTAAGATATTAGTCCATCTGCTATTTGGCTCTGTATTAGTAGAGATTAAATATGGATGCAAGTTTTAATATCTCCTTATATTGGGTATGCTTGATTTTAAAATCCATTTCTTGTAATTCCACCTTAATTTTGTATTTAGGGACTTTGCGAAAGTGCTAATATGTTTGTACCACATTAGCCACAGCATTGAGACAAAAGATGTATTTAGAGGATTTGGATGTTTTGATTCCCATCGTCAAATTATCTGGTTCATAGACCAATTCCTATTATAGTCTGGACTGTATTCTGGCCTGCATTTTTTCATCAATCTGATAGACTGTGCGTTGATGAAGATCGAGATCAACTTTGTACGGGTCCATTTTGCTGACCACCTTTTGGAGATCAACATTCTTGTATTGTTATGGTTTAATGATGCTACTCAAAATGAGATAATGGTCGTCGGAATTCCAATACATTGCCAATTTGGACAATTGCATTTGTTTGTTCACAAAGGTAGAGTCCTTGCGTTCGTGAATGTAGGGACTAGATGCTTATGAAATTTTCCATTCCGAATCTACTGTCTATTAAGTTATATGATTTATGGTGATGCCCCATGAAAAAGAATGCTTGCTAATACAATGTTCATAACGAAAATGCACATCGGAAATTGATACGTAAAGATTATCAACTATTCTGGTTATTTGTTTTTGAAAAAACCCAGCCTCCTTTTGATCGGACTCTTAGTTATCAGTCGTGGGCTCTTGTTTTCTGACTTCTTCATCCATCACCTTCTTAATGTAGGCTCTAACTTGGGCTGCCTTTGGCTTGTAATAATTTATCTCTTCCAATCCCCACATCTCTTCGGAAATAGTAGTGACCAACAAGAATACACTATGGATCTTTATTTCTGTTCTTTGAGTCGTCAAGTTGTTCCACGGAAGATTTATCTCGATCCTCTGTATTGAACTGTACACCAATTCAATCGGCAATTACAAGGCTTCCAGAGCTTCCTTCTTTATTGAGACATTCTCTATAACCAAATTCCCCTTCAAAAAAGACAAATTAATTTGTTTCTTGTCCAGTCCATCGATAAACCGTCCGAAGATGGCTAACAACACTTTCTATATAAGACCTTCAAACATTTAATATATATTAATTCACAAACAACTTACTACTTACCGAATCATCTTAATTCCAAAACTCAATCTCATCATCTCCATAGATCATCATCAGTTATAAATATTCAATTAGTAAATTTCAATTGCACACTTTATGGTTCATTTATTTTGTACTACTGTCCCTTCCGTACTTCCTAGTTCTTCAATTAAATTTGCACTCCTTAAATTGCAAAGAAGATACTGCAGTACTCAATTAAATCTCCTTAATAATGATGAATATATATATATAATATCAAAAACTCAACGCCTTATTTTCTTAGATATGGATCTTTTTGCCTTATCCATCTCTTGTAACACTCTCTGCATGTTTTCACGATGCTCCAATTTATCTATATTCACAATCTCCATTACATGCACCTGGAATCTATTATTGGTTTCTGCTATCAACTCTACTTCATTCGACAAGTTGTTCAGTCTGTCATCCAAAGTCTTGAGCAACTATTGGACTGCCCCGAGATCACCCTCTGAACACTCACTGCTCTTCTTTTTTTAATTCCTTTTATTGATCTATTCACTCTTCTCCAAATTAATTGTGAGTTGTGATAGCACCTTCTCACTTTGTTAAAGAACATTGGTTAATTAGTTATTAAGTTGAGTATTCTACTCAATCAAAGGTCTTATTGCTTTTTCTTGATCGTTTATGACATTTTAGAAGTCATTGAATTTGACTACCATCATTTGTTGCAATTGCTCTAAAATTCTATACACTTCCGATATTTGAGGCACTTGTTGTTCCTAATAGAAAGACTCATTCAGATTCTGTCTCTTAGTCGAACCAAGAAATTGGCTAATGTTCTCCTTCTCATATTGGGTTTAAGAAAAGGATTTTGTTTGTTGGGCTTGCAATTAACTAAATAACTGAAGTTCTGTACTTGTGGAACGAAATATTCATGGGTTGTTGCTACTATTGTAAAGGTTGTTGACCTCTTCTGAAAGCTTACGAAAACATTTTACTTCAAAAATTAAATTAAAAATAATTTCTATTTGAACTTTAATAATTAATACCGAGTTCATACCTAACTTAGATATTCAGTCATAAATTAAGGTCGAAATTAGTTGACGAATTCTCAATCACTTCTTACCCAATTATTTGATTGCAATAAAACTATCAAGGAAACTACGAAATTCGGATATCCCAACACACACAAATTTTAATTTTGCTTTAAATTATATTGGATTCCAATTGGAGATTCAATCAAGAATGTGGGATGCCTATTTAATTTGCATAAATATTTTTATTTAATATTAAAGAAAATTAATTCATGGAAACCTTTATAAGAGGACCTCTACGTTTGACAGACAAGGAAGTTGATGATTTGATGAAACGATAACCACATCTCTTGAAACAAAGTTATGAACAAATACCAAATCTAACTCCCAATTCTCAAGAAGTAATTAGTAGATAGGCTACAATCAACGTGGGTACAATCGGACATGTGGCTCATGGAAAGTCAACTCTAGTGAGATCTGTCTCAACTATTAAGTATTTTTGACATCCTAACACTTTAAAGCACTGTGCGTTTCAGATAAGAGAGAGTCAGAAACATCACAATTAGATTGGGCTATGCCAATGCCAAAATCTTTAAATGTCCAAAATGTCCTGAACCTCAATGCTATTAATCATTCTCAAGCGAGAAGGAAAGCAATGCTCAATGCGAATTATGCAAGGAAGTGATGACTTTGGTCAGACACATATCCTTTGTCGATTGTCCAGGACATGATATTCTGATGTCAACAATGTTGACTGGTGCTGCTGTCATGGATTGCGCATTACTCATTGTAGCTGCCAACATGCCTTGTCCTCAACCTCAAACTCAAGAGCATCTGGTTGCCCTAGTCATCACTAAATTGAAATATGTCATCGTCATCCAAAACAAAGTAGATATCATCTTTAGAGATCAACAGGTAATTGCATTAATAGTGAAGCAAGGCTGCCCTCAGAAATTATGAAGAAATCACAAGGTTTATCAAAGGAACCATCGCAGAAGACTCACCCATCATCCCAGTGTCCGCTCAATTGAAGTACAATATCGATTGTGTTCTCTAATAAATTTGCAACTTCTTCCCCATCCCAGATAGACAATTACAAGTCCCACCCAAAATGATCATTATTAGGTAATACACACATATAAGTATAATTATAGATCCTTTGATGTTAATAAACCTGGTGAAAAACCTGAAAATTTACATGGAGGTGTTGTAGGAGGCTCAATCCTTTAGGGAATCCTCTCAGTTGGAGATGAAGTTGAAATCAGACCAGGAAGACAATCTAAGAATGGAAATCAAACTACTTGGCATCCTATTACTACCAGAGTGGTTTCACTCTACGCTGAATAAAATGAATTAGTCTATGCTGTCCCAGGAGGACTTATTGGAGTTGGATTATTGATTGATCCATCCTTGACTCGTAACGACAATCTTGTCGGATGTGTTTTGGGATTCCCTAAATAATTGCCTGAACTCTATAGAGAATTAGAAGTAAGATAGTTTATGCCAATTTATTTAGATCAATTATTATCTGATGGTCTCAGTCGTTGGTGCTCAATAACAAGATGGAAAAACCCAAAAGATCGCTAAAATTTAATAAGATGAAATGTTGAAATTCAATGTCTTGTCAAATGAAACACCAGGAAGAGTCATTGAAGTCAGAGAAGATGTATAATTACTGTTCATTTTATTAGAAAATAATGAGAGTGGCTCTCAATAATCCAGTATGCACTGGTTTGTAAGAGAAAGTAGCATTCAGCAGAAGATTAAGTAATAAATTTAGATTGATTGGTTGGGGAATTATAACAGATGGAAAAACAATCACATTATGAAATGTAAAATATAAAAAATATATTAACAATCGAATCAAACTCCTCTTATGATATAATATTTGTCCTTAACATTCCCGTTAAACTGAGAATTCCCTATTTTTAAATACATGTTTTTGACAATAGAACAAAGGTTAGATTTAACTCTTTTTTAGGATTTTTAAATGATATTAGATATTGATCTATTTTATAATTTTGTAAATTATAACTAAGCATTATTTATTCTAGTAGCAATATATTGTCATATTATATTCTAAATTATTATTTTGGTTGTGATTTAGTTTAAGTATTTCATCCTTTTATTTAGGAATAACTAGGAATAGGTAATTTATTGTATTGTGCCTTTTATCAAATACTGTTAATTGGACCTATGAATAGAATTCAATTTTATTTAGTTAACCCTTTAAATTAGTTATCTTTATAATAATCACTTGATAATATTTTATTAATTTGTCTTGAAGGGATGAAATTTATTTAAAAAGAGGGAACAATTGATTTTATTAATTATGACACTTATCCATTTTCTTAATTAAATAATTAATAGGAATATTTAATGGAAAATTATCAATTCGAAAGCCAAGATACTCTTAGCCAAAGTGAACAATCAACATTCGAATATAAATATGAATTATTGCAATAGTTTTAGTTTGTTTAAAATGAAACTCTTATGTTTATAAATATTGAAGAATCCGACTAAGAAGTAGACATAACTAAATAGAAATAAGTCAAAACATAATTATTCTTCAGAAGAACTTCCATCAAAGAATCTTAAGATAGGTCATCATAAATAAATGAAATCAATCCCAATCAACCTAAAATCAAAAAACCAGAACAGTAAATTTAAGAAAGCAAATAAATGATCACTTAACAAATAAAAAGATCAATGAAAAGAAGTCAGACTGCTTTTAAAAAAGAATTTGGATCATTTGCGAAACAAAATGGGTCAAAAATATTTTTAAAACGAGCCAATTAAGCAATAGTTAATAATTTTGAACAAATAAGAAAATAAAAATCAATTATTACCAATAATATAAATCAATTTGGAAAATCACATCTTCGAACTATTTAAGTCAAATACTTTAGAACGAATCTCACAAAAGTCCTATTTATTGAAAAAGAAATGACTGCAATAGAATTTATTGTACTTGCATTAAAAGAGTACACTCTTGAAAGGAAGTTTGATTAAAATTTATTTGAATACAAGAATTACACTCTAGCTTATCAATTGGAAACTTTGGAGGATCAATTCGAAATAGACGAAGATCGCTTCAGAAGACCTATATAACGAGCAAAAAGTGTTATTCAAAAGGAAGAAGATAATATTGCTGTTAGAAGAGCCAGCTGTAATGAAGTATGATAAGAATATTAACTATAAAGAGAGCAATTGCATTCTTGGTTGAACATTCTTTCTCAGATTATGAAGATAAAACCATCACTATTGATTTCCCAGTTGTTTTGAGTTGTAAATAAGTAGATATTGTCGTCAATTAAACTTGTTAGCAAACCTTTGGGGTAGATCTATAGACTCTTAAAAAAACATATGAATAATTTCCTGAATATATCATATTATTAATAGAAGATGCTTAAACTCAGTCTAAACTATAAATTAAGTGTCTCAATAATTCAAGACTTGAGGATGTACTTGATTCATTCAATAATGGATTCAAGAGCAAAAGATCTCTCAAAGATTACTTTTTAAGATTAAAATACCCATGTATCCATACTGGTATTGGCCCATTAAGTTTGAGTACTCCAGTTAATTAATTACCGATTCATTGGTTAGTTTTGGAAAAAAAATATATAATCGAATATTAAACACCAAATCTAATAGATTTAGGTAGGAAATTTGAAAATTTCAAATAAACGAATTATTATGAAGATGGATTTATCTCTTGTAGTCAACAAGATTCGCAAATGAAAATGGAATCAATAAATTATTTAAGTTCATTATATTCTTATCAAGAGTTTTAATTGATGTAATTAAAAAAGGGATAGCAATAACAAGTATTAATTGGAATTGATTATTTTGACATTAGAATCTTCTACATTAATCATTAGAATAATATATTCTCTCATTCTTCTTTATTATAGTATATACCAAATTATATTGTAGATATGTTTAAGTGTAAAAAAAAAGAAGAGAAAATTATTAAAATAAAGTCAATCAAATTATGTTCATTAGATCAAAAATAAAATAAATTCTATTTCACTTATAAAAATTCAGTTAGTAAATTTAAACAATTATGCTTTATTCCAGAATAAAGTAATGATAAAAGATCTTAAACGAAATTAAATAACTAATTTTTGGAAAGTTATTAAAAATTAGATAACTTAGTAGGGTTGAGAAAAAATCATATTCAAATAGATGAAAATTTAAAATGATTATAATTATATAAGTATTTTATGGATAAATTTATATTTTCAAATATTTTTAATAAATTTAAATGAATTAACAAAGAGAGTTCTAATATTTTAATTCTGCATATTTGAAAACTTGTTATTTTTGTTATAAAATTCAAAATTTAAAATTTGTCTATTTGCTAAATTATTATCTTTTGAAAATTATTCTTCCAGGTAGAGAAGGATTCTATTTGAACAAATTAATTAAATATAGATCTTTATATGATCAAAAATAAAGAGAGATTAGATATTCATGAAATTATTTGTAATTTGAGTCAAAATAAATAATTATATTCGTTTCTCAAAAATAATTGTTAGTAGGTATCCAAACCTTTTTTTCTTTTATTTTTGGTAGACTTATTTCTTTACTTAGTTGTCTGCAAGTTATTGAAGTCTCAGAAATTAGAGAGATATTCTTATCAAAATATCTTAAACATTGATCAGTAGGTTTGAATACTTTCACTTCCCTTTATTCTAAGAGTTGCTTTTTAATTTTGCCAATTAAGAGACTACTTTTCTATTTATTTATCTAATTTCTTTACTTCTTTCTATTCTATTTCTTGTAATTGACTGAAATTCTTATCCCAAAATTCGATACGCTCAACCTCCTTTTAACTTAAGAATCTCCTCCTTATAGGAGGAAATTCGCTTTTTTATTTATTTGCTGGTCTCTCTAATTAATGTATTACTACTATTATTAAATTTAATACTATATGACGGATTCTAGTTTCTCTCAGGAGAAATCAATTACGACTTTTAGAGATTTGTTAATTGTGGAATCTCGTTATTAATAAAAACTGATTTATTATCAAATAATTTATTCTCCTTGATCTAAATAATGAATGAGGGACGATGCATTGAATTAGTAAAGCTTGAAAACCTATTTTGATGATGTTTCTTTGCTAATTCATTTCGTATATTTTATATCTTTTTTTTCTCTTGTTCCTTCTCACATTCAACAAATTATTATGCTAACTGATGTGATAATTCTTTGATCTTTTTCTTTGTTTCTTAGATCTACTAACGGGACTAGTCAATTTTCAAAAATAAAAGTTACAGTCTCTCTGATTGAAATGGGATCCTCCATTTTTATTATTTTATAATTATAACATTTCTAAATAATTGGGTTTAATAATATTAATTTATATATATTTATTAAACAATGGGGATTCCTACAGTCAAGGGTTTACTGGATAAAATGGTTTAGAATTCAAATTTAATTTTCTAAAATTTAATTAGATAAACAATTACTTTCGTTATCTTGGTTATCCATCAGTATTTTGAAACGGTTAATTGAATTGATCAATATTGAAATCATTTCCACTTTTCACTTCATTACTCTTTTTTGTTTAAGGAATGAATTTATCAGGTTCTTATAAATATGAATCTGGATGCTAGACTTATGATAGATTAGGGAAATTTTGATTAGAGAACACCTAAATGGGAGTTGGCATTTATAGCATTCCATCATTTGGCATCCAATTCTAATCAAAATCATCATCATATTGCATCATTGGAGGCATTCCCAAAATTGGTCCAGAGTTCATTAAATTTGGAGGGAATTACTATCCCAAAGGCATTGTTGGTGGAAAGTCTGAAAAATGATTTCCCATAGGTGGAGGCATCATCGGAGGACAATACAATTGACCTTCAAATTAATTTGGAGGAGGTTGCATCATCATATGATTTTTATTAGATTACTTTTTCATTGAAGGAGGAGGAGCCATTTACATAGGCATCGGCATCTAAGGCATGTTAGGCATTTGTGGCATGTTAGGTATTTGAGCCATATTAGGCATTTGATTAAATTTAGGAGGCATCATTTGATTCATTCTCATAGATCCAATATTAGGTCCCATGGGGAAAGTAGGTTCTAAAGGTTCCATTCCCAAGTTAGGACCAGGAGGAAATCCAAGAGATTATGGAGCTCCTAAGAGATTTGAATTGAATGGTGCAATTTGAGGACCCAAACCCATCATTCCAGGTGGAGCAAATCCTAATGGGGCTGAGAAGGTTGGCCCTGAAATATTGAGAGGATCTGGTAAATTGTTTCGACCCATTTATTATTATGGAAATGAAAATGGTGCAACTTTGAAAGGATCAAAGATTTCAGCAGAATTTTAGTTCATAAAGTCAGGTTAATTGTTGATCATAGCCATATCTTGTTAATTTTTATTGCTTTTGGGCTTTTTCTTCTTATTTTTTTTCTTTTTTTCTTTGTTTTTCTAATCATTTGAATTATTTGGAAAATTTTGGTTATTATTAGGGAGTAATTTTTAATTATTAAATTAATTTAGTGGTTAGGTCTAAATAGGGAAGGCTCCTCTAGTGAGAACTGATGATGAAAAGTGCTGATCATAATTCATTTAACCATCCGAGTCATTATCTTATAATTGATTTAAGATGTCCACAAAATCAGAAGATTTGTCTTTATCTATTAAGCCAGGAGGAGGTGCTACTATTGGCTAATTTTGGATAGGTAATGGCTTATTAAAATCAGGAGGCAAAACTAACTCTTAATCATAGTTCTCTTAATTTTAAGTGATAGAAATGCCACAATTTATCAGATGCTATTGTAGTTTTTCTAACTCGCCTAATTATTAAATAGATATTTCTTTTCTATTTTATTACAATAAATTTGTACTATTATTGAGATGATGGTTACTACTTATTCCCTTTCTTTTCAGGTTTCTTTTTTGGTTGTTAATCTTTTTTAGGTTGGTATTCTTTCTTTTATTATTAAGGGGGCTATTATTTTTTAGGCTCATAGATGTACTACTTTTTGGGTTCGTCTAATTTAAAAATAGGTATATTATACTTTTGGTTTTTGTGAAAACGAAGCCACCAAATTTATCAGATTAATTCTCGTCATCATCTTCTTAAGGATCTTCAATTTGATCATCTCGATTACGTTTGATTTTAGGCTATTATACATACGCTTACAAATCATTTCTTTTTACACATGATTTTATACCTTTAAATTTTATTATATTTATTTTCTTATCTTTAAGCAATGTCCTAGTCACCTTCTTAAGGTGAATATCTTCTTCTTTATTTCACCTAAAGATTATCTGACATCACAATTTAAAATAAAATAGATAATAATTTATATATTGATTATTTATATTAAATTTATATTTTTTGATATATTTATGTTGATTAAATAAAAGTCAACAAATATGTCAAATGTTCAATTTCACTGCAAATCCAAAAGGATAATCCTTGTTACTGAAAGGTATCCTACTAGCCATTCGAAATTCTAACCTAAAGTCTCCAAAATTATTACATTTTGCTATACTTCTAAATTAATCCAACTGCAAGACTCTTTTTGTTAAAGTTATAAACACCACAAAATGATAGGTTTCTAATCTATTTTTATAAACCTATCAGATAATGAAAATGCTTATGAGAATCGAGTGAGATCTGAAAACCAGCACTCAAATTCTTATTAATAAATTTTTAATATTCCAATTCGCAATTCCTTCCTTTCAAAAATGAACTTCTAAATGATATCAATTTTTTTTTGTCATTGAATTTATAATTAAAGTGCAATGTCTAAAATTTGAATGACTTTTTAAGAAAATCGAATTCCGTATCTCCAGAAAAATCAAAATGTTAATTTTCAATTTTCCTTGAGAGTTTTTATTGAAAATGGAGACTCTGATTATCTATTCTTGAGGCTATGAATTATTTAGTATTTAGGTTTACATAAAGAGACTTCATTATCGGATATTCTAAATGATTTATGAATGTAAAATCTTAATTTGTCTCCATAATTACTAAAATTAAGTTCGAAATCTAAGGTTTTGCTGAAATTATAATAAAATGTAGAGGTAGTGCTCTTATATTTTTCTATTAAGTACTTCCTCTTTTCCTTAAAATGAATAATTTAATTTTGTTTATGGTTTTTTTTCACCTTCAATTATTTCTTGCAGTATTGGGACAGAAAATGAAGTGGATTATTTAAGATTCTTTTTTGATGAATTGATTGTATGAGACACCTAACCATTTCCTTTCACTCGAATTTTGAACTTCCTCGATAAACTGAAGTCTGTATCAAATATGTTGTTAGACATAATTAAATAAATTATTTTATATTATGAATGATTAGAAACCGTATTTAATCTTGGAGCATCCTCATGCACAAAATCCTGTCTTAAGTTTTAAACACAAAACCTTGTCTAACAATGACAAAATATGGATTTCTCATATTAAGATTAAGAATCCTGCTGAGAATAATCAGTAATTGTGTAATACATGCATCTTAGGAGTTTGGCATTCAAGGTCATGTCCACAGCTGCAGAACAAATTAAATCCTATCCCTTCGTTGGAATACTAAAGATAGGTGAGAGCAAAACAATCAAATTGATAACCAAGGAACCTATTTTTGATAGTATGTGCTGTTTGTAATTTTAGAGGCTGTTAAAGTCAGAATAGTCTCAATGAATATTGACAAGCCTCAGGAAATAAAGGACTAATACGAAATAATGGATTAATTTAAATTGCTCAAGGATTAGATCAAAGACCTTCCCTCAATCATTCTCCAAGTATCAGACTTTATTCAATCTGAAACAGTCTCTTATGTATTATCTTCAAAGTACTAATAGTGATTTTGCAGATTACTTTACCAAGCGACAGAAGAATCCCCATGTTTACTTCGCATATTTCATAAATCTAAAATGGAGAAAGCACTCCTGCTTCGGCAGTTTTGAAATCTATGATTAGTTAACGAAAACAGAAGGATTCTATGCAGATATCCTAGAACTTTCAAATGGAATAAACTATAGTGAATCTGTAGGATCAACAATAAGCCCTTATAAATGAGACCAGAGAATTGAACAAACAGATAGTTCTTTTTAAGGCAAAATAGAACATCCCATTTGAAGAGGAGAAGGATGATCAAGTCAAATTTACTATGTTTCAATTAATTGTAATAGCCTTCATTAGTCTATTGATAGGGTTTTATATGCCCGAATTTTGAACAAACTATTTTATATTAAATTCATTAATATGCAATTAACGATTTTAAAAAAATGTTTATTAAAAATTATGAGAATTGTCAAGGATTTATTTAAATTAATAATAAGGAATTAATTATTAAGTTCAACTGAAATATCATTTATTCTTTCACTCTGTATTCAAATAGGTTTTAAAGTTTCCTTTTCCCTTGATCAAAACTATTTGTTTTAACTACGTTTTTTAATTAGATTTGGCTTCGAGAAAGCTCGGTTTCATTAAAAGATTGTATCATAATTTTTATACCAAGTATTCCTTGAATATAACTTAAATTGTAGTTATATAAAGTAAACATATAAAATTTAATCAACTTTCAGAGGAGAATTCAAGCTTAGATTGAAATGAATTCTTCAAAATTGATCGAGAAGGTTTATTAGATCTTTCACTAAGAGAAGGGTTGATCCATCTGATATCATCGTAAACTTTTAATTTTTGGATAGTTTTTTGAAATTAGTTAATGTTTTGCCAAGGCTTGTAACTACAAACAATCATTCTTTCGTTAAACTGAATTTTCGTGTTTTGATTCTCAAATATTTCATCATTAGGTTCATCCTCAATAAGATATTTCTAATGTAAACTAAGAGGAATCATTGATTTCATCTTGAAATTAGGTGATTGAACTTGCATTGAATAATTTTATTTTTATAGATTTAACATAAATGAATTTTCTCTATTTAAATAAAAAACACAATAATGCGTATTAATCACAATCTATACATTAGTTCGTATTGTTTTTATATGATTGAAAATAAATATGCTTAATCCTGATATTATTAAAATATAAAATGTAGATTTATTCATTACAACTGGAAAATAATAAAAATTAATTAGATGTTGGTAATTTTAACTCCTTAGGTTCACGATCCCAAGGCCTAAATTTCAATGATTTATAGGTTTTAACCATAAATAGAAAGATTACTTTAATTAAACAGGTAAAATGAATTATCATAAGAGACATCATTATTCACTTAATCCCCAGATTTCAAGTATTTATATACTAAAATCGTTGGATGTTGATAAGATTTCGTTTTTATAGGTCTCACATGAATTGGTGTTCCCATGCATCAGAGAATGATTGACATACAAACCAAACTTTTCTCCGCATCCAACTGCCAATCCATCGGACTCACAAAATATAAAATAATTATTTGCTTCTGTCCAATTATAAGTTTTGAAATCATTCTACTAATTTAGGCATGCATGAAAATACCTTAAAAGTCCAAAGAAAAGTTTCCCCATTCCCAAAGAATTTCCCAAAGATCAATTGTGGTGACTCATTTAAAAAGGCTCCGAACTTGCATTCATTGAAATCCTTGATTGCTAAAATTAATGGAGAATGGTTTTCACAATTATTTAGCAATGTCAAATAAGATGAACCATGTATAACATTTGAAAAGATTAATTTCCAATTAGATGTCTTATAAATCGATGGAACACATGCAATTATCTATTATAAAATAAATTATATGATTACTTAAATCATTTCATCACTATCCAAGATCTAAGATTCAGAAACCATTTAGGGAATGAAATCCTACCCTCCCCAGAGTTGATTAGTCCTCTCTATTAACTTCTCAGTTAAAGTTGCATCTTAAATATCATAAAAAGGAATAATCGTTAGATCTTGTTCCTTCTTCTTCTATTCATCCAGCATTCGTTCTGATTTTGTTTTGACAACGTCAGCCAAGGTCTCGCACAAATCAATGCTTTGAACCTTAAACTCTTTTTAATCATCATCATTTTGTATCTATCTTTTATTGAAAATACATACTCTGAATGTCAGAATCGGCAACACTTCAAGCAATTTTTTACAGGATACATTTGCACTTATATGCACCATCACTAAATAGTCTTTAAAGCATTTAGAATTTGATTTTGCTATTCTCATAGGTAGTTCATTTAAATCAACTGATATCACATCTTCAGTCATAAGACATGCCTAAAAATTGAGGATACTTTATTCTAAAATATATTATTTAGCTTTGTACTATGACATTTTTATACTAATTCTTTATTTCTATCAACAAAACTGGGATCGAATAATATGACATCACTATTCACAGTCAAAACTCCTTCTATGCAACCATAATTAGTCACATAATACACATTGACTTTCAATTAAAATTAAATATACATTTTTTAGTTTAACCTCTTGACATGATTTCATCCATCAAGTTTCTCCCATAAAATGATGACTAATTTAATTACAAATCATTAGTTTCACTTTCCTAAATGAATCCCTAATTTTGTTCTTATTGCACCACAGGAATTTTTATCTTCATGCCAGGAACAAAGCACTCTGGGGAAATGTCATTTATTTTTAAAATTCTGTTCTAACTTTATTATTAACTTCTTCATTACTTAATATTAAATTTCAATTCCAATCCGAATAGAGTATCATCTTCTTATACAATATAATCTACTAAGTTTGTATCCTCCTATTAAAATTTCAACTGCTAGTCATAGTTATTTAAATAAATGTCCTCTATGTCTTACAACTTGAAATCTAAAATCATGAATAACTATAGACCTATGTATTCTTGTTCTTCACCTTTTGTCCATTTCTCATATAAAGGGAAATATTCATTCGAAGTAAATTCAAAGAGAAATGTTTCGAATTGTTAATCAAGCTTCGGATCTTTAACCTCATTAGTTTTGCTATCCTATCATATATAAGAGCTGATTACAGATGATCCGTAGAAATAACTAAAAATATTTTTCATTAATATTAATAATAAGTTTTAGTAAATAATAATAAAAGCAGTATTTCTTAGTTATCAATATCATGTACTTAGACAATTATAATTCAATTGATGAATTTGAAAAAGCAAATCCTTCTTTCCATGATTCAAATGCAAAAGATTTCAACTCTCTTAAAACTAATAACAATTTTGATTATCATTATTATTTATGTATAAATGCTATATCAATGATGATGATGTCCATGAGCTTTTGGTGTAGGATTTCCAGATTTAACGTATCCCAAGACTTGAGCTGCTTTCAAATAAGATGCACCTTGACATTTCTTGTCTAAACAGAATTAAACATAGTCCTTTTCTTAGATTTTGAAGCATGTTCTGTAACATAGTTCTAATCATAATAAAATTGCTTTACTATCTTCCCAATTATTATCATGGAGATATTGATGTCTCAGCTTATCTTAAATTGTTTATTATTAAACTGGATAGTCGGGCTAATCCTCCAAACCGTGAAATGATGATAACAAATCAAAGAAATGGATGTGTCCTTTGTGAAAGACTTCGGGATTTTATGGTGTATAAGCTGACGAATTTGATCTCATAATTATTTTAATTATTAATAAATGTATATTTATTTTAAAATTTTATTTTCAAGTAATTTTTTGAAAGCATTTGCCTATTTCAATCAGCCTTATAAAATCTTGATCCCTCCTAATGCTATCTCCTTTCAAGAGCACTTAACTGTTAATATTAGAAATAAATTCATATTAAATTCTAAAACTAAGATTGTAATATTATATCTATTAAAATCGCACCTAATTCTATTAGTAAAATTCTGTCAATGATGTGAAAATGATATTGAATTATAGATCTAATTTGAAAGGTTAGAGTTAGAACCTAAAATTAAATATTTATGAGTTTGTAAAATGTGTATTTTTAACTAATATGTTCAAAAAATTGATCAAACTACTAAGGAGTTTGAGATGTTTGGAAGTTCTTTGTTTTAAAAACCACTAAATAGTATGATAATCAAATAAATATTATTATCAATTAATCTAATGGTCTTTAAAATGCTTTTCAGTTTCAAATTAATAATTGATTATCAAGAATACGTCGAGTAGAAAATTAATGAGAAGTGCAATACTACATTTGAAATGATTAATTGTTATTACCTAATTTATTCGTAAAATATTGTATTAATAAATAAATAAATGAAAACAATTTCTCTGATTCCTTCGACAGAATAAGTTGTGACAGGGTAAACTTGGATTGGCGGTCCTACATATGAATTATAAAAGCAACACGTACCCGGGTATGCTGGACATGTGAGAGGATTAAAAGCTGGTGCTCATTTAATTATATTTTAGAATCATAATATGGAAAACCTTTTGCAAAGATAACAGCTGAATGTATGGAAGAAAGATTAGCTAGATGCACAAATTCTGAAGAGAGAGAAAGATTGTAAACAAGTTACAAGATTGAGTTTGGAGTATCAAATTAACAGTTATCTAGGAACCCAATCTAAGAAAACCATAACTTTAAACTGCAGCTGAAAGAATTTTGGAAGATGCTCATCGATAAGAGAAGGCTGTAAATGAGAGAAATTATCGAACATACTAGTAATGCTTGTATTTGATGTTGTTAGATCTATGCCTAAAACAATTAATGATATCCCCCCCATCGATAGATTACCAGTCGTTGGGTATCAAGGATTCCGACCAGTGTTTAGACATCCACTAAAATAAGTTGTTCCACCTGAAAAACCATAACCCTATGTACACCCTTTAAATCAAATGGACGAAGGAATGGCAAAGACTATGCTTGAAACTAATGATAAATTTAGATAAACTGTATTAGATATTTATAATCTAGTATGAACAACAAAAGCCTCCCATTGTTGGATATACTGGATTCATGACTGGCATCAAAGCAGAGAATATGTATGGTGAATCCTACAAGGATATCAGTCATTAAGTTTTATAAAGGAAGTAAAGATGAATATTATAAACCTATTTGATATAATTCATTCTAAATACTGATTTCTGAAATTTAATTACACATTCTCAAAATGAGCATCAAAATCTATAATTTTCCAATGAAGCCCAGCCTTTAAGCAATCCTAAATAACCCACCATTCCAAGGTACTTGAGGAATTAATCACATATTTAACATTTTCATTTTATGAAACAATCTTATTTAATACAAACGAGTACTTTAGCATTCAAAAGAGGAATATCATCCACCTCAATTTATGAAATTCTCATCACAATTGCTTATTTTTAATTAATATTGTTTAAGATTTCCTAAGCTATATTACTCATAATTCCTCTAGCATTAGCTCTTGCTTCGTATACTCCAATAATCTTTCTATCGCTTTATAATTCACTTGATATCTAATGATATGAATTGGAAATTAAATTACAATATCTAAGGAAACTTCCAATGTATTTAGACTAACTCTGGAATGGAATAAAGGATAGGCGTCCACAATATTAACATGTGTATCATTAATTTAACCAATCAGAATTCCTATATCATTAGATTAATCAATACCAATTACGTCTTCAGTGGCATATTTGCAAGCATGTAACATTGCCTTTTTGTAAACAATTTTCTAAATATCCACGCTTACTTATTCTAATTGTGAATCCATAAATAATATTTTATTAAATTTATTTAATAATTATACAAATTGTTAACTTTATTTTCCTGTCGATGTACTCCTATTTTCAAGTGTAATCTTAAGAAATATGATTGTTACCAGCCCTTAAAATGGACATAATTGAATAAATAATTATCAATAAAGAATTATAGCTTTCATTTATAGGGTAAGAGCACATCATATAATGGGAAGGAAAGTAATACTTAGACAATCAAAGCAATGAACTTTCATGTCAGTTGAAACATAATCATTTGTTTTAGAATTATTGTTATTACTTTTATAAAATTCGTTTTATAATCACTATGAATTAAAATCACTAACAAAAATTATAATAGATTTTAAGCTGTTAATTATTATTTTTAACTTAATAATAATTTATAAAATTTTTTCTATTATTTTTTATTAATATTATCGAAATAGAACTATCTTATAATAAATTTTGAATAAATATAAATTCAAAACTTATGGGGGTATCTGTTATTATTTCCTCTTAATGGTTTCAATCTATTCGATAAATAATAATTATTGGAATTTTCTCTATGTGACTTTTGTGAATGTCCACCAAGAGCTTAAATGCTATCCAGAGACTTATCACATTTGCCACAAATGAACGTAACTTTTTTAGAATTTTTTGTTCTTTTTGTTACGATTTTGTTTTTCCTTTTAGTTTCTATTTCATCCTAGACTGAGTATTCTTGTTCATATAAATGTTCCAAGTTGAGGTATATCTCTTCAATTGGCAGTCCATGAGCACTTTTCTATTTTTTATTTTGATTTCTTTTTTTTTTTGTCATTCTTATCATATTTTTATATATGAAAAAAAAAAGTTCCTTATATAGTAATTTTAGGGAGAAAGTATCTTTTTTACAAACATCATTTCCAATAAATGTACCTTCTAGAAGTATTCAGTTTTTTTCATTATTTTGTTGTAACCCTATAAGGATCTATGATACTACAAGGCATGTTTGAGAGCCATAGTATATATATTTGGATCCTGAAATCCTCACACCTGAATATTTAATGATATTTTGAGAACTTCAAATTGGCTCTAATCAATTCCACCTAAATTCTAGCTTTGCTCTTGTTACTAATATCTTTATAGTGAGCAAAGCTTTTTTGGTGAGAAATGACAATAACTGAGAAATTATAAATAAAAAGGAACAATTAACTCGTTCTTAGTAATAAGTTTATAAGGAATTATTTACAATAGTCTAAAATCAAATTTTGATGAATGGGTCTGATGATCAATCTCATTAGTGGATGATTTCGATAAAAATATTATTTTAATTCTTAGACTCATTAAATTTCTCTATTATTCTTTGTGGCTTGCTGAACCCAACCTTTCTTTAGAGAATGAAGAGATGCATAATTTTAAGAATTTATTTTTATGTTAAATTTTTTCGTTATAGAAAAGTATTTTGTTAATAAGAAAAGTGATGTCGTTCCCTTGGCAAATCTGAGCATAAGACATGGAGAGAGTACGTACTGTTGAATATTTCTTAATTTCAATAATGAAATATGGAATTTAGTAGAAGCCTGAAATTTGAATTAATTAAATTGAAGAGAGATTCAGGCATTCTTTGAATTCACCTTAATTCTATGATTTATGTGTTTATTGATGTAGAAAGTATCAAAGATCAGAAGCAAAAGCTAAGATCTTCAGAATTTTTTAGAATGAGTCCCTCTAATTATTATTTATATATATTGATAAACTAATATATATATATAATGATGCAAAAATTTGAAACTAAATTTGATCATATTATCTTCTTTTTTTCAAAGATATGCAATCTTTCGCTTAAGTGACGGCTATGTTTTGTTGATGAACCAGAAGATTATTCAGTGGAAATAGAATGATTTCCTTATTGAAATTCATATCCTTAAAATTGATCTATAATAAATTTGAAAACGATTACCTTAGATAGTTTGATCTCTTAGGACTAAAATATTTTATTAGATTAATTCCTAATTTTCTTCATCCTCATCTATAATTTACTTTTAATCAAAGTTATCTTCAGTTTACTTTAAAGATTATGAAGAATCATACATTTGGAATGAAAGAAGGAACTAATGTTTAATTTTACAATTTATCCCATGCAAAATTAGCAAACCATGGATGTTCTTTGATTTCCTAAATCCCATTAGAACCTAATCTATTTTAAGGTTTTCGTTGGAGCAACTAATTAACTTTGATTTTTATGAATACCCTATTAATAAAATCCACTGCTTCAAGCGACCAACCATTAGGAATCTCTGTTCTTTTAATTGAAGCTTATTTAGCTAAAATCGAGTCTCTAATTTCTTGTCTAGATCTTCCAAAATATGGTCTCTAAATTAGAAGATAATGATTACTCTCCCTATCATAAATTCATAGCCAATAACTCCAACAGCAAAATAATCAACAGCATAAGAGTGATTTTACTTACACATAACCTCAGGTGCTAAAATTTAATCTATATCATTTACCCATATATCCAGGAGTTCCACTAGTATCGCAACTGTTTTCAAGTTTCATAATTCTAGCAATCCCAAAATCTGTGATATGAACATATCCTTTTTCATCAAGTACCAAGTTTTCAGGTTTGATATCTCTATGAATTATTTTATTTGAATGTATGTATTCTAACCCTTAGACAATACAGGCTATAAAAAACTCTTAAAGTTATTTTTGCATCGATACTTGTTGAGTTTTCATCGAATCTCCTCATCCTTCCTATGTGATATCTGAGATCCCCTCCCTTCATATAATCCATCAATAAGTATAGATTTTCTCTATCTTAGTATGCATAGTTCATATTGACTAATAATGGGTGCTTCAATTGACTTAATAATGTCCGCTCATTCATGACAGAATGTACACTTTTTTTTGTCACAATTCTAATTAATACAGAATTTGTACAATGCTTTTGACATTTCTTTCATTGCGAATATTTACCCTGTTTTTTTGTGCTCAACTTTCCAAACTTTACCGAATCCACCTATTCCAATGACAAACTCAAAATTAAATGAATTTCTGCAGAATATGATCTCTTATTGGATCTTGGTTGAAGTAGAATTATGAAGTAAGTCTTTGAAGTTGACAAATTATTAACTCTGCAATTTAATATGCTTTTTTTGTGCTTATGATTTAGAGTCTGTCGTTACTTTTGCTATTTCTCTAGCTTTTGCAAGCAAGGCTTATATCTATTGACTGTTTACTGACTATACGATATAAGCTATATTACCTCATTAATCTTGGTTGATTTTATTAATCGAGTGAGACTAGTGACATCAATCTGAGATCCTTTGGGACTATGTAGATTTTTCAAACTATTCAGTCCTGATGCTAAAGGAGAAACTTATTAACTCGATGGAACTATTATTGGACTTCTAAAAGTAGACACACTATTTTGTTTGAGTTTTCGTTATCCTGTTGAGTTTAGTAGCATTTTACAACAATTAATATATTTATTTACAACCCAAATTTATTATTAATAGCAAACATTGATAGAAAATACAGCAAGATAGCATAAATTACATAGTAATTAATAATATGCGTTCTGAACACAGTTGTGAGACTGCTCGCTCTAATTGAAAGATACTTAAAAGACTGTATTAGAATAAATATCTTCAATTAAAGAAGTATTAAATTAAAATAGAAATATATATAAACAACTTCTAAATAATAAATAATAGTTTATAATTGTGAACAGTTTAATTAATTTAAGTTATATACGTAAATGGTTACATCATGTAATAACAGTTTAAAAAATCTTCGAAATAAATGAGAATACTTATTATATAATATGATCAACTAATCAGAACACTAAGACAAGAGTACGAAACCTCATAAACTACATGAAAGTTCAAGAGCAATGTCAAAACTCTCTTTCGCTCAAGAAGGTTAAAAGCAATCTTCTCTTTCAACAATTTTTGGCATTACTAATTCAATGGTTGGTTCCCTTTGTTTAGTCATTCCCCAAGTATTCCAGCAATGCGGAATAATTACATGCTTAATAGTGATGGCCATTTTGTGCTTGGTTCAATACAAAACATGCTAGATCATGATTATTCATTAGAAAGAGGAAGAATTAGACAGTGAACACATGATCAAGAGATTATTAGGGAAATCTTGGGTATAATTAAATACAATAATCATAGACCTAAGCTTTCAGAGTTACATCAGGAACTTTATTATTTATTGTTGGAATTATTTATTTTCAATTAATAAATCTAACACTCTACCCCATATTAGTCCTTATATTCGAAAAAAGCAATTATACTAATTATGCCGTGCCTTCAGATGGTATAACTTTTGATAAGTTTTCAATTCAATGGTAAGCAATAATTATTTTCTTGCCATTGGCCTCAATGCTATTATTAAAAGACATCACTAAAATAATCAAGTTTGCACATTACGGGGTTGTTGCTATCATATGCTATTGCATATTTATAATATATATCTTCTCAGCAAATATGTTAAACATAAATGAATTTAAAGGGGATATCACTTGGTTCACTTGGAATTTCATATAGCCAGCAGGATAATTTGCATTTGGTTTCATGGTACATAATTCAGTTGGATAATTGATTAAAAATAATGCAAATAAGTCAAACAACTCAAGGGACTTACTTATATCTTATGGGATTGCAGCTGTTATCTATGGAATCATAGGAACATTCGGAGCAATAGGGATTATGGGTAAGACAGCAATCAATCCTTCAACAATATTGGATTTCTTTTCATCAACCGATTATGCAGTTTTGTTTATTGAAGGGCTATTTTTAGTACATTTAGTGGCTGCATTCCCAATATTTCCATACATCAGCATTTACTAGATATTGGAAACTTTCTATCATAAGGAATACCCATAGAAATTCTAATGGGGATTGAAGGCAGTATTCATTTGTTCATGTCTAATTGTGTAATTATTCAACATAAATGTGGGAATTGTCATTTCATTTGATGGAGCCGTATGTGGATTTTTATTGGTGTATATTATCCCAATTTACATGCATTTTAAATGCTATTATGGTAATAGAACTAATGTTGGGGATGCATTTTTAGATCACGATAGTGATTGTGTCAAGCACAAAAACATAAATTATTTGTCTCTTCCTTTGAGAGTCGTTATTTATTTAATAATACTCTCCGTGGGTATATTTAACATGATAATTTTCTTTTATGACTTTTTCAAGTGAATTATAATTTGTATATTTGTTACTATAATTAAATTATAAGAACTTTGACATAGAAAGTAAATAAATATGGTTTTAAATAATTGCGAGTCAAAATAATTATTTTGGATGCACAAAGTTTAGATAATCTATTTTTTCTTTCTTTTCTTCAATATTATCATTCATTCGTAAATTTTTTAACAATGAATCTTGCGATTTAAACCTAGGCTTTAATTAGAGTTTTTCTTTTGATTCCAAATGTTTTCTCACATTCCTAAAGGAGGCTTGGATAACTTATTGGATTTGCCTTGCTCTTTTGTCAGGATTATTGGATTTGTAAGCTTATTAATACATCAAAGAAATAACAAGATTATCAGGTGGAACCTTAGGAAGTTTGGTGATGGAATCCAGAATCTAATCTAAATTCATTTAAGGCAAGACTTTATTGGGACTAATGGCAGGTAATTTAACATGAAATGAAAATTTCCCATGTACAATATTCTTTGGGGATTAATAGTCTTCAGTAGTGAAGGTTCTACAATATGAGATTGTAATTACTTATCTCTAATTTACTTGGTAGCTGATTCTAATTGGGAGGCACGATTTCCTTATTTTTTTAATTTTGCCTAATATTATTGCAAGGCATTGCTGTAACCTCGCTTTGAGCCTTGATCATCGGAGGCAAATTAGTGTTGGTCATCTGAAAGCATTCCTGCATCAGTCAGATGTTAAAAGACTTGGACTTAGCTGAGACTTTAATTTGTGCTGTCATGCTTAGATAATTTAGATTGGAGTTTCCTGCGATGTGAACTTAAGTAAGGCTTTAGGAGAATGATAAATGATTACCTCAGAATCTTTGTTGATCTAGGATTGAGCAGAATTGTATATGAGTTTCCAATGTTTAAAGATGAGAACTGATTTCCTCTTCATATTTTCATAGACCAGAAAGTTACCCAAATTATTAAAGAATTTGGTCTTCCTTATTTTGTAGACAATCAATCTGGGTGTAATTACTCTGGCTTTAGTAAATCTTTCAACTTTATTGAGTATTTCCACTTCCCCAAATTGTTGGTATTCTCCATATGATGATAATACCAAATGGGTATCAGCAACCTTCTTGGACAATTCGACTTCGCCACTTATAATAAAGTATATGTAATTAGATTTATTGGCTTCATCATAAATGGTTTCTCCTGCTTTATATGTGATTTTGTGACATTCAAGTAAAATGCCCATGATTTCATTGATATCAGTTTCAACTGATGTGAAGATCATATTCTTTTTGAAGTATTGGATCTTCTCTTCGAGGATTTAACTCAAGTAGGGATCCAACAGTTGTATGTAGGCTGCCTCACTCATGTACAGCAAATGAGTATTCTCAACTGCAAAGACTGTGGATGCACGCGAACTCTCTAATTTGATTGCCACCTCTCCAAATGAGCTAAGGATGTATGAATGCAGAATTACTCTCCTGAAAACATCACTTTGACTACCAGGTAATCGGGAAACAGATTTTTTAAGCCGTATGGATCTTGGGGTACTTTGCTATCAGTGGTTTAATTGTCAATATCAAATTCTACTTTTTGGATTCCAACCATTTTCTCTTTGGGTTTCATGACCACACATCTGCCATCTAGGACTATGTAATAACGCTTGTTTTGATCTCCTTGTCTGTAAATCACATTGAATGCTGAAACATACTAATATCTATGTGGAATGAGTTGGGTACCTTAATTATGTGTAGACTTTGTGCATCACCTCTGGAGGAACTTGCTCTTTCATCATTTTAAAGGCTCGAATATTGCCCAGTTATTCAATCAGCAATGAGGAGGTTGGAATAAACAGATTTGGTAATTGTCTCATACTCGCTTTTTGTATTTTCTTACCGAATTTCTATGGTTATTAATCCATTTCAAGTGCTGGTCGACTATTAAGTTCAGTCTTGATGCTTTCAATATCAAATAGTTTCTTTGATTTTTTCGAATCCTTGTTATTCAATATTAGCAGTTATAAGCGCATTTCCTCTTCCTCTGAATCAGAACACTCTTGGGGTTTTTGAAAGTCAAAGATTTGTTTGTCTGAAACTGCAAATTGCGATTGTATATAAGAGCTCATACTAATAACTTTAATCTCAAATTAAATTCAATTATAACCAATTTATATATTTATTTCATCTAGTTCTACACAAACCCTTATTAATCATATCACTTGTGTTTCTCGAGTTTTAATTTGCATTCCTCAATGCAATAATACATTATTATTATTTTATATTAAATAATTTAATATATGTCTAAAATTAAGCAAAAGAAAAAAGCCATCATCAAACATTCAATCGACCCTGAAAACGATCACGAAGACCAACTCAGTTACGACTCCATCGATGATGAACAATATTTGAATCTTTTATAAGGTCATGTCCCCAAATCCCATAAAGTTGACATCAATTTGGGATCCAAGTACCAGGGCAAAAAATCAAACAATCAGTAACAACACTCTCAAAGTGAAGATGATCTCCAAAATGAATCAATAAACAGTGATGAAATCCCAGAGTTTATTGAAAGTGAATAAGAGGAATCTGAAGAACAAGAATAAAGAAAGACTGTCTAACAAAAACCAAAAAAGAAATAGAATTTAAGTACATTTTAGAAAGAATTGTAATAAATTGAAAAGGAAGATTTGGAAATGGTTGAGAAGCAAAAGGAAAATAAAAAAGAATTGAAAGAAGTAGCAGATCAAATCAAAGAATAATAGCAAATTTGGGGGAATCTAGTTGAAATTAGAGAATGTATTTATTTCTTATTATTATTTACTCTCTTTAGAAATGCAAAAATCATTAGACGCAGCCAAAAGACTACCTATTCTGAAGGATTCCTTTGTTACAGAACTATAAAAGTCCAAAGATTCGAAACTAAATGATTTGAATTGCCAACTCTTAAACAATATCACAAACCTATTGAATTTGTACTCTTCCCTTTATTAAATTGATCACATCAATTTGAATGATGATGGATACGATCTGAATTCATTAAAGAAAGTCAATGATAATCTTGAGGATTCCATTAAAGTTGTCGAAGATGATATCATAAGATGGAGTTCAAAATCGGCACTGCTGTCATCAATAAACAAAGATAGCAAATCATAAATGGGGTTCTTGCTTCTAACTCCTATTGGATAATCCAAAAAGGCCTTACAAAATATAGATAAATTAAGATAGAAGACTTAGTTGAAGAGACAGATATTCAGAATCTTGGGTGAGGAAGGCTCGGATTTAAGTGAAACCACGAATAAGCATATTTTTGATGACACTGACTTTTACTTAGATTTATTAAAGGAAACCATCTCGTTTAACAATCAAAACCCTTCGGAAGAGGCTCTCAAAAAGGAGACTGAATAGTTTATATTGAAAAGACAGGCTTAAAGACAAGAGAAGGAGAATAAGGTTGTTGATAGGAAGGCATCAAAAAATAGGAAAATAAGATTTGAACCACATCAAAAAATCATAAACTTCACTTCCAGAATTGAACCTCCAGTTGAAACCATATCCAGGGAAGAAATTATTAAAAACCTATTTGGTTTGACTTCAACGAATATTGAACCTCAGGTTTAGAAGAAGAGAAAGCAAAGTATTCATGATGTTAATTTGATATGATGCTGTGTTTATAAGTTTAGGCCTTTTTATAAATAAAATATCTCTAAAATATATATATATCTATGAGCCAATTCGAAACCAATTCACAATCTTAGATGCCATTTTAAGAGAGAAGCAAACTCAACTCAAATCGTTAATTGGGGACTACTAACATGTTCAATGGCTAAAATCCAAAAATCATGGAGTAAAACGAGTAATGATGATATTTTCTAATATTATAGATCATTTCCTTAGAGATCTACACAACCTAATAAGTAAGAGCTGCACTTAATTTAAGCTATGGGAATCAATAAACAAGTTCCTAATTGTCCCAATATCCCCAATTTAACTACCCAATTATGGGCTAATAAACATTGAAAGATCAGGATCAATTGGAGCAAATACAAAAACTGACCAAAGAAAATGACACCTTGAAGTAAGAGAGACAATCTAATTAGGTATTAGTGGAGAGCACTTGAATAGGAGAATCAAAAATTGAAGAGTGACAAGTATTTTAATCTCATGTATAATGTAGTATTCAATTAAACACAAGAGACAAATCAAACACGAATGAAATCCAAGAATTATAGTAAAATAATATACTATCTAGCTAGAGATCAAATATTGATGTTGAAAAATGAAAATAAAAGATTAACAAATACCATTTAAGAAGATCAATATTTGTTGATAGATTTATAGAAAATGAGGAAATAAGCAGATTTTAATAGGGGACTGGAAAATTAGATCAATGATTTAGAGTAGTAATACGCAAGTGTTAGCAAATAACTTCAGGAATAAAAAAGATAAAATGCCTTTTAAGAATCCGAACTTCAAAATCAAAAAGAAATACTTGAAAAGTACAAAGCATAAGTTAGGGATCAAACTTTGGGGTATGAATAGTAAGTGTAGAAAAATGAGCAATTGTTGAGCGATAATCGAAAAATGAAAATGGCGTTAGATTCAATTAACAAAGACTTAAAACAAGAACAAGAGTAAAACTAAATCTTGAATCAAAAGTTAACCCAGATCTCTTCAGGAGCTAAGGATTAAATAACTAATCTGCAAAAGAACTTGTCTAATCTTAATTTTTAAAATGAATAACTGAAAAATCAAGTCACTTAATTATAGCAAAAGGAGAAGGAATTGTAAATATCTCAAAATTAGAATATTCAGTAGGAAAATAAAATCAGATAGATGAATCAACAATTAGGTGAATGTAATTTTATTATATCTAATATTTAGAATAGAAACAAATTGAATAGAATAATGCCATGATTTCAAGCGGAAAAGTGGAATATACCAAATTAGCAACCAAATGCCAATCATAGGATCAAGAAATTTGGAAATTGAAAGAGCAACTTAATACTATGACTTAATAAAATTCTTTGATATCCAATAAATGTACTTAGTTGGAAAGGAGTATGGAAGATAGTCTCTAGAAATCCTCAATGTTGTCATCAGATCTCAAAGGATAATTGGAAAAGTGGAAAAACTATGGAACTACATTGGAATAGGAAGTAAAGAAAAGAGAAACTGCCATTGTGAATTTAGAGAATGACATAATGAAGACAGAAGCTTAATTAAAGTAGGCGTAGGAAATGCAGACTCAATTAAAGAATGAAAGAACTGTGTAAATAGGAAAATTAAAAGAAATGCATGCTGACTTATTGGTTTATGAGAAAAAGTGTGATCAATTGGAAAGGGGTATTCAATTAGTATTAGCCTAGATATTATGACTCTTTAAGCTCAAATCAAAGGATCATAATAAAATTAAGACAGATTGGAACAGGAAAAAGCGATCCTAACTCAAGAGGTTAAATAATTGATGGAGGATTTGCGTAGAATCCAGAACTAATATGATATAAAAACAAGGGATTTTGAGTCTTTGCTTTAAAAACATGAATAGGAGAGTAATTTGAGAGATCGAGACATATAGAGTCTGAGATCTTAAAATTCTGCTTTGAATGAGAGGAATATGGCTTTGGAACATGAATTGGCAAGAGAAAGAGTAACAATATTTGTCATTTGCATTAGGAAAAATAATTACAATTAGATTCTAAGATAAGGTCATTAGAGAATGAGATACATAATCTCAATTTTTAATAAACTCTTAAGTAGTAGTACTCCTGGAATACTGAACCTTAGATGAGCATAGGAAATCAGAAGCCACTATTCACAGAAATAAGCCAAGGCTATCAATCTCCATAGGCAAATTATCAGACACTCAAGTCTCCAGTTTACAATTAATCTGGAGTTTAAGTTTAATCCAATTAAAAACCTACAGAAGTTTCGAATTCCGGGCTTGAACATTAACGTAACAATTCATCGCACCAGATAAAAAGCAAAAATTACGATTTGAGATTCCAAAATGAACCTTAAAATTAATTACATTGATAGATGGTTCATTATAAAATAATTTAATTGTTTTTCATGATTTCAAACATCAAATCTTAAAGGGGATCTAGGGAAAAATATAATTAGGAGCTCCCATTTATATCTCACAAGAAATCTTTCACATTTTTGAAAAATGGTGAGCTACAATCCTCCTAACAATCTATTCATAAAAAAGGGATTAAATCTCAATTTGCCTTAGATACACTCTTCAACTATAAGTTGGTTCAAGATTCAAATACTAGTCCTGTCCCTACAAGTCAAAAATCTTATAGATATGATAGAGCCTCTTTTTGCACTTTTTTCCCCAATAAGAAAGCCTTGCCCATAAGTAATGAAATCTCCTTATCTTTAAAATCTATGTCTTACAAAGAAAATAGTTTAATGTAAATGTTGAATTAAATTGCATTCATTATAAATGAATTACGATAATTTAAAAGTGAAAAAGGATTAATCTCTATAATAGAAAAGGAAATAAATTAGAACTCTAGATTTTAAGAACTTTCATTTCTTTTCTTGAATGCTAAAATGACAGATTTAGTGTAATCGGAATTGATGTTCAAAAGGATTTATAAAAAGTTCACTTACATCTAAGATAACCGAGTAACAATTAAACGGAATAAACTGGATTAATCTTTTCTTCAAATTTTAAATGATTTCTTAAACAAATTAGAAGAACAATACAGAAAAATCAACGAGCTTTAATTTTTAGGTTTATAAGAATCTATGAAAAGTTCAAGGATCAAGCTGCAAAGTATAAAATTAATTGTATATTTTTAGATAAAGAGTTAGAAATGCAAACTTAATTTACCTCCCAAGAGAAAAGAGAGGCATGTGAATAATTATAGTAATTCTTCAAATACAAATTCTCTCTTAATAAAAGAATTTTGGAAAGTAAATTATCTTAAGACATAAATTAACTTGAAGAAAGAAATGGTATTTTCAAACACATCAATAAAAATAATAGATTTATTTCTAATTAAATAGATGATATTTTGAAAAATATTATATGACTAAAACATTTAATGTGAAAAAAACAAATAGTTGTTATTATAAAATAATAAAATTTATTGTCATATTAAAATGTTATCATAAAAAACTCTTTAATTGTTAAGAAAATACCTGGATGAGTTTGTGAAACTTGAAAATGAAATTGAGAATAAGAGAGAATAATTAGCTCATAATTTATATTTCGAACCTTACACAATTTTTTGCAGATTAGATTATAAAAAGTATTATAATGTCTCATTATTAGAATCCTTCATATTGATATCAATGACCTAAAGGTTTATTTTTCAGATCATGATATATTAGATTGTGACGATGACTTATAATTGCTGGTTAGAAAGATAGACATCGATAAGGATCAATATATATCATTTAGCGAGTTATATTATAAAATAAAGTAGGTTCTCGCGATATATTTTGCCCCATAGAGATCAAGACTTACATTAATTAGCGAATAGTAGATAATCGTATCATCTATTGGAGAATAAGTTGCCAACTTTGGTTGAGAAATAATTAATGTAAGTATTTTTAGCAGAGATTGAACTGAATAAAACAATGTTAAAATAGATGCAATAATTGAAGGCATTACCAGATTGGGACAAAATAACTGCATGGGAATCAGTGAATTCTGGCAGGAGATGGGATTAAAAAGGGTAAAATAGATTAATTATGTAAGACTAGAGTAATACTTTGATGAAACTAAGATGCTGTGTAATTCTAAGGATATCGAAAACTTTATCTATAGAAATAGCAAAGAAAGGGACTATAGAATAAATTATTCTGATTTTTTATATTTGGTTTTTGCTCATGAGGATTAGAATGTAAATTATAAATTTTTCACTCCTCAAAAAAATTAAAAGTAGATATCAGATAAAAAGTCTAATTTGTTACCTAAGACAAATTTTAGGACTAATGAATCTACTAATTTAAAGAGTGAAAAATTTAATAGAAATCTGCAATCTTAGAGTCACCATCATTAGAAACAAAATCATGATGATGTTGAAGTTAGTGAATTTAGAATTAATGAATATGAAGATTAGAATATTTTGGAGTTTTTAATAAATAAATTGAAAATTTAAAATCAACTAAAAGGGCATTTAATAAAATAGCTATTCTTTCGGATCGATGAGAATAAGAAAGGTGACAATAAATTTTATAAATAGGCTTTATAACTTTGGATGATCTGATGAATTATTTCGAGAAAGTATTGCATGCTCCATAATAAATTGAGAACCTTATAAAATTAGTGAAAATATTAGATAAAAATAAAGACGGTATAATTTCTGAGAAGGAGTTTTATGAACAGATTGTGAGACATGCTTACATTTAATAGTTTTGAGAATTTAATTATATATATATATATCAGCTATAAACATCCACTCAGTTTATGAAGACCAAGAGATCAGAATAAATCTTGACTATCCTATTGAAGGATCAATGCATCTAAAAATATGTTTTTTCTAATGGATCTAGTATCATTTCTGGATGAAATAGTTGTTCTATTGCTAATATATTTGGGAGAGATTCTCAAAACATCCTTTAGAATTGGTCTTGTAGTTTTTGGAGAGGTAAATGTACTTCTGTGTGTTGATTATGATCTAGGTCGTCTTCTGTCGATTGACATTTTCATTGGTTTGGAAAATGATTAGACAAATGATTTATCTTATGAAGAAATAGTTAGATTTATTTATTGAGCAACTTAATTACTTTTATATAGTCTTAGTATTTAATCATGTAATTCTAGTTTATCCTTTTTTTGGATTTTATTTAATTGCATCCTGTCTCTGTAAAATTGCTAAAATTTAACCTAAAATTAGTTATTGTTGGTATTTTATTTTTTGGCAATAATTTAATTAATGACATCGATTCTGGAGCATTGTTATTTATAGCAGTTTCCATTTGAGGTAATTGTTGTTGTATTATTAATTGATGATTACATATTTTATTATATAATTAATAAATCAACTCTTGATGATGATAACCTTCAAATGATGTTTGGCAGGGGGGAGTTCATTAACATGGATTCTAATGAAATCCAAATGCTTTTCATATCCACCAGAAACAGCTCCAAAGGTGTGTCCTGGGAATGAATAAACAAAGTGGACTCCATTCTTAACTCCGAATGATTCCTCCTTTCCTCTGTAAGTCTTGAATTTCAATTCGTTGATTCTAGCACCTGCATGTCCTGAAATTTCAAGGATTTCATCATCTAATTGATTATTATTGAACAATTACCATCATCGATCTTGAAGTGTTTCTTGTGCACTTTGCCTAACAAATGTCCAAATGGCTTGAATTTTTCAATATCATGACCTTCAATGGTGTGTCCCTTGGCATCAGCATACTTGAAGACTGTTCCGATGATATGTTCATCAGTGTATTGGACTATTCGATTAAATAAGGAATTAAACCTTCGATTTCCTTGATTCTGTAAGGTGCTGGATGTTTAGCCAACTCAGTCTTGTCATCGAAAGTGCTTAATCCTTCTCTTGGGAGTCCGATTGTGACGTGTTCAGGAACTGCGTGCATTTGTTAAATTATATTATTAAAGATAAGGACATCTAATAATGGAATTTAAAGGAGCCATATTGGGATATAGAAAGCGTAGTATCAATTTTCTTCAATAAATTTTATTTCTAGATTATTCTTCGGATATGCTAGTGCAATATTATTAAACATGAAGCATTAATCTATATTTTATTAATACTGATGACGGATTTAAAATTAATCAATTAAATTGAAATAACATAAATTATTAAAAATATAATGCTTAAAAAAATATATAATATGAATTCTTTTTAAATTTAATTAGTACTTTTACTTCTTTTTGTTGGTGTTCAAAGTATTGATTAATGCAAAGAGTATGACACCTATTAAGCTTGCATTAATAGTGATGTTGAATAATGCATGTGGCTCAACAACAGAAATCTTTGCTAAAGAACCAATGACTATTTATAAGGCTGCAGTATAACCATGAATAAGAGAGCATGCGTCAAACAAATCGGCAACGCCTAAGGTTAACCAGCTAAATGTACTTCATCCAATCTAACCAAGGTCGTTTTATCAATGTATGTGAAGTAATTCCAAATATCAAAACAGAGGAATGCTTAAACAATTTGTCAAAGTCCGCCTGCATAGCTATTCAAAACCCTGAGTAGATTTGCTATTGGAAGGATGATAAATGTTAAGTATTGTATCAAAATCAATGGAGTTAAGTTCAAAAAGATTTTGATTCAGTAGCATATAGTGCATCTGCTTGTTTTTTAATTGAGGGTTATTTGATAATACATAATACTCTCTTATGGGATTTAATATCATATACTCCTAATTTGTATGAGGAAGCAGACAAAATCTTGAAAAAGGAAATGGGTTTAGAGGTAGGTGGCGATATTGTTTTTGATAATCCAAATGCAGTATCTTTGCAAAACAACTATTAATTTTAAAATGGATCTTATGCATGGTACACAATTAGAGAGTCTAAAGAAATTAAATTAAGCAATCGTAACTATTGACATATATTGTATTTAGTGTATAAATCGTATCGTTATAGGGAAGGATGTATAGCAATAGAAATATAAAACGATACTGACTTTTTGAATCTTTTTAGGTTAACAGACTAGGTTAGAGGGATCAATCATATTTATTGCAAATATTTAAATAAAAATCCAAGCATAACAAGCCAATTTGTATATTCAGATAGAGTTTGCAAGATGTTTAACAAAGAAGATTTGAATAAGTAAAATAAAATTTTGGAATTGGATTTGGGTTGCAAGTCCATCGATTATTTTCAATGCATTTATTATTATTCAAATACAAATATTTGCAGATTGAGGGGATAAGAATACGAATATCCCTGTGTGAATCAAGAAACTGATTATGTAGCAGATTGTCTTAATACTTATTGTACAGTTAGATAATGTTCAAAATAAGCTGACTATTATATGGATACGTTGACCAATAGATGCAGTAAAAGTTGTTCCTTAGCTTTAATCAAAACATAATCCTCTTGTGAAGCAATAAAGGGCTGCAAATTTTTAGCAACATCTAACATATTTTTTGTTAAAGTTTGTGCTCCATAAAATGGGTGTGATTAGTAAGGTATGCAATAGTTGTATTGTTAATAAATTTTGGATCAATGTGGATGGGATCAGCAATATTAAAGGTGTTATCGAGTATCTGAGGAAGAATTTAAATTGAAGAAGTGTAGCGAAGCATTTAATGCAAAATCTTGTATGTTGGTGGAATTAAGTGATTAGGTGTGCTATTGGGATTATTCCAGAAGGATTTGTTTCAATATTTTAGATTATCCATTATTGATTTCTCATAGGGCAGTGTCAGATTATGAGTTGTATACATTCGAAAGATATCGTTAAACAATAAGTAATAGAAACTTCTGCAAATATCTATAAAACGTCTCTTCAGAATATTTAACAAACCTGGGAAAATGTACAATAGATTCAAGAACTTTTGTTAATGACTTTAAATAAATCAATAGTTATTCTTGCCTCAGGGCTTAATCTGGATATTGCAGATGGGATTCCTATGAGTAGATTTGTATAAGCATTTCTGAAACTGAAGTAAGGGAATTAAACTGTTTGGAACAAGAGCTTGTTAACGAGAAAGTATGTCAAAAAGCAAAAACAAATCCAGATATGATTTGTGTGTATGATTAAGAAAGCAATTCTTGTAAGGAAATAACAAAATCTGAATTTGAACTTTATGGATGTGAAGGATATGGTTTTACAAAGAATTTATGCGTAAGTAAGTAGAAGCTTGGAGAAATGTGTCAATTTTCAGCTGGAAAGTGCAGATTCATTTCTGAATCTTACATCAATTCGATTCTATGTTCCTCCCTTTAAAATGTAAATGCATAGGTTTGTTAATTATATTCATCTTCTTCTAAAGTGTGTTTATACGATGAAACTACTCATTCTTGTTACACTCCAAGTAGCTATGCTGTATTGAGTTACTCAGAAAACCTAAATCGTTACGGTTGTCAATAAGTCGAAGGATCTCCTACTTTTTTTAGTTCAGATTTGAAGAAATGTATTTAGCTAAGCAATCAGAATACATCTGCATTATCAAATTTGGAATGCACGTCAAATTTTGTTAATCAACAAACATGTTTGTCAATCATTAAACCTGATTAACATTGTTTTTGGGATGCTTCATCAAAGCAATGTAAAAAATATTCTGGATATTTTATCAATTGTGCAGAGTATGAAAAGTATAATCCCCGCGTATGCGCAGCACTTGTCTCTGATATGACTAAATAGTTTATGAAAGACAATTTTTGTGTTTTTGAAGATAACATTTGCAAAAGTAAATCAAATACTATTACTGATTGCGGAGAATCTGAATAAATGAATTTACATAGATGTAGTGGGTTAACTGGATTGAGTCAAACAGGAGAATATATTCAAATGTGTGCATTTGTAAATAGTAAATGCAAGACTTTAATCGATAATTCTTTGAATGCTTATATTTACTTAAATACAATATCTTGTCAATAAGCTAATTTGAAGGCATGTACAAGAGTAGAAACTAATGGATAATATTGCTAATTAATTGATTATGTCTCCTCAAATAATGTTGTAATTGATAAGAAATGCATATCCATAGTTACAACCACAGAAACTTGTTCGACTATCAAAACCAATTATTCTGTAAACGTGATTAATCCTCATCATTGTTCAAGGGCAAGTGATAGTTGTTAGTATGATACAACTAATGGATGTATATCCCCAACGAATACTAATTTAGAATGTAATACTTTAGGACTATCTTATACGGGATGTATACTGAATACACAAAATCATAGATGTGGTTTTATTAATAGCAAATGTCAATATTTAACACAAAATTTAGTTGTTTCCGATTGCAAATACTTAAATCAATTTTCTTGCTCTTACTATGCATTCATTAAATGCTATTGGAATGGTTCACTTTGTGCTGCTTCTACTAATGATACTACACAATATGGAAGCGAGTACAATTGTTATCTAAATACAAGTAGTACTTTTATAGTTTCGAATGGAGTAACATGTTAGACAATATAATTATCTAATTATGAATAATATTCCTGTGATAGTAAATTAAATCAATTTGCATGCGGATCAATACCAAATTAATATTGTTTATTTGTTTAAAATAAGTGTTAGTTTTATAGATCAACACTCTGTGAAGATTCCTCACAAACTTGTAGTGACAATAATACTGTAAATTTGAAATGTGTATATAAAGACAGTAAATGTTTTGATCATCCTCATACTTATTATAGTTGTGATTTCTTTGACAAAAGCAATTACTTATTTTGTTTGCAATACCCTGAATGTGCCTATTTTAATTAGAAATGTTAAAAAGTGAATTAAATATCTGTCTATTATTAATGTAGTTCATTGTCATCACTACAGAATTGTGTCCTTTAAAATAAATAGTTAACTTGCTCCTGGTAATCAGGATAGTGTGTTGTTTTTAAAGGCACATCTTGTCCTTCTCTCAACGGGTTCTATTCATTTAATGTATGTCAGAAATTCCAAAATTGTACATATGGATTCGCTAAGAGAGGATTAGGATTTTGTTATTCCGGCAACAATTTTGAGTCTCTAACATGTGAATAATTAAACTAAGACCTTTGTATAGAGGACTTAACTCATCTGAACTCTTCTCTTTAGTGCTATTGGGATTAATCATGCAAAAATGTCTAGAACAATCATATTACTTAATGTACAGATCTAAGTTCATTTAAATCCAGTTATGGAGCATGTAATTACTTTAATTAAGAATAATGTATGTATTCATTTATAGATTAAAAATGTAAATCAATTTCAGAATATATCTCCACTACTTGCTAAGGAACTACAGCTAAGTAATGTTCATCAATCCAGAATACTTGTTATTATGATGGATCCATTTGTTCAGCAGAAGGAGCCTAAAATTAATTAAATAAATATGGATGTATTCAATAATCAGGAACTTGGAAGTTTGATTATTTTAAATGTACTCAGATAACTGATGAAGTTTAGAAGAGTTGCACTAATCTCTCTAAGGATGCCTGTTTAAGCAATCTAACTAAAGAAATTAGTTGCTAATGGAAGGATAACAACTGTTAGAGAGTTCTCTAGACACAAAACAAATAACTGACTTCTTGTGCAAATCTAAATTAAAGAGCATGCTAAAACGTTGGTTTATCCAATGTTTTTTGTGTTTGGAATGAGACAACTAAAAATTGTGATTCTCTGACCATCTCAAATACTGATTGCGTTGCCTAGAATCTTGCAGTAACTACATCCTTGAGTGTATGCAGTGGATAAACAAATAAGAATTGTGCTAAACATTATGATAATACAAAATGCACTGAAATAAATGTACAACTTTCTAGTTGTAATCTTTACGGATTAAACCAAAAAGCTTGTATCTAATTTACAAGTGTGCCTTGTCAATGGAAATCAATTAATGATGGAGGATATTGTGATGATGCAAATTTATATTCAGCATTTTGCAGGGATTTAATTAATAAATACGCTTGTCTTAATGTTTAAACTGTTGGATAGGTTTGCAAATGGGATGAAATAACTTAATCATGTATTGATTAATAGATAAGTACCTGTGAATCTGCATCCAACCTTAATTCTTTTTATGCTTGCAATGCGGTGACAGATGAGCCTTGCTAATATGATCCAATATCTATGTTATGTAGTAAAATTCTTTATATTCCTAAATCTTGTTCCATCAATTTCAACAAACAAACTTGTGAAATGTGTTTAGATAATTGTGTCTGGTACTCTAATCGATGTATTACTACTCCTTATAAGAATTGTTAGCAATATGCTACCAAATCTAAGTGTCTTGAAAGTGAATCGATTAGTTGTCAATGGGTAAACAATATATGTGCCGATTTTAATGATCTGTCTAATAAAATATTTTGTAAAGATCTTCCTTTAAATATCAATACAGCTGCTTGCACGAACAATGCCCTTGATCCGTGCAGGTATGATAAAAATTCACCAGCTTGCTTACCAGATTAGAACATTTTGCAATATACATTATAGAAAATTTAAACCTTAATATTTATGCAACCTGCTGATTATAAATCTCCAATTTTAAGTGGTAAGTGTGAATAACTTCTCATAAAGGATTATTGTATGAAGTCTCGTATTCCAGATACGGCATGCATTTGGAAGGATTCTACTTGCCAAGTGGTTACAGATTTGAATGAAATTTCATGTACTGACCATCTTAATATTTGGGGATGTTTGAAAGTAAGTAAGGAAAATGAGTTGTGTTTTTGGAGAGGTTAAAAATGTCTAAGATGGTTCCCAACCATTACTTAAATGGAAAATGTAAATAAGAATGTATGCAAGTACCATAGCGTTAATCGTGTTTATGAAAGAAATTCTTGTATAAAGAAAGACATCTCAACTATCTAATGCACATCAGAAGGAATAAGCAAATAAACATGTTTATCGATTACAAATTAGCAATGTTAATGGACTGATTAATGTGTTGAATTCACTCTATCAAAAGAACATTAATGTTCAGACTTCAAAGATGTGTCATCATTTGTTTGCCAAATGATTCCTAATATGGCTTGTGTGTATGATGAAGAGAATAGAAGTTGCGTTGATTTTTCAAATGACTTTGTTGGCTTGGGAGTTTCTAAATAAGCATGTATTAAAAATAAGAGAATCCCTTCTCATTGGAATGGAAATGTTTGTTAGGAGGTGACTGACAAAATTGAATGCGATTCTTAATTAATTGTGAATGCATATACATGTAGCAATCAGGTTCATAATACGCCATGTATTTATGATACTATCAGCAATTAATGCACAAGTCTATTTAACGCTTGGTCATTGAAATGCAATACTGAGGGATTGAATTTCTTAGGCTGCGTTTAACTCAAACAAGAACCTTGTATATTTAAAGATAATAAGTGTCAGCTATTTCGTGAAATGTAAAGTAGTTGTATGTTCTTGAGTCAAGTCAATCCAAAAGCATGTGCATCCATCTAGGATCATTATTGTTCGTATGATCAAATCAATCACAAATGCTAAACTCCATAAGTCCCTTAAGTTAATTGTAACATTTAAGGAATAAACAAAAATGTTTGCATAGCTAATGCACTTTGTATGTGGAACCAAGATAATTTAGATTGCAAGTGCAAATCTGTATAAGAAACAGAGGCTTGTTAAGAAACCAATGTAGCTAAATGCAAATCATAAAGCAGATGCTATTTTGATTTAGATTAGTATAGGTGTGTGAAGAAATAATGCTATCATTTAAAGGATGACGAGTGTGATCAAATTATGGATAATAAAACTTGTTATAGAAGTGTTAAAAGAGGTTGTTAACCAGCGGTGATATGTGAGGATATCATCGATCCAAAAAATAATTGTACATCAATTTACATTAATTCACAGCCTTGTGTTTAGGTAGGAAAATTGTGCGTTACATCTACAAATTATAAATTATTATGTCCATATTCTGATTGTTCCAATACCAATTGTATTTTGTATTATGGAACTTGCAAAATGAGAACATGCGACGACTATAATGCTTAAGATTGTCAAAAAAATGAAGGATGTTATTTGGATTAAGAAAACAATTGTCTAGATTTACAGAGATGCAGTTAGATTACTGTAGATATTTATGGTGAGTAAGTCATTAATGTTTGTAACTAATCCTCTGTGGGTGGTTTTAAATGTAATTGGTAGAAGTATCATTTAATGGATGATACTGAAACGTGTACTAATAGGTCATGCGAGTATTAATTATTTATTTATATTTAGAATGTATGGTGCATCTTAGACTATTTGTTAAGGAAATGAGATCAATGGGTATTCTTGTGTGTATTTAAACGATTTGGTTTGCAAGTAATGTGAGTAAATCACTGAATCTTGTTTGTGCAATCAATAAAAAAATGTTTGCGTTTACAAGAATGGAAAGTGTAGATCTATTTTGTGTTCCTCCCTTTTGACTAAGGAGAACTGTGCTCAAGCTTCAGATCGCTGTTATTGGAGCACTTATGAGGATGCGAGCAATGTGCAATAAGAGGCTTGTTTAATAGAGTGTGAGAAAGTGTTGAATGCAGATGAATGCAACAGCAGAATAAATGAGTGTTACTTCGATAACCAGAATGGGTTATGTATAAAGGGGAAGAAACAAATTCCCGATTTGAGTTCTGAGATTTTCATTGAGGAGTTCTATTCTGTCATGCTTACAATATTCATATGTCTGAATATGATTATTTACGTATGAATAATTATTATTATTATTGAAATGTGAATAATGAATTGCGCAAATTGCATTCGTTGTTATTTAATTATTTTTCAAATTCAAAATGTAATTTCTACAATACCCTCCAGATAAGAAAATTCAGAATTATCAATTTAGTTTCAAAGCCAAATTAGGAAAGGGAGCCTATGGTACAGTTTATGCTGGCAGAAACATCGTCGATAGTATATTATGATCATTATCAATTACAGATAAGATTGTGGCATTAAAGGTTGTGGATAAGAAAATATTACAGACAGATTATGCAAGTTAACTCATCGCCTCAGAAATCGAGATTATGAAATTGATTGAAGACAAGAATATTGTTAGATTGATTGATGTTTTATAAAGTGTCAATAACACCTACATCGTTACTGAGTTTTGTAACGGTGGTGATCTCAGAGAATACCTCAAAAAGAGAAAGTATGACATAACCCACTATATTAGGTCCATCCCAGAAAATGATGCAATCAATGTTTTAAAGGACTTGCTCCATGGCATTAAAGCATTACTAAAAATAGGAATCATACACAGAGACATTAAACCTGCTAATATCATGATTCATGATGGCATATTCAAAATTACAGACTTCGGATTCGCCAAATAAGTCGATTCTCACATCGATACCATTATGAACTCATTAGTAGGTACACCACTTTACATGAGTCCTCAAATCCTAAAAAGACAATCCTACACATCTAAATGCGATATTTGGTCTCTAGGTCTCATATTTTACGAATTGATCTACGGAATCACTCCCTGGCATTCTCAAAACCTAGTTGAATTAATGGCCAAATTAGATACCAAAGTACATTTTCTATCCTATTCCACAAGCCCTTAGAATTTCCACCCTATCCCAAAGTCACCGAGTAGACCATCAAAATCATTAGAGGTTGTTTGCAAATCAATGAAGATAAAAGGATTTCATGGGATCAACTCTTCTCCTTGGCAGGAATGCAAGAATTTGCTACACTGCCTGAAATCACGCCAGTCTTGCCTCTGATCCAAAAAAATACACAATCATAATATCAAAGTCAATAATAGGAACCAACCTAAATCAAATAAAATCTAAGTTTCCTGGAAATCAAACCTCACTAAAGAGTCAAACAAAGAACTGAAAGTATGGGAACTTATCATTTTCCAAATAGACATAACAGAAGCATGAGCAACGCTACTCCTACTCATGATGTAGATAAATCAAGTGAAAGACAGAAAGGAAAATTTTACACCAAAACTAAAATCTCTTACTTACAACCTGATAATCGAAAGATTACTCCTTAAAGAAACATTACTGCCTATACATAAGAATCAGAAAGAGACAGAAATAGTTCCTTCGTTAAATTTACAACCCAAAGAATTGAACTTATCAAATTCTTAGAAAATGCCCATACTCCCCCTCTCCCCAATAAGAAATATTCCACCAACAATAACAACGATTCGTTTAGAACTCCAAGTAACTTGTAATCTAATTCAACAAATGCATCAAATAGAAATGTGCAAGAATAAGAAAACTCCTCAAAAATACCCAAAGTAAACGAATTCCAAATCGAAGAAAAATCCAGAGAACCTCTAAACTATATTATAGCAAATGGATATTTTAATACGAGCTCAAATTTAAGATTAAAAAGAACTTTTAGCAATCATTTCCAAGATAACGCCCTATCCCCTATAAGCCAATAAAAAAATAGTATTTTGCAATTTATGAAAATCATTCAAATTCAATTTGATCTCATTCCAAATCATATCACCATTAAAAAGGATATCGACTCCTTACTAAATCAACATAAGATTACTATGAATAATGTGAGAGAATAGCTCTACACTCCACAAGATATTAAGGAATTGAAGAATATTATCAATTGCCTTGTAGACTATCTAAATAATAACCCTTAAGATAATTTTGTAACCTAACTCTCAGTTATGCTACTTCTATTGCTCAACTATAATTAAATAATCCTTTACAATGTATAAACTAAGTCATTACAATTATCAAAGTCACTAATTGATTAAATCAACAAGAACTAAAAATTGCAATAATAGCAATTATTATTAAGTCCGGAAATTTTAAGAGAAGAAATCAAAAAATTACTTAAATGATTTTTGTGATTTTTAATTCATTTTTCTTTTTTTTTTATTCATTTAATAGTTGTTCAAATTATATTTACTGCTAATTTTATCCTAATACTAAAAATCTTTCTTACTCCTATTTTTTGAAAATTTTGTTATCCCAGTGTGTAAAATAATATTAACATGAAGGTATTTTAATTCTATAAGAGATTTCGAATATTCCGAGTAAATCAAAAGAGATTTAATTTTTTTCATTTAAAATATATAATAATCTGCTCAAGATAAAATGATTACAGATAAACGCTCCGTTATTGAACCGAATACTCTTGTGAGTACGAAGAGACAAATCTTTAGCTCTGAAAATGAATCTCATATTCATTTAACAAATAAATAAAATTCTTTGGCTGAACAAGATGACATTTCCAGTTAGGAAAAGTATGAATGTGTGTTAATTAATATAAAATAGTAGAAATCTGCATTTTGTCGAATTGATTCAATCCAGAAGCTCGGCCATCCCAACAGTTAAAATTATTTCCCCTGAAGATTATGGCACAATGAAACAGCACAGAGGAAGTCTCTGTTTTCATACAAGCCTACACAATGATGAAAAGTATGTATTCCCCTTAATCAAGAGTTTAAATCCCACTTGGAAAAAGGGAGGATTAAAAATAATAAAATATGTGGCCAGATTCATCTATTAATTGAAAACAAAGGCTGACAAACTGAAAATCAAGCTAATGAATTTTGAAATATTTGAAATGTTGGGGGACAAAAGTGGGGATTTTTCGAATTTCAAGAGAGGGAAACAGAGAGAAGAGGAGAATATTGTTTGCTCAATAGTTAATAAAATTGTAACTTTAATGGTTGCTATTTGGAATGTCATTTGCAAATATTTAAATCGAATAACCATTATATATCCAGAAAGCAGTTTCAAGATATTTTGGGATTCTATTGTCGTTTGTTTCATTGTTATCAACATTTTCTACATTCCCATGAGTTTGAGTTTTGAATTAGACAAATCTAATTAAATCTCAATACTATTCTTTGAAACTATTCCAAGTTACATTTTTATCGTGGAGATAATATTAAACTTTAACACTGCTTTTTACAATTAAGGGGTAATACACACTAATAGGAGTGAAATCTTTTTCCATTACATCTAAAACAACTTCTGTTGGGATCTATTAATCACGATTCCTTTTGTATTGGCTTAGTTTGATATTCCATATATACAATTTATTTTATTATTACGTATAGCTCGAGTGAGATCTATGATATAAAATGTTCAAGACTTATTAAACGCCAAGGAGGAAGTATAAGCAGTATTGGAAATGATTAAATTAGTCTATTTTTTAGTGTTGGTTGCCCATATGTGTAGTTGTGGGTGGCATTTACTGGGACGTATTGAATATGAAATATATAATGACGAGAAGAGTTGGTTAATTTATTATGACTACTATGATAAACAATGGTATGATAGATATTTAGTCTCTTTATATTGGAGTGTAATAACAACCTTGACTGTTGGATACGGTGATATAGTTCCTTAGACTACAATAGAGAGGCTTTTTGTTATTATAGTGGCTATGGTCTTATGTGGAGTTTTTGGATACATAATCTCAACTATTGGTGAAATTATCAAAACATTAGAAGAGAGAAAAGCTTTGTTAAAGAGGTCATTAAAAAAAGTAAATTAATATATTAAACAAAAATAATTGAATTTACAATTATCATTAAAAGTGAGAAAGTATTTTGAATTCAAACATTAGATAGATGAACAGTTATAGGAATAGGATGATTCTGTTTTAAATAAATTAAGTGGATAGTTAAAATAAGAGGTTCTAGTTGATATTTATAAGAGAGTCTTGTTAAAATCAAACTTTTTAAAAAATAACATTCCTGATGAATTGATTAACAATTTATGTTAGAAGACTAAATAAGCAACCTATGCACCTGGATGTGACATTGCAAGTGTTAATGATACAGCAACAAAATTAATTTTCATTTTGGAAGGTTAAGTTGATAGCTATTTTGTGTCAAAAGGATTGGAAGCACTTTGCAAAGGAGAGAAAGATAGTGCTAATGGCAAATTATAAAAAGTCTGCTAGAAAGGTGATGTAATAGGGGAATTGGAATTTATATTAAATTCTTCATATCAATATAATTTCCGATCATCTTCCTTATTATAAATAGCATTTATTGATCGAAATGACTTTCTTGTTGTAATTTCAGAAAATGAAGAATGCCGATAAAAGTTTCACCAAATAAGAGAAAAATTGACGTATTAAAAGACTTACGGTAAGACTTGTGATATTTGTAAATGGACTCACAAATACCAGGACTGTCCATTTGTTTTTTATTAATCAAATCTTGATAAGATTGCAAGGAATGCTAATTTCAACCTTTACTAACATAGAAAAAAGTTTGAAAGATAAAGAGATGTGAAAAGTAAAAAACAAGGTTCCTTTCGTAATATAATTGTGTCTTAGGGGTTAGATCTTATTCTTAATTTCGGATTTTTAAATGAAGAGTAAATTGTTAATTTAATATAGGCAAATCAATGACCAATACTTAGCCAAGCTAGGTTATGGAGTATTAGAAGATGAAAAGAGTAATTAATTATCTGATAGTCAAAACTCATAAGAATCATAAGAAGCTGATAACATTTCACAAGATTAAAGAAAAAGAGTTCAATCATTTGAAAAAATGAAAACCTCTTTTCTGGCTCAGAAATTGAAAACAAATTTTGGATTGAACTAGAATTACTAAAAAAATGTCATCACTGAGGATATATAGTAGTAAACTCTATCTTCAAATAGAAGAGTTGAGGCTAAATATTAACAAGAATAGGTAATGGCAGGAAATTCATAGAAAAATAATCAAAATATTTATTCTCAAAACCCTATGAGATAAAACAAATTATTAAAGATGGATACAATAATATAATAAAGTGTATCGTTAGGTTCATAATAACTTGATAGTAAAACTAAAAATGCTACAGACTATGAAACCAATTAATTATCATAATCTGGATATGATTTCATAATTGAGCTAGATTAAATGAAAGATTATGAATTTTATTTTCCAATCTTCAACGTTACAAATGTCGTTGAAGTTTTACGCAAATAACGATTAGGCTAACTCAAAATCAACAAACGGTAAGATTTATAAGAAAAACTGAGATCATTAAGAATGAATAAATCTTAAAATAAAATCCATAATCCATCATCCAAAAATTTAGAAGAGAAGATGTGATTAATTAAATTAGCCTCAATCTAATATATTTATATAATTCTATAGAATACTCTTAGAAATTCATTTAACTAATAATTAATCTCTTTTTTGAAATTCAGATGACATAATAACAATTTATTTTTATTTAATTTTCTTGCTGAATTAATGTTACCACTCTCTCAAGTAAAATAGAAGTCTAATTCATTTTAGCACATATACCATCGTCAGTCAAATTCCTTATTGCAAAAGCATTTTGAAACAAGAAAAAATTCTCCTGTTACTATCGTCAGAGCCCCCGCTCTACCTAAGAGGCAACCCTTGAGTGGTTCTACTCTGTGTTTAAGAACTCCCTATCCTGACGTTAAATTAAGAATATTTACATAAGTATTTGATGCCTGTATTTTAAGCAAACAGAAGAATCGAAGTTTGATTCTACAATGAAATATGATGATTCATAAAATTAATAATTGAGTTCTTTTGCAGATATAAAGACAGATAAATTAAGCTGTACAAAAACAACTGCTGCTGAAAGTGTAGAAGAGGAGAAACAATAAGTCAAAAGTACTTTGCCATCTTAATTAGCTCAAAGAAAATTTTGCAAAATAATCATATCTATAAATGTAAAAACAACTTCTTGATCGAGATTTAGAGATACTCCAGTTATAAAGAACCATCAAAATTCTCAAAGATTAAAATGTATTTGATAAATTTAACATAGAAAAAACTCACTAACGAAAATTCTGTCCTGAAAAAAGAAAACACTCATATCAAAACTAAGATTGATTCGCTTGAAAAAAGAATTGAAGGATCTCCAGCACATGCGAGAATATCAGAATATACATCTGCGTTAACTGAGGTTGATAAAGTTAAAATCGAGTCACTTTTAAACTGAATAAATTTATATAAATATTTTAATATAGTGAATTTTACATGTAAATGTTAAAAATGTATATAATTTAAATGAACAAAACTAAATATTAATATATTCTACTTATTCATTTATATTATTGTTTTAATGTTGAATTTCTTAGCAATATTAAACATAATCTTCAACTATTAAAATTAATTGAACTAAATCTATGAGTTATGCGTAGATCACTGTTGTTATTCTTTTTAGAATTATAAATATTGGATCAAATCATAATATTTCCAATAAGTTCTACTATAAATTAAGATGGATTTTAGTTATTCTCTAATGTAGATAAATTCTTATTTAATTTATATTTAAAGAATGCATTCTTAATTAATATTTTTCTATTATAATTAAGGAAAGTAATAACAGAAATTAGAGAATTGCTAATAAATCATCTAATCATAAACTATTTGTACAGAACACTATACAATATTATAATTAAATGTAATATTATAAAATAATTATTCTGAATAAATATATTTATCAACCTTGATCGGAAATAATCTTTATTTGAATGCATAAACATTAGATTTCCTTAGAATATGGAGAGAATCTATGAGGAGTAGAAGGAAATGTTTGGATCTATGAGGTGAAATTAGAAAATGAATAAATGGGAATATTAAAATGTGTTTATAAATTCTTAAAACCATAAATATCTTTATTTTATATTATGAGTCATCATCCCAAGGCCCATGACATAGCAAAGGTTGCAGCAGCTAGATTGAATGCAGCTGCAGCTACAAGGAATTATAATGTGACACCCAGAGTCGATTATAGAACAGTTGTGAAGGTGGATGGCCCATTAGTTATTTTGGACAATGTGAAATTCCCAAGATATGCAGAAATTGTTAATGTTTGTTTAGGAGATGGATCAGTGAGAAAAGGGTAATCGTAAATATGATTATTTTAGTTAAGTTTTGGAAATTGCAGGAAAGAAAGCTGTCGTCTAAATCTTTGAGGGAACATCAGGAATTGATAATTTATACACTCATTGTGAATTCACAGGTTCAACACTCTAGATGCCAATCTCCGAGGAGATGCTTGGAAGAGCATTCAATGGATCAGGAGTTCCAATCGATAAAGGTCCCCCTGTTTTGGCAGAAGAGTTTTTAGATATTCAAGGTCAACCTATCAATCCATTTTCCAGAGTCTATCCCTAAGAAATGATTCAAACAGGTATTTCAGCTATTGATTGCATGAACTCAATTGCTAGAGGATAAAAAATTCCTTTGTTTTCTGCTAATGGTTTGCCACACAACGAAATAGGAGCGTATGATTTCATAACCATAATTTTAGTTAAATTGTGCGTTAAGCTTCATTGGTAAAAGGAAAGGATGTTCTTGATCATTCTGATGAAAATTTTGCAGTTGTCTTTGGTGCTATGGGTGTCAATATGGAAACAGCTAGATTTTTCTAAACAGATTTTGAATAGAATGGTTCTATGGAAAGAGTCGTATTGTTCATGAACTTGGCCAATGATCCAACAATTGAAAGAATTATTACTCCTAGATTGGCATTAACAACTGCAGAATATTTGGCTTACGAGAAGGAATTACACGTGTTGGTTATCTTAACAGATATGTCAGCCTATGCAGATTCACTAAGAGAAGTCTCTGCAGCCAGAGAAGAAGTGCCAGGAAGACGTTCTTTCCCTGGTTATTTATATACAGATCTTTCAACCATTTATGAGAGAGCTGGTAGAGTGTAAGGCAAAAATGGATCAATCACTCAAATTCCTATTTTGACAATGCCTAATGACGATATTACACATCCCATCCCAGATCTTACAGGATATATTACAGAAGGACAAATTTTCATTGATAGATAATTGAATAACAAATAAGTTTACCCACCTATCAATGTGTTGCCATCCTTATCGAGATTGATGAAATCTGCTATTGGTAAGGGTATGACCAGAGAAGATCATCCTGAAGTCTCAAATCAAGTATTTTTATTATTATTAACATCAACTATAGTTGTATGCTAATTATGCCATTGGTAAGGATACTGCAGCCATGAAGGCAGTCGTAGGAGAGGAAGCCTTGTCTGCTGAAGATCTTTTGTATTTAGAATTTTTGAAGAAGTTTGAGAATAATTTCATCAGTTAAGGAGCCTATGAAGTCAGATCTATTTTCAAATCGTTGGATTTGGCTTGGAGATTGTTAAGAATCTTCCCTCCTGAAAAATTAAAGAAGGTATGTAGTTGTTAATATACTCTTATAGATCAACAAAAGAAATCTTGAAACATATTATTATAGAAGAAAGGAGGATGAAGATGACTTTGATGGACCTTAATAATAATAATAAGAAAAATGATTGTGATGTATCAAGTAAAATAAGCATTAATCATATAATACCAAATTATAGAAATTTTCTATTTTGTTTATTTAATATACTGATTTATTTATCAAATAATTTCTACAAAAGCCTTTGGGTGTTAGAAGGTTGTTTATTTTGGAATGACAACGACAGCTCCTCTTGGTTATACTGGTTATCTTTTGGTTGAAATGACTTATTTATTTTTCTTGGCTTCAGTCTTCTTTTTGTCATTCTCTTGAACTCTTTTAACAAATTCTTATCTGCATTTTGATGGTCTCAAATGATCAGCTCTAACATGGAATCGTTTCTCCACATATCTTCCTCTGACTCTTCTTTATAATGAGACACCAATTCCTCTTGGATTGACATTGAATACTCTTGCAGTTCTGCCATGATAATATTAAAATGGAACTCCCTTGTGTTAAGCACCATCAACCAAAATATCGACAAAATCACCTTGAATTTAATTGCATGTAATTCTTACCTCTTCTGAATGTTTGAAGGGTCTTACGAATTGAGATGTTTCCATGTCCTCTAAAAGGTTTTGCAAATTTGCTTCTTGTACCCTTCTTCAAACCATAACTATGAGTCATTTATTGATAATTTAATTTATAGATTTGTAATCACATTTAAATACTTAATATATAATCTATATCAATAATATTCTCATCCTATATTAATTTTCCTCACTTTAATAGTATCTTATTTGTCTGCCAATTCCTTTAACAAAGGTTTATTATGCATCAATTCTTCATTATTCATTTTAGTTTTTGGTCTCTATTGTTATTTTCTCTCATCCATTTGCTGCTTCAAGATTTCTTAATGTTTGACATTGACATCCTTTATATAATCATATTTGGATTTTTCATGTTATTGGAATGTCTGCAAATCCTGTTGCCAAACTTAAGCTTGTTTCTTATTCAATTCTTCCTCTTCCTTAAGCCTCTATCTAAAGTCATCATAATAAAAATACTTCTTATCCTCCATCTGCTTTATTAAATATTTTCTCATCTCTTACTACTGCGATTTGATTTGCCTTTTTTTCATCTCTTCATCTTACTATTCGATTTCATTTTACATTAATATAGCTTTCATCATTTTATCATCCTCAGCCCTATTATTAATACATCTACTTACTTTATCTAATCTTTTTGATTCTTTACAACTGTCTATGAAAAATCACTCATTATCTTCTTAATTTTGTCTTCTCTTTCTTTTTTCTCCATCTCTCGTTCTTCCTCCAATTTTTATTGCAACTAGATGTATTTCCTTTGCATATCAATTTCCAACTGTTTGTCTGTTATTTCATCATTAATTTATTTTTATCTATTTTTTTCATTTTCTTCCATCATTTCCACAAATTTCCTCTTCTCCATATCCTTTTTTTATAAGGCCTCTCTCTATTCTTATTTCAATTCTTCTTGAATCCTTTAAACTAAAATTGCATCCAGCTCCTATTACTTCTTTTTTTCTAAGAACTTCCTTTTTTCCTCTTCTCTTACTTATCGATCCCTTTGTTCTTTTTCCAATTATTATTTTTTTGCTGTCTCCCTCTTCTTTTGCTCTTCCCTTTAATCATAAACATCCATCTAAAAATCTCTTAGTTTGACATAAGCATCCTCTTGTCTTTTCTCTATTTCTATTCTTCTTTTCTTTTCCTCTAACTGTCTATCTAATTCTGCCTTCATTTTTTTCTTAAACTCCAACTGCCTCTGTTACTCAAGCTGCTACTCCTTAGAATGAAGTTCTGTGTCGAATTTAACTAATGCAGCCCATTCATCTTCTTCATCGACTACATATACAGATTTTGGTTGTTTTTCAAATTGCGAAGACGTTACAGAATATTAATCTTGATCAAGTTCGGATTTTACTGAATTTTTGACGGATTATGGTCTAGGAATTTATGATCTCTATTCGCTTTTATTGTCTAATTGAGAATTATTATTATTTTAGGCTACATGCTATGTTTGACTTAGACCTTTTTGTTTTTACACTGCTTCAATTACTCTTGCTTTCAACTACTTTAAAGAGGTTTCAGTAACCTAATTTAGAAATTGCCATTTACTTATTCATTTGTAAAGTATTCATTAACTATTTATTATATCAGAGCCTCTTTGCTTTTATTTCCTTAAGCATAATCTTTGCTGAATTTGCTGATTAACGTCTCGCGTAATTACTCTCTTTGCTGAAGCAGCCCAGCTCTTTCAATTGCCGATCTCACTCTTGCCGAACCAGATCGAACAGACTTACTTTTTTAAGAATTATTCATTTAATATTTATATTTATAATTTAAAAAAAATCATTTTAATTTCACACATGATGCATATTCAATTTACCTAATTGAATTTTCAATCCTATTTAACTGAAATCAATTAAATTTTCTAATGTTTCATCAAATAGAGTTTCCTTTTTTATTTTCGTTATAAAATAACAGAAATATGCTAATTTGCTCAGATTATTAGTTCATTAAAAAGAACTTAATTAGCAGAAATTAAAATTATTAATTCCTGTATATATTTAATAAATTTATATTGTTAATTATTATTAAATTTGTTTTCCTTTAATAAATGAGTAAGAACAAATGTTAACAATAGTTGAAATATGTAAAATTTAATACTCAGAACTCATTATATTTTATAAGTACTTTGATTAGAACAAGTTTTGTTAATGCTTTATATTAAGCTAATTAAATATTCATTAATTTAGAGATGCTCTGCAGGAAGGACAAATTTTTTCAACTTGAAGCCATAAATTGAGACATGCCTTATGGAAGGGGTGATTACAAGGTGTTACTACCTTCAAGTAACATGGGATTGGCATTAAACAAATTGGGCATTAAGCCAGTTCTTACGTTTAGACGCAAAGAGATTCTATCTAAACCACTTATTATTAATAAGCAACTTCAGATTATTGTCTAACTTACGCTTATTTTTTTTGTTTCCATCTCAAATAGAGACATCTACTAATATATGCAAGAATTCCAATTATCAATAATCCTATGCACAAAGCTATAATTATGATTATTGCTTTGTGGGTGGGAGAATCATCGTCTTTATCGTCATGATCATCATCATACTCGTTTTCTCTCTCCTCTCTTAGAATTCTCGAAAATGTTTGTATGATTGGGGAGGCTATTTGAGATTGGTATTCCAATAATAAATTTGGTTTCATAATGTAAAGAGGGATTTACTAAAAGAATTATTAATGATATTTATTTTTTATTAGATCTAAATTTAGTTTCTAAAATAATATATTAAATTGCCACAATGTTATAGTCAATTTGATAATAATATTAATTAAAAAAAGTATGGTAATTAGGAAAAATGGATAAAGTAATTAAAAGATGAAATTATTTATTGTTTTTTATTTTTATTCAATTCAACAACATCCAGTCTTCTTTTTTTCTTCGGCTGCGGGATTAGTTGGTGTTAATTTTGTTGGTCCATTTTAGGGATTACTTGGATTAGGTGATTTTTCATTTTATAGATTAGCCTTGACTGCCCTGGCCATTTCAAAGAAGGCTTCTGACACATTTGTGCCATCCTTTGCTGAAGTTTCAAAAAATTGAACTCCAAATTACTTTGCTAATGCTTCCCCTTCCTCTTTTGAGACAACTCTATTTGGCACATCACTTTTATTACCTATTATAATGAATAAATATAAAATAGAAACCTATAAGCAATTTACAAACATTTTCACTTGCATGTTGCTTAATTTGATTCATCCAATTCGAAATATTACTAAAAGAGTCCTTATCATCTATGGAATATACAAGAATAATTCCCATAGCCCCTTTATAATATGTCTAAGTAATTGTCTTAAATCTCTCTTATCCTGCAGTATCCCAAATTTACATCTTGATTTTCTTACCCTCAACGTCAATTGATTTTATTTTAAAATCTATTCCGATTGTTGATAAGTATGTTGGCTGGAAATTATTTTCGCAAAATCTTAATAGCACATTCGTTTTTCCTACACCAGAATCCCCTATTAATAGAATTTTAATAAGCCAATCGAAATTGTCCTTCTTATTTGCGATAGAAGTGGCCATAATATTTCTAAAAGATAATTATTATAATCAGAATATAATAGTAAATTTTTATTTAAATACTCCCAGTTTCAACCTTGAAAATATAAAACAGGAGATAAAATCCTCAAATTAAGCATTTTTTAAATGAATAAACCCAAGTTTCGCAGCATAAATTATATAAAATTCTACTTTATTAAAATGCCTTATTATAGCATCTTTAAATGTAGAAATTGAAATCTTCAATCCCACTACGCTTATCTACCAGAAATATAGACTCTATTCATAATAAATTTATCAAATATTTGTAATACAAATTTGTGTAGAATAAATTCATAAAGCACCATTATATATGTGTTGAAAATAAATAACTGAATAAAAGTTAATTACAATATTCATAAAGCATCATTATTGCTCTGATAATTTCATAATTATATATTTGAATAATCCGATAAGTAAAGTTGTACTGATTCTATCTATTATCTCCCTTTTTAACAACCCTTCCTCAAAGAATCTATTCCAAGTACTCTTCTTTTGAATTAATCAAAAACATACCTGTAGATTAAATAGAATAGGATTGCTCCCACTGTCAAATGCAACTCAAATCCCAGATTTAAAAATAAATAAAATATGTAAAAATACATATTCATTTTTTCAGTAGGACAGTAGTTCTTATTGTTAGCATTGGTGTCAAAAAATCTAATATATTGTAGACATTTTCCGTACCTTATAATAAAATTGACTACCCAGGCCAATGAGTAAAGGAGCGGGAATAAGATTACTGATTGAATTCTTAAGGCAGGATACTTCAATCCCTTTCTGTTCTTGAGTTGATTCCAATAACAGAAATTCTAGTTTAAATATATAGATTTTCTTTACAAACACAGAAAGTATAATTGAAAGCACAAATATGGATGAGACAGGGATAATCCAAAATCCTACTAAATGTTTATTAATAACTTAATTTAAAGTAGAAATATACATCCACAAAAGATGAAGTTGAACTCACCATTCTATAGATACCATCCTGAAGGACCAAATCCACCATCGTAATATACATAAAATAAAAGTCCATATGGAATCAAATATAATAAAGAGATGAAGAAGTACAGATAATTCATTATGTAGTTGAATAACAATTCTGACTATTGGTAAATTCATAGTTTACCTTAATCAAGCAAAAGTAGATGAAGCATTAGAATAACATAAAATTTAATGATGCCAACCAATTAGAGTGCATAATATAGGCAATAATTTTGCAAACATTTGGTTAACATGAACTATTAATCGTAAATGACAAGGCCAATATGAGATCAATCAGCTCGGATAATACCTGCATAAAGATTAACTGAAAAGGCCAAAATTAGGTTTTTTTACTCTTCTTGATTATTATTAGCACAAATAAACTTGACAGAATGGAAATTAACAAAATTATTATCCTCAAAATAAAGTTGACTAGTTTGTCTCCGCTATTTAGATTTTATTCACAATGCTCCTAGTAGACCTCATCCAAATTTTAATTTTGACATTAGAACATCTTTATAATATAAAAATAATATAAAAATCAAGCTTATGAATTATTTAATAATCTCATATATTTAAACAAGTTACTTTAAATATTCCATTGAAAAAAAATTCTGTAATTATTTAAAAAAAATATTTTGAACATATAAAATATATATAAATACCTTAAAAATTATTGGAGGGAGCGAATACGAAATCGCCTTTTATGCTTTATCTGCTATTGATTTTAGTATGAATAATTTTGCCAATTGAATATTGAATTATCCGTTATCAATTGTTTTCCATTTTCAAAATAAATAAATCCAAAGATACATCTCTTTCAATATCTAGATTTACCCTTAGAAATTACAGAATAACTTGTGGTTTTCCTTATTAACACATTGTCTATGTCTTTGAAAATAGTTTGATAACTATTTATGGAAGTTGTTAGATTTTTCATTTCTCATAGTCCTTATGATAGCTTTAAAAATAACCAGAATAACATAAAATGAAATAAACAAAATTGTCTGACTAAGCCCTACAAAACTATGGGTAGAACAACACTTCTCATTAGAAGTGCTACTTTTTAAGTTGTGATATAATTAGAGGATTAAGCATAAAAATGAGAAAAAATAATTGAATATGTTCTAATTTTGAATATTCAGTGTAAAAAGGATGCATAGGCAAACTTGTAACTATTTGAACTTGATAGCATTTACCATTTTAATAGAAGTTGATGAACAAGAAATATAATTTATTTTTTTTTGTTTAAATGGAAAAATGAGTTTATAATCAAGAGAGAGAGAGGTGTATTTGGTTAGAATTCAGTCTTCTTAATCTGAATTACAAATTAGTATCGTTTTTTCTAAGTCATCATCTATCTTAATTTTTTTTCTGTTTATTTTTTTTTCTGAAATAACTAAGTGATCTTTTAAGTATTCTAGGTTTCTTAAAACAACAAATAAGTCAAGAGACTTGCTTTCTTTTTTTTCAATTAATTTGTTCATATATTTATATTAATATATTTCAATGAAATCACATTAATTAAATTACATTAATAATCGGTTAAACAGTTTTTTTTCTCTACGAATGACAGGGTATTATGTTAGTATTGATGAATTATATTAAAATTTATAAAAAAATAATACCAAATCAAAGTTGCCATTTCTACCTAAAATTGATTGGCATTAAGATAACAGATGTTCAAATCATCCAGTAGGTGTACATGCCCATTAAATAGTTACTTTATAAATATCTAAGATGATGCAATGGATGATTGAGATTAGATTAAGAAATATTTAGTATAATAGATACTCAAAAGAGAAATATAATTTGAAATAATAATATATAAAACTAAAGTATGATAAGATTGGCTTTGCTATTTTTGTTGATTAATTTAACTGCGAGCATATCTATTAATGAATAATGTAATTGTGAATAACTAAAGTCTAAGGCGGATTGTGTTTTAAGTAGTTGTATATGGAAAGATGAAAAGTGTTTAAAAAATGAGGGTGAATAAAGTGATCTATCTGTAAGTGTACATTGTGATTCTTTGGGTAAGACTAGTTGCCAATCTCAGAAAGGTTGTGCATTTAATAATGAGGTTTGTGAGTAATTTAGTGGATGTTCTGCATACACTTAAAGTTCAAATGATCTTTGCTAATAAATATCTCAATACTGCACTTCTGACGGAACTTAATGCATAGAGCCTTTGGATTGTAGTGATTATATTGATTAAATACTTTGCAATTCTAATATTAACGCACAAGGTAGGAAATGTAAATGGGAATAAAAGAAATGTCGAGATTTTAATTGCACAGAAGCTAGTTCAACTCTAAATAGTGATAATTAATGTAACCTTTTTTATCCTGGATGTGTAACCAATGGAAAAGGGTGTGTAGATAAAAGATAGGAATGTTCAACCTATGGGGAGTCATGCATAGGAATGATAGGAAGTGATGGTTATTGTGAGAAAACAGGTAGTGGATGCAGTCCAGTGCTTTGTTCAGCAGCATCAGTAGAGTTAACGACAAATGAATAATGTGCGAAATTTCAATTTGGGTGTGTTACTACAGGAAGAGGATGTTCAAATGATCCTTTGAATAGTTGCAGTACTTATACAGGTGAAGCTTTTGTTTGTTAGTAGATGATTGGATCAGAGGGTAGATGTGATGGGGGTGTATCTAATTAATGTTAGGAAAGAAAATGTGAGAATGCTAGTACAATTTATAATACAGATGAATTGTGTTAGTATTATTTAAGTAGTTGTATTACTAACGGGAGAGGATGTGTAACTCAGTTGAAACTATGTAATACTTATACAGGAACTGCTGATGAATGTAATCATTACATTGGTAGTGATGGAAAGTGCACTATAGGATTAAGTGGATGTAAAGTTAGAGTTTGTAATGAAGCACCAGATACTTTTAAATCAGATACTGACTGCAATGATTACTAATATGGATGTGTGACAACTGGTTTAGGTTGTATTAATAACAGAATGCCTTGTAGTACTTACAGTGGAACAGCAAGCAGTTGTTAGAAATTTATAGGAGTAGAGGGAAATTGTTATGGTGTTGGAGATAAATTAGATGCTTGTAAAGCTCAGAGTTGTTCTGATGCTCCTGCCACATACATTAGTCACGATTAATGTTCTGGGTTTTAAAGTATTTGTTTAACAAATGGGAAGGGTTGTGTTGAGAAGACAGAGTGCACATCAACAATAGCATAGAAAAGTTGTTTAGGCACAACTTCATGTTAATGGAATTAGATATGTGTAACATAAACGGATTGCAAATATTATAATACTATTAGTTTATGCAGTAATAATTAAGTGAATGGGATATAATGTTAATGGGCAAATGGAATATGTAGATATAGACTTTGTAGTGATGCTCCTAAATCATATAATACAGATGAGAATTGCAAAGCCTTCTTAGAGAATTGTGTAACAAATTCATTTGGATGTATATCAGTATTTGCCTAATGTAATTAATATACTGGGAATTAAGATACTTGCATCAATTTTAGAGGGAATGGAATCAAATGTACAAGTACAAGTCTCATTGATGCTGCATGCATAGATGTGACATGTGTGAGTAATACAACAGCAACGAATCAAATTCAATGTGATGATCATATGACTGGATGCTAATTCTAAGGAAATAGTGGGTGTGTTGATAGATCAGCTGAGTGTAGCAAATATTATGGAAACTAATAAAGTTGTCATACTTACAAGGGTGTTTATGGGACAATAAAATGTTATTAGGACTTTGGAGTGATATCTAATTGTAGAAATCTGTAATGTAGCGACTACACTACAGAAACTGCGGATATCCAATGTAATCAATTTTTGAGTACATGTGTAAATAAGGGAGTAGGGTGCATTAGCATAAGTGAACCATGCACATCATATTCAGGGTATAATATTTCAGAGTGTTAAAGATTTAAGGGAAATAATGTAAAATGTTGGTGGATTGGCGGTTCAAGTTGTGTTAATAAATAGTGTTCATAAGATAGCACTTCTACTACTGATGAGGCTTGCAACATATTTCTGGCTGGTTGTGTAACCAAAGGTAATGGATGCATTGAGAGAACTTAATTATGCACAGCATATGAGGGAAATGAAAGTCAATGTTAATAATTTAAGGGGAATGAGTAACCCTGTGTTCGTAAAAATTATTGTATGAATAGAAGATGTTCTGATGTAATTAATCCAATAAATAATGACATTTGCATCAACTATTTATCAACATGTAGATTTAATGGTAATGCATGCATAGATGCAGAATTGTAATGTTAATCTTATTCTAATTTAAATTATGCAAGATGCCAATAGATTACTACCTTATCAGGGGGATTATGTTATTTAGCTAGTGGAAGTGGTAATTGTTTGACAAGGACTTGTGCATAACTGGGATTAGCAAATAATCAAGCTGATTGCGACCAATTTTTACCTGGCTGTATTTTTACAGGAGTCAATTGTGTTGAGAAATAGGCAACTTGTGATTTATATATTAATTTTACATCCATAGCATGTAGGAATGCAATTACTATCACTTCTATGATGTGCTGGAATAAATCAATTACTAATGATAACTGTTAAGCTAGATCATGTTCAGCCATCACAACTTAGTTGATTGATCCTAATGCGTTTTCATCAGAATTTTGTGAAAGCTTTTTAGAATCATGCATATATGATGGAACCTAATGTGTCAATAAACTTGGTGCCTGTGCTTCATATACAAATTTTAGTGTGTAAGCTTGTAAAGCAGCTACCACAATTTCATCTGAGAAATGTTGGTAAGAAAATGCAAATTCGACTACTTGTCAAATTAGACAATGCAATGATAGTGTGACTGCACCAAGTTTAGATAACTGTACTTTACATAAAGCTACATGTAGATACAATGGAACATCATGTACAGACGCATAGGGTGCTTGCAATTTATATACATTATTTACTTAAAATGCATGCAGAGAAACTACGTTATCCGATGGGATCACTAGATGCTGGAGAACCTCAAGTGATGTTGGAACTTGTGAAAGCAGATTATGCTCCAATGTATTATTATCTTATTCAACTTCTGAATGCATAGAACATATGTAAACTTGTAGATTCAATGGAAACTAATGCGTTGATTAAATGAATGATTGCACTCTATACACCGGATTCTCATCTGATGCTTGTAAATCAGTAACCACAACATCAGGTGTACTTTGTTGGTTTTCACTTAGTGTACCAGATTAATGTGCAGCAAGAACATGTAATGATGCAGTAGAAAATGCTAGTGCTTAGACTTGTGTATCTCATCTTTCCAGTTGTAGATTCAATGGATTAATCTGTGTAGATAGTTAACCTTTTTGCACTTCATACGCTGATTTCACTCAAAATGCTTGTTAAAATACTACAACTTCATCTGGAGTAAAATGTTGGAAATCTACACCTTCTGTTGGAACTTGTGAAACTAGAAGTTGTGACAATAGTATTCTTAATCCTAACTACACTACTTGTTCTAGCCATTTATCTATCTGCACATATGATGGCTCTGGTTGTTACACTATTAAAGATACCTGTTCCAAATACACCAAAGTATCTGCCTCCTAATGTTAAAATCTAAGAACAATCTCTGGAGGTAGATGTTGGTTATCTAATAGCTATGGAACTTGCGTTATGAGATAATGTGTTCACAATACTACTGCAATGACAGATTAAGAATGCGATGCATTTCTAACTGGATGCAAAACTACAGGAAGAGGATGTGTCACTTCTACAACCTCTTGTTCATTATATATTGGAACCACCTCAAGTTGTCTTTCCTTTGTTGGAAATTCCATAAAATGCAAAGGTGCGAATTCAACTGGATCTTGTGAACCCAAAAACTGTTATGATGATATGGATAGTATTACTGATATTTAGTGTGATTAATTTATGCCTGGATGTGTGACCAGAGGTAAAGGATGCATTGCAAAAATAGAACCCTGTACAAGTTATATTGGTAATTAATCTACATGCTCTTAATTCAAGGGTAATTCTAAAAAGTGTTGGAATAATACAGATGCCACATCTACTCAATTATGCCGAGACAGATTGTGTTCAGATGATACTACATCCAATACTGATGATTTATGTTAAGAATTTCTAATCGGCTGTGTGACCAAAGGTAGTGGGTGTATTGATGCAACAGCCAAATGTTCATAGTATACAGGAACACAAACTGAATGCAGTTAATTTAAGGGAGAAAATGGAACTAGATATTGTTGGAACTCTGACACAGCTACACATTTGGTTGTTTGTGTCAATAGAATATGCACTCACAATTCAAGTTCAACTACTGATCAAGAATGTGATGCTTTTCTTTAAGGATGTGTAACTAAAGGATAAGGCTGTGTATCACCATAACCATGTTCCTCCTTTTCAGGTACTATCACATCATGTGCAATGTTTACTGCCACTGATAAACCATGTAAAGGCACAAGTTCAACAACTACCTCATCCTGCGTTTCTATTTAATGTAACGAAGCTCCTAACAATTATGATACTGATGAATTATGTAACAAGTTCAAAGAAGGATGTGTTACCAATGGGTTTGGTTGTGCTGCAAATGTTTAATGCGAAGAGGTCTAAACAGAGAATGTTTGTACAAGTAAACCTTCTTGTGCTTATGTTGGTAATTGCAGAGATTTATAAACTGAATGCAGTAATCTTAAATCTTAATCTATTTGTGTTAATACTCCTGTTAGTACTGCTGTTGGATTTTGTGCATGGGAGGTTGATAAAGTAACTAAGGTTGGATTTTGTAGAGATTGGAAGTGTGAAGATGCAAGTGAAAGTTTGACTACTCATAAAGGTTGCAACGATCTATATAAATAGTGTACAACCAAAAGAAATGGGTGTATCCCTATTAGTTCATGCTCATCCTATACGACAGCTGCGATTTGCTTTGTGGCTAAAACAACAGATTAAGGAGGAGTTTGTAAATGGAATAAAACCTATTGCAGAGAGTTGGATTGTTCTGATGCTAGTTAATATTTAACAACAGACAAAAAATGCTAAGAATTTCTTAGCAAATGTGTTACTAATGGTAAAGGATGTATTAATGCAGAATACAAATGTGAAGAAATCTTGATAAAAGAAAAATGCACTATTGATTACAAGGGTAGAACTTGCTTATGGTTTTAATCTCAGTGTATTTAATTCACTAGATGCACTGATATAAATGGAGAATCATATGCTTAATGTAAAAAATATTCCAAAAATTGTACAAGCAATGGGTAGAATTGTATTGCTATTGCTCCATGTGAAAAGTATATAAATCCAACTAGTTGTCAAATTGGTACAAATGGTTAATGTGGATGGATAGCTGCTACTTAAGATAAGGCTGCCCATTGTACACTATTTATTAAATGCATTAATAGCACTGGAACAACAAAAGAAATTTGCTAATAATATTCAACATCCTGTGTTTCTGATGGAACTGGTTGCATTGAATAAACTACATGTTCATCCTACACTACAGAAATAAGTTGTGCTTCTGTTGGCACTGACGGAGTATGTTTTATGGACAATGGAAAATGTAGACTACGGTAATGTACAGATGCTACAGTAGCAACAGCTATTGAAATTACAAGTCATTCTAAGTGCAACGCATTCTAAGCTGCTACTAAGTGTACAACAAATGGAACAAATTGCGTCAAAATGGGCTTCTGCAATTCGTACAAAGAGTAGGGATGTTACTATGGAACAGATGGAGAGTGCATTTACTCATTCCCATCTGGATAAATTTAAGGTACAAAGTCTTGTAGAGTCAAGGTTTGCTCTGACTTCAGTGATGGGACATCAGAAATTTGTAAATTGAGAAATTCTAAATGTATATCTAATGGAACGTATTGTATAAACAAAAGTTAATGTGTCTCATACAAAACTAGAGTGGCTTGTAATTCAGGAGGACTCGATGGAGTCTGTGTTTTCACTTCCTCTAACAATGATCCAAACCATGGAAGTTGTGCTTAAATGAAGTCATGTGAATAAGCTAATTCTGATATGGTGGCATGTAAATCAAAATATAATGCGTGCCAGTTCTTAGTTTCCTCAGAGAGTGGAATGAATGTCACATCTTGTATTAGTCATACATGTGCAACTGTGGCAAATGGATCAATTTGTAAACCATTGTATGGATTTGATGAAAAATAAATTACTATTTGTGTACCCTCTGCTTCTGGGTGTATCATAGGTGATTAAACTTAGTTGACAGCATCAACTTGTTACGATTATAGTCTCAAAACATACACTTGGAATGGTGCGACAAATCTCTGTGAAATTTGTAATTCTGAATTAATCCAACCTAACAACACTAACAAAACAAATAGTACTGGGATAGATACTTTTGCAAAGATTCTATACGTATTTCCATTGATTATGTTCTAATTTTGATTAATTCTAAGAAACAAATTTAAAATTTTATTATTTATATAAACATGATCGAAGAAGAATTTATTAAGCTCTTTCAGAATAATGAAGTTGAATTACAAACGATTGATTAAAAATAGATGTATACTTATTTTCATTGTATTTAGTGACTAGGAGAGCATTTAAGAGGCAGCTTTAAGGAAAATTAGAATGAAGGAATTGTCAATTATGCTGAAGGTAAAACCACAGCTTTTAAAAGTGAAAAATAGGATCTAAGTTGGGATGATCGTTATGAGTGGCTACTGTACTAAAAGAATAAAGGAAATAAGTTGTTTTATCAGCAATAATATGATCGAGCAATTTAAGTGTATCAAGAAATGTCTTAAGGGTTGGATTTATAGAACACATAAGAAAGGAACGAAATAATGAAATAGGATTTCTAATACCCTATCATTTTTAATCTGGCACTCTGTTATAAGAAAAAAAAAGATTATGGGAAAGCATCTTAATTTTATGATATGGTAACTAGATTCATCAATGTATAAAGGTTATTAAAATGCATCCTAGTCCAAGGTACATTTTGAGGAGAGGATATTTCCATTTCGATATTCAAGAATATGATAAAGTATAGTCTGATTTAAGTCTTGTAACCAATATAAACGAGTATCCAGAACTGCGGGAGGATTATTTTGAACTCAAATAAAAATTGAGTGATGTTCTAAGAAAGGACAGAGAATTATATTAAAGAATGTTTTAATAAAATTCATAATCTGATGACGAATAATAAATAAAACTCTCCAGACTAGATTAGTTGTACGAATGGTGTAAAAATCAGTTCTCTCGCATCTTTGGTTGTAGAAAAATGTTCGAAGATGACGAATCAGAAGATGATGACGAGTCAGATCCTAAGAAATTTATGGAGAAATGATAGTATTCACAAAATTCAAATCTTTACACGTTTTATTGTTTGACCTCTCTTCTGACTCTCATATATATTCCCGTCTTCATCATCCTCAATTAATCTATTTTCTAAATTTAAGTATGGATGTTGTAGGCATTCACTTGCACTTGGACGATTGCGAGGAACTTTCTAGAGCATCTTAATAAGTAGATCATATCCAAGAGGATTATTTATTTTCACATTCACCAAATGAGTTTCATCATATTATCCACTGATGTTTCTTTTGATGATATCTTAAACATTCTTCGAATTACCGAAAGGGTTTTTTCTGGTCAACCTAAATATATATAAGCCAAATTATATACATATTGTAGAGAATGATTCCAGCACTGTAGATATCTACTTTCTCATCATAAGTACACTATTGGTCAAATACTTCTGGAGCAGTGTACCCAGGAGTTCCACATCTATTGAATTATTATTCCAAATATTACCTAGGGTTATAGTATGGGATTTGTTATTTAAAACAAGAAAGACCAAAATCAGCAATTTTTAAGCTATTGCCATTTTGAGTATCTAGAAACAATATGTTTTGAAGTTTGATATCTCGATGTACTATGTTTAGTTCGTGAAGATGTTTTAAACCTATTTAATTATTAAGACAATCTAGTACCTGAGAGTAGGTTTTTCATAAAGAGAGGAACATCTATCTTGTTGGCTTTTTTATTTAATAACTTAAGTAGATCACCTCCTTAGCAATTCTCTAGAGTTATAGATACACATTCGTTGTCAGTCACGATTTCTTCCAATTTAATTATATTTTAATGTTCATGCTCTTTCAATAGACTGAGGATATCTGCTTCCTGCTTCAATTATCCCTTATAATTAAACTAAATATGTTACCAGTCTGCTTATTGAGGCTGAATCTTACAACGTCTTAGGAAAAGGAGCCATTTTCTCAATCATTACATTGTTTTGAGTTTAAATCAGTTCTAATATAAGTATCTTTTTTTACAAATCCCTGGTGCTACCTAAGCCAATATTCGAGGGTTTTCAGAGCGAAAGAAAACTTGCTTTCCTCTTAATTGGTTTTGAAGTTCATAATTATCTTCCTGATTCAAGAGAAAAGACACTTTTATTTGTGTTTCTGGATTTTCCAAATCCAGTGTATACAATTCTTCACCTAGGATTATAGAGTAATATACCTTCATTGATTTATTTACCAAAGTGTAGTATTGTGTCCATAGACCCGGCTGGCAAGAACACCATTTACTAGTCATTTTGTGATGTCTTTTTAAATTCTAAATTCAATATGTACTTTTATTAACAACGAGCCACTTTTTGAGATAATCGTTACTTATTGACGACCTCCATCAACATCCAAATAAAATGCTTAACAAGAGAATTGATGCATTCAAATTTTGAGAGCAGAAAAAAAACTTAAAAAAATATATTCCTTTTAACCAGACATTATGAATCTTATGAATTCACGTAACAAAAGGCACCCCCATTATTTAATCTTGGATAATTTTATTGAAAATGAATCAATATAGTTGCAAGAATAACACATTTCATAATTTTAATGGATATTTTTATTTAGAAATCAAAATAAAGATTTATTTTGTTCTAATATATGCATTAATTAAAATCTTAGTTTCGTTATAACGAAATAAAAATTTTGCATAGCCATTTTGATATAATAAATTAGACTTATGGAAACAATATTAATATCTGTAAGTTAATCTGCCATATTATTTCAGCAATTTACAATAATTTCTAATCCCATTCATACATCAAATACTCCAATAATATAATTTATTATGGGCCATACAACTTTGTAAATAACTTAGGATAAAGTATCTAATCTGTGCCAACAACATAATTTACATTTTAACCTTAATAAAGCTTATGTTATTTCATATTTAAAATCAATTGATTTTAGATTATTGTGTAGAACTTATCACACTATTAAAATAAATTATATTTTCAAACCAATATTTCCTAATTGTCCTATTGAATTTGCTTGCTTTAATATTTTAAAAATCTCACAAAAACCAGGTTGTGAATTTTATCCAAGAAAATTCAGAGATCTTACTTAAATCCTTTCAGTTTATTTTCCTTTTGTTTCAAAAATGCTAATTTGCTTCTTTCTACTCTTAAATAGAATTAAATTATGAAGCTTTACCCATCCAAGCCTACGCGGATCTACTCCAAACTAAATTCAGATAACAAAAATATCAAAGATTAAATCAGAATGGTAATGTTAAATTTGAATATAATATATTTATATTTCTACAAATTTCATTTGAACCATATATAATCTCTTCTTTAATTATCCATATAATATTACATCTAGAATCAACATATATGTTTCGATTTTCAAGAGACTTCTAGCCTATTTTAGTTAACTAAATTTATATATGAGGACGGCAATCAATTTTTTGATAATATGAAAAATTCTATCATTCCCCATAATTTTTAGCTATGTTATTTCTTTTTATTAATATGAATAGGAGAATATGATCCAGAAAAAAGAATGAGATCTTTAAAAATCTAAAATGAGATAATAATATTATTTAATTTATATATTTCAAATGGATAAATTATTGAATTATAAAGAGTTTATTCTTGAAATAAACTTCAGCAACCAATCAAGTTTGAGTTGAATGACTATATCACAATTTTGAATCCAGCACCAATATTCTCAAAATTACAAGTTTTTACAATGCTTTCAATACTAAAAGAATAAAGGCAAAAACTTTAATTGATGTCTTCGTTAAAGATGATCAACAATTATTTATAGTCAGTCTGATATCATTGAGAGGGAACATGTAATAAAAAGAGTATTAAAGTGATTTACCATTCATTTGTATAATGATTTATTCGGAATATCATATTTTGATTTAGAGAATTTATATATTTATTTGAATCACATGTTTGGAATAGTGCCTAAGTTATAGCAATATGTTTGTGCTTGGAATTTTTGGCCTGCCTTCATGAAGAGATTCTTTATGAGTGAGAAAGGCCCTTTCACAATCTTTTTCTGGACTCCATTAGCCAAATGGGGGATCTCAATTGCTAACATAGGTGACATGCGTAAACCGGTTGAATAAGTTAACACACTTTAACAATGCGTTATAGCTTGGACGGGATTGTTATTCACAAGGTAAATGACATATTATTAATAACTAGGTGGTGTTTCATTATTACACCAAGAGTCTATAGTTTAGTCATTTGCAATTTCTGCATGGCTCAAACAGGGTTGTATCAGCTCTACAGAAAACAGTATATAGTTAATTTAATTGTAGTCAATAAGGAAAACTGTTTACAAGATGAAATAAATAAAAATACATTATATATTTTTTAGTAATCATACAAAATAATGAGAATTTTAGTATCAGATCACAATTTCTTTAAATTTAAAATTTCCCCAAAAAGTTGATGGGCATCCAAATGCTAACATCCTACAATCATTTTATACAAATAATAATAGGTAATAAATAATTAATCCTTGGATTTTGGAATAATCAATTGTGTCTTAAAGAAAATTAAAAAAATTTCATTAATCTTAATTAAAAAATAAACTCTTGATTTTGAATTATGTTCAATTCTATTTAAGTAAACTAACAGAAGTTGAGCATTTCGAATAAGTGATTTAACAGATTTAAAAACGATAATGTGCCTTGACTTAGAACAATATTATTATTAATGAGAACAGTTCTATTGGTGGTTTTACTCTTAAGTGTTGCCTCTGCTGCTACATATAAGAAAAGATTGGATTACTCCAATAAGAGATCCTTAATATCAGTAATGGCTGAAGTGGAAGCTAAGATTTCAACAAAATCTCCATTGGATGCCATTTTGAATGTTTTGAGAGATTTCAGAGATTCAGTAAATTTTGAATAAGTGAATCATGACGAAATCTATTAAATTGAAGTCAGAGAATGTGAATCTGAAGATGAATTCAGAAGCAAGGAAGTCTAAGAAGCTAAAAACATCCTTAGAGATTCTACTGCTTAATTAAATGTGTGTCAGACATCAAAAATCAGAGCCACCAATTAATAAGAAGTCAATTAACAATAAACATTCACAGCAGAGAAGCATTTGAATATGGTACTGACAGCTGCTGAATAAGAAGCAAGCTATTTCAAGAAGAGAGGAAGAGATTATGAAGACGCTCTTCATGCTATTGACGAGGCTTCAGACATCTTGGCTGCTATCTACAGTGGATCAGGAAGTTTTGCTGAGATCAGCAGGGTTTCAAAGGTTATGCTTTAAACAGCTTTCAGTATTAAGGAAACCACTAGATTTGCTCCAGTCCTTTATGCATTATCTTAATTGGCTTCATCAAAAGATTTCGATGAGACTTCTCTTGAGAGAGTCGCTTAATTATTGGACACTTTGAGATAAAATATTCATGAAGCTTACAACGATTATGCTGAATCAAATGGATAATCTATTGCTGCTTTCAATGATTAGAAGGAAAGAATAGGATAAACTCTTGAAAGACTTACTGCTTAAGCTGAAAGATTATAAGATAAATTGGATCATTTGGTTTAATGTATTGGAACTAATTCAGCCATTGCTTAGACTGCTTCAGGAAAACTCTAAAGAAATCAATAACTTTGGGATTAGGCTATTGCATTATGTGCCACCTTCTAAAATGAATATGACTTTGCCACTTAAGCCAGAAGAAACGAACTTTAATTGGTCAGTCAATTGGAAGATATGGTTGAAGACAGATTCAATTAAGTTGAAGATGAGAATCACGAAAGAAAACTCAGATTAAGTCAAAACTGATATATAAAAGTTTTACATAAAATCATTTCCAAAATATGTTCTAATAAAATATAATACAATAATTTTTATTACTATGATTTAGACATCAACTAATAATCAAAAGAAAACTAAACCCAAATTGTAGTTAAATGTCAACATCACTGATGTCTAACCTGAGAGTACACATTCTTCAGATGGATGGAAGTAATAAACAGACATATTTTTCCATGAACCTATGTATTATTGAATTTATTAATAGTAAGTGATTAGTCCTTATAATTTTCTCATAATGGGAAGACAGTTGCTGATGTGGCTCAACTTAAGTGTGGTAGAAAGTATCAAGAAGATAGAGTATTACATCCTCTTAATTTAAGTTTGTTGCTATTCCCAATCTAAATCAGAACAAAGAAGCCTAATTCTTTTATGCAATTTATGATGGTCATGCAGGTCATTCTGTATCAGCAATTCTCGAAAATAATTTACATAAATATTTATAAGAGGAAAACAACTTTTGTGATGATCTAGAGAAAGCAATTATTAATAGTTTTGAGAAAATGAATAAATACATACTTGATTGTCAAGATGAAAATCAATTGCTTGGTGGTTCTACTGCAATATGTGTTATCAATAGACATAAAGATCTCTATATTGTCAATTTGGGGGATTCTGCGTGTGTATTAATCACAGAAGAATGCGAAATTTAGAAATTGAATCTTGAACATAAATTAAATAGAGAAGATGAATTCAAACGGGTCGAATAGATGGCAACTATTCTAGATAGACAGTATTTCAATATACTATTCTAGTTCTATCCCAAGAATCAATGGAGAATTGGCAGTAACTAGAGCATTTGGGGATAAAAAACATAGACAATCAGGTCTGATTGCCATCCCAGAAATTAAGATACATTAAGTTGATCAAAAGGATAAATACCTAATTTTGGCATCTGATGGCTTTTGGGATGTAAAATAATATATCAATATATAGATTATTAGAAATGAGGAATTAAAAAAATTGATTGAAAATTGGAATAGAAAAGAAATAGATTAATTAGCATAATATCTTCTGGATAAAGCAGCATCCAAAAATACTAATTATAAAAAAGACAATATGACTTTAATAGTTGTAGATATCTAATCTTATTGGAAATGAATGTAAACTAAATTTTTATTGCTAATTTTATATAAAAATTAAAAATGAAATGTTTGGCGTTGATATGTATATATGAATTGCTAACAAATATTATCACTTTTCGTTGAAATAAACATGAATTAATTTAAGTAGACTACAAATTCATACACAAATACTATTTACTAAAATTTTGAATTCTTTATTTATGTGATTAGAAGAATCTATCTTCAAATTATATCAACACTTTAATGAAATTGTGAAATTAAGATACTTAATGTAATATATATTCATAATTATTAATATTTTTGATTATGCATTCTAATCAATTTGATGAAGATGGCGATCCTTAAGAATAATTTCTAGAAGTAATCGTTTAACATTCAAACCTTAGGCATTTAAAGAATTGCTTGAAATTTAGAATTAGAGAATGCAAAATGGAAATGACTTAATAAATTAATATTGTCCTCAATTACTCTACCCACTCATTATTCCCACTTAAATACCAAACACTTTTATTGTACTTTCTTATTTTACATTAGATCAACATGGGCCCATATTATCCTCATATATAACAACCATAATTGCATCCATAAATGAGCCAATAATAAAGAACACCACAATAACCTTAGTAAACTCTATTCTAAAATCGATAAAATATCAAAGAAGAAGAGCAAGACGATAACAAATAATCAAAAAGTAATTGGCTGCAATAAAAAAAATAATGAACTATTTCTGAATGCTAAATTTATATCAAATAATTGAATATTTCATTTCCTTATTTTAAATTATTAATTTAATTTTTATCATTTTAGAAAATGAACTATATACTGGATTAGTTACATTGATTTTAAGATTATGTATATGGTGCCTATCAACTACCTTTCTACTTTTAAGATATACTCCAGTACTTTTGAATTACAATAAAACCATAAAGAGTGGCTTTATAATGCTTTTCACAACCTTATCAAACAGTATGATTGAGCATATAGGATCTGGTAATTAAGTCGTGATTATAATTAGAAATCATAATTATATTACAAAACTTTCGACTTATTTTAATTCAGAGTTTTTTCTTACTTCCGCTGTAAAGATTAATCATAATGACTTTCAAAGGTTAGATTCTTCACTATATAAACCTTTTGAGATTAAAAGTCTTGAAATTAACTCGACCCATTTTAAATAACTAAATAATAAAGGACCTTATTAATCCAGAATTTAACTTGCTTACATTTGAAAGTTCCATTTAACAGGTTTCAACAAGGACTTATTATTAAACTTCTGATTTTTTTGATTTCCTTAAACCTAAAAGAAAAGAAAGAACACTTGCTTGATAAGCGGATTAAATTTTACAATTTAAATAAAGTTAGTTAAAAAAAATATTTGATATTAAATTTATTGAAATTCTGACTTAACTAAAGGTTAGTTACATATAATAGATTAAACAAAACTAAAGTAATACTCATCCTTTATAAAATAGTATTTAAAATTTAAAAAAAATAAAGAGCTAATGAGATTATTTTAAATTTTAACTATTTTAAGTTTTGGCTTGAAAAGAGGACTCAACCGATAAAATGTATTATTTATACTAACGCTTATGCTATTATGATTTGAAATGAATATTCATTATTTAACTATTAAATGATTTAAAATTTGAAAATCTTTCTCTCAAATAGTGCTTAATGGTAAATATTTTTTGATTTATTAATATATATATGTTTTTATAATAACAATTTCAATATTGATAGATAGAATCGGATTAATGGCTTTTAGACTCTATATGTTTATGAATCAATAAAGAAATATCAATCCCACTATTACTCAACCCCAAAGATTCAAATTATTGAACAACAATTTGACCTTGAAGTCATCAGTTTACTATGTCGAAATCTTAGTAATTATAAAATTCGTAACTGTTCAGGCAATATAAATTACTTCATAATATCTAGACTAATGATTATTAAATTCTATAAATCATTTATCATTTATAAAAATTTTGAATTTTAGATCTTAAAATTATGGGCTCAATCTGCCAATGTCAAACTTTTGATCTTAAATCTTGCTAAAATGAAATCACAATTGCTTCCAAAAATACAAAGAAACAAGAATAAAGGACAGTAAAAAAAAAAATTTCTACCCCTTATTAGGATTAAAATCTGAAGGTCTTTTATATTATTTACCCAAAAAATGAACATGATTTCGTTTAATTAGTCAAATAATTGGAAGTTATCAATAAAAATGAACAATATGAAATAGAAGAATATTGTTAAGTGAGTCAAGGGAGTTAGATTGAAGAAATTGAAAGTTATTTTAATTTAAATGGCCTATCAGTTGGATCGTTTAAGTAAATGCACATTACAAGTGACAAAGAATAAAAGTGAACCAAAATTTTGGTTTTTGGATTAACAAAATTGAACAATATATTAACAAATTTTTATATGAATCTGTTTGTCAATAATTTTCACAACTCATAACAAAATCAAATCAATAGTCTATGTAGAATTATTATTATTAAGAAATGAGTAAAAATAATATAGATCTCAAATCAGATAAATTATCTCGCTTACGGATAGATTTAAATCATGAGAATATTAAAACACCTTTTTTCAAAATAAATTAGCAGTTTTATCAATAACCCATTCATGAATAGCGAATAACAAATTAAAAGTTTTAAACTCATACTATTCTCATCAGATTGTATCCTAATTCAAAAATAAGAATAAGACAAGATTACAAAATCAAAATACAACTCAATAAATGAGAAAGCCAGTTTATTTAATTCTGACTTATTTATCATAGTCATTAAAATTTCAGTTTTTTATTGAATGGATTAACAATATTTTTATTTTGGTTTGGTCACATCTTAAAAATATCTTTATAATAGCGATAATGACAGAATTTTTCTTTACTTTGTGCAACTTTTGCTAGTATATTTTTCAATAAGATTTAGTTTATTTGTTGATATGATCGAAAGTTACCAGTGATTATCTTCACTAAAAATCTTCTATTCTAAATTTACACATTCCTCTTAAGTAAGAAACTTCCAGTCATTAGATATTTATGAAGATCTTATAATTTTCAGTATTTTTGATAAGATTTTCTTTATATTCAATCAATTCTATGAATGGAAAAGATTAATTAAAAAAATAGATTTTGTTAATGATAGTTAATTTAAGAAAATTAAATATCTTAAAATTATGTATAAACAAATTAATAATTCATGCCCAATCATTAATAGCAATTATACTATTAACAAATGAAATAAATCTTTAACTATAGAATTAAGGATCAACACATGAAATTTATTAGCCTTTTCTTTTCACATGAAACTTGTAAAAGTATTCCAATTTCTTTTTGAATGTGAATTTTTAGGTATAATCAATCAAACCAATACAAAAACTCTTGCTACTATTGCAATATACACGTTTTCCCTTACTAAAGTTATCGTAACATACAGCTATGAGCAATGAATAATCCATAATGTTATTTTTAAGAAGAAAATCGATATCATCTTTAAGAATATTAAATAGATTATCTCTATCCTATTATTTCAATTGAATAAAAATATCTGTTGATTTGATGAAGTTTTGATCCTTTAAAACACCTTCCTAAGGTAAATATTATGCAAAAGAACTTGTGAGATCAACAACTTAACTGTGTTTAACATTTTGTTTTCTATTCACAAGACTTCCTTTCAAATCATAAACTATCCTTTCTTTGGGAATTTTCTCGAAGATGTTCTCCATAAGTAACAAATGAATTTAGGAGAACCCTTCTATACTTATCGAATACAGACCATAGAATTTAGCCAAAAATGTTTATTCTCTATTGATATATTTGTAATAGTCTTCCAAAACTATAAAATTAAATAACGAAAATACATTCTTAAATTAACTTAATTTCAGACTATGTGATGGTCTTCAAGACAAAAAGATTATCATAAGTATAGAAGAAGAATGATCCACTTTTCCCCAAAGATTCTTGAGTTTTTTTAATTTAATTTTAATTCTAATCTAACCTCAAGGAATTTTAAAATTGTTTATAATCTATCCCATTTTTTTCTCTGATATCTTGAAATACTGCTGGAGCATATTCTTTAATTTAGAATGGCAATGTTAATTCTAATGAGTAATTGATTGAATGTATCAAAGGAGATTATGATTCATTTTAAAGTTGATCACATTTGTTCGACGAAAATCTGAATTGCTTTTTGTATTTACATTATTTGTGTAAATCAGTAATTTTTTCATCGTAAGTAACAATTTTAAGTATTGAACTTAGAATATTAGATACTGTCTCTTAATTAGTTTATTCTTATACTAACTTACTGAGAGGCAGTTAGCATTGTTCCATAATACTATCATCAACATTTTTGCTAAATGCTATAAAGGTTATTTTTACTCTTTATTTTCTTTCCACCTTCTTTTACAAAAGATTGTTGCAATTAATAGCTATGTTCTACTCTTAAAATAAGGTTCGCGAAGTCGGATCCATAGTAAAATTGTTGCTACATATGGATATAAAACTATACGATGTAAAAGCATAATGGCAAAGTATATTTTATTAATTAATTTGTGGGCTTTACTCTGTTCACTCAATGTTGTCATTATGAGAGGGAGACTCCACATTATAGACAAAGTCAGAAATAAGTACTAATTTAGGTTTAATGACAGTATACTAGATGATTGTAAAAAAATTTTTTTCTGTTTTCTTTCACCACAATATTGATTTTCTTCATTTTTTTTAAGTCCTTGATTCCAACATAAATTGAGATGGCTAATAGTACAGTTATCACCAACATCTGAAGTTTAAAAACCTAAGAGACTTGTCTTGCACCTATTCCCTTACAGGTAACTTCAAGTGAATCTTTCTCCAAATAAAACATTATCAAAGTAACAAAGGATGCTCCCAAATTATATGAAAGCTGCTTCATTTTAGTATTCAAGAAGGGTTTAGTTAAAGTTAGTATAAAATCTAATGTCAGAATTGCATAATAATTTAATTGTGCTAAGAATCCGAAAAACACAAGAGATTGATTTATTTAACATAATGTTTCATCGGAAATCGAACCTTAACCAAATACATAATATTCCCTCATTTTATTGTAGCCAATAACATTGTCTAAGAATTAAATCAGTTCTTAAAAATTAACACTGTCTAGAAATAGTTAATAGCAGGTTATCATTTCCAATATACCTAAAATATAAATTATTCTACATAATATCAGAACAATTTATGCTGGATGATGTCTACACTTCGGGGAGTAAGTATAAATTATAGGTATGACTGAAGCTGAGCATAACGAGAAAAACAGCAACGATACATAAATATATTTCCAATAATTTTCTACTGAATATTCTGAAGAACCTAAACTCATAGAATACACAAAGTATTATTATTAATATTTAATAAATTAATTATAAACTTTATTATTATTCTTGCATTTCAATTGATCAAATCTAGACAACAAATACATTCTTTTAGTTGAAATCTTATTTAAAAAAATATCTAAAGAGACCAAAACAGAATTTCAAGATTTGCATATCAGAATCAATTAGTTGCATGAATAATAAACAATATTTCTAAGAATCGAATTTGAATTCAAATGTCAGCCAATTTTTCAGTTGTTCTTTCAATATTTCAATTGATAATTATGTTATATGTGATAATTTAGGGTTTTAGATACTTAACTATATAAAAATATATATCTTCATTCTGAATAATATTATCAAATAAAATATTAAAAATTAATATTTATATAATTACACACGTAAATGAATAAAGAAAGAAAAGAGTTTGAAAAATAGTTTTATCCTCTTTACCAACATTATCATTAATAGCATAGTGGCTTTAAACTTAGAGAGGCAAACCTCAATTATCAAAGAAAGATACAATACTTTAAAGGAGAGGATTTCATTAAATTCACAACCGCAAATTTTGAGGAAATTAAGGGTTTAGTTCCATTAACTGATAAAAAGAAGGACGCAACATAAATTGCAAAATATTTGATAGATTGCAAAATCATTTGGAGAATCGATAGACACAGTAATGACCCAAAGAAAAAGTGGCCAAAATTGGTGACCTTAGTTAGAGTTTTAATATTTCAATATGTGATAGGATTAAACTTTTGTAGATGATGGATTCTACACTTGGAGTATAGATGTCAAGAACAAAATGAACTCATTAAAGTTGGCTGCCATTTTGATTGGTGTTTTTTTAATCTGTCTCTTCCCAATATGGCCTTTTTCATTTAAATATGGTATTTTTAAGTTTACAATATATCTGCTTATATTGTTAATTGGGCTCTAAGTTGCTAGATTGTTGTTATATTCAATAATAAGATTATTTGGATATGAATTCTGGATTTTGCCAAATATCAATGATGATGTAAATTCATTCTCTATAAATATAGTCTTATGGAATATTAGGCTCATTTCTACCTATTTATTCGATTTCGAAATATTCAGATGGAAAATTGGAAATAGTACTTCGATTGATAGGATTAGTGGCATTTTTTATGTTGATTTTTATAATAGTCTAAGAGCCCCATCATCTCACTAATATAACAGATGCCACTGGATAAACATTAGATGATGTTTTCTTATGGGGAAAAGAAAAAATGGAAGGAAAATAAGTAAAATTATTAGATAGAAATTAGGAACCTTTGCATAGAAGAGCAATCCCAGATTTAAATGAATTGCTTAAGTAAGCAGAGGAGGATTCAAATAATGCTCAAAGTGTACTTTAAGATGAAAATTTGGAAAAACCTGAAGTTTAAAATGATTTGTGAATATATAAATTTTAGTATTTTTGATAATAGGTTATGTAAAATATAGGGCAATCCATTTATTTACAAATTTGAATAAAATTATAAACCAAAATAATATTAGTCTCCGAGATTAATAATAAAATAAGAAAGTATATAAATAAATTTTATTGATAAAAAGACCATTGAATTAAAGTTGCTAAATTGATTGAGTCTATTTTCTAAAAGCATTTAAATTACAATATGAGAATTCCAGCTAGGGAAAATACAATATAAGATGATACAATAATGTTTATTTATATTTATTTAATAAATAAATTAACAGATTCATGCCATAAGAAGACATAGTGTAGAAATTATTGCAAAGAATTTAAATTCTTGTAGACGAAGTTGAAACTTTGACTGCATTGGTGGATAGCAATGCATTGGAATAATAAGAGATGAATTAAAAATATTAAAATTTAATGGAGCTTTACCGATAAAAGGAACTCGAATGTTCAGAATTGTAGAATAAACTAAATTAGCAATTTAGTATTGTATTTAGATTCATATAGGACTAAATGTGAAAGACCATTTGTAGTAAATTAGTGAAGAGAGATAACACATAACTTCTTTATTAGTACATCAAAGAAATGATGTACCTGAGACATAAAATCAAGCATTGTATCAATTATGCTAATAGAAAACTGCGGAGAATCAATTGTTGAGAAATCGACAAGATCAATTGGAATAAGAGAATGCATTTTTACATTCAGAAAATATAAGATTGAGAACTTATATACAACATGAAAAGATGTTCAGATAATTGGAATATTTTAATGGAAATTACAACCCTCAAACAGTGGCACCAGGATAGAATGTGGAAATTCCTAATATAGTTTTGGATCCTATGTATGAGTAGAAATACTTACAAGAATATTTGCAGTCTAGACAAGTAGTTTAGTGAGAATATTTTTGTAAAAATTTTATATTAATAATAATCATATGTTCTTGCAAGCAATGAAGTTGAAAGATAATAGGTATGGTGCATTATAATAAAGATTGGAGCCTATTCAATTAAAGTACAGTCCAAAAGAGCCTAGATAGCATACTCCAGAAGGTTTGGCGAAGATTGGTATGTTCAACAGCACTCAATTTCAGAGGAAATAATCAGTTGAAAAGCGCAAGCTAAGCAGTCAGGCAGAAGGAAAAAGACCTTAGTCATCAGTGCAAAGAATACCAAGAACTGCGTTTTTGAAAAATACATTTTAAGCATAATATGTTGTAATGATGATTATAAAAACAGGTAGTTCTTTTGTGAAAATGGAAATAATGGAGCTCTTGTTAGGAGAATACTATAAGGAAGAGGTTGGTTTGCTGAATAGTAAACAAGTTTTAAGTAAGTTATGGATTATTAATTGAAGTGTAAACTTTATATGGAAGCAATCAAATAGGGGATTCAACTATTCTACTCTTACATAGAAGAAAGTTTGTATTAATCATCTGGAACATCATCATGAGATATCAAATAAAAATAAATTACACGATAATCTCAAAATGCATTATTAGAGGATTAGCAAAAATATGGATGATTTTGTACCTATAACATTCTCAATAAACTTGGATTCTATGACACTCTAATGGGATCTCAAGAAATTTGTGGACTTTTTCATCTCAATAAAGAAGGAAGGCAACTAGAAGAATCTTTGGTTATTGAAACCACCAGATCTCAATAGAGGAAGAGGAATTTAATTATTTTCTGATCTTAGGGTCTTAATTAATTAAGTAGAGGAATTCTGTAAAATTAGAAGTTTGAATTCTAAAACTAAGGGTTCATCAAAAGGCGCTAGAGGAGTTACAATTACTTATCCAGACGCTAATGAAAGTAATTTTTATTTAATATCATTGATAAAGAATCCGGCTAAGCTTAAATTAGTTTTACAATAGATTAGTCTACTAGTAATGACCGCATTATAGTTTTATAAAAATATTTAGAAACGCCACTTTTGTATAATGGCAGAAAATTCGATTTTCGAGTTTGGGTACTTATTGATCATACTTCAAAATATTATTTCTTCAAAGAAGGGTAGTTTACTTATTTTATTTATAGATATCTACGTTTAGCTAGTGAGTAATTTGATGTAAATAATCTGAAATCTTTATACATTCATTTAACTAATAATGCAGTGTAAAAGAATCATCCCAGCTACGGAAAGTATGAATTGGGAAATCAACTGAGTCTATAGGATTTACAGCATTATTTAAATTAATAGAGAAATACTAAAGTATCTTCAGCAGGAATTATCCTAAAAATGAAGGAACTAATTCATTAAACGATATATTGTGCTGGATCTAAATTGCGTGACAGTTGATATATGTACCTTAATTTTTAGATCGCAAGGATTTCTAGTTTGAAATATTTGGTTACGATTTTATGGTAGATAAAAATGGGCACATTTGGTTGATTGAGATTAATACTAATCCTTGTATTGAGGAGAGCAGTCCACTTTTATAAAAATTGATACCTAGAATGTTAAGTAACTAATTGAATCAGTTGTAGATGACGCATTTAGATTGACGATTGATAAAATATTTCCTCCTTTCAAAACAACGCAAGAGAACTTTCTTTCAAATTTACATGAATATGCTATTCCGGGATATAGTGATAAAGATATTCTGTGGGATTACATGGGATAAATTTGATTTATAAGTCATTAAATAATATCATTACTATATAAAATGGGATTTGCATGCTCTAAACAAAAAGAAAATCATACGGAGATGAGAGTTGAAATAAAAAAGCAAGAGGACATTCGACAAAGTTTGAGCACTACTAAAGAGGCGATTGACTTTGTAGAAAGCAATTCTTTGGCGAATGTAATGAGAACTAAGCCTATAAAATCTTATTTGACTGAGCAAATTGAGAAATAGTAAATTCAGATGGATTCATGTGAAATCTTGGCAGAGAGAATAGAGGCTAAATCTTAATTAATAATTCGAAGCTATAATCACTTTACTGAGAAAGCTTTGAAAATAAAGTCGAAAGTACTAGAGTATTATCGAAATGAATACCTGAATTATATAAATTCCAATCTTGATACAATTACAAATATAGAATTTATATAAAAAGAAACAATTTAAGTAAATTTATTGTGATTTTATCTAATAGTTACTAGTAGAAACAACAATCATTTTGAATTGTTTAATGGATAAGAACTTTGACGATGAAATCGAACTTTGGTGGGGAAACAATTACTTTAGTGATCGAATCTAACATTTAGCTCTTACTGCTACTGATTGTTCAGATAACACAGACCCCATTACTAATCCAATAATACAGTACATAAATGCATTGAGAAACAAAATACTTCAAGTGATACCAGTGCAAACAAATCAACCTAAGTCCATTGCAAATAGTGTTGCTATAGCTAATGTTCACTTAACTCAATTCTATCAAGATCTTAAGTTGGAATTTGCAAAAAAGGTTGATGAAGAAGATGAAAACTATTGAATATAAAGGTTAACAAAGTCTTAATAACATAATTCATATAATTAATTCATTGTGGTTATTAGTGATTGTGGTCATCATGCTGATCCGAACAAAGAATCACTTCTATATTACAGACTGGACATTTTTTGTGATTTAAGAGCCATGCTTTTATACACTTTGAATGATATATGTGATTGCATGGAAGTTATCTATATACATTACCAGTTAAGATTTGATCATAACAAATAGTGCAACTATTCGTATATAGAATTAATAATGTACATTTCTTCAACGTTGTCATTTTCTTATTTTGTTCTTTTAGGAATCTCTTTAATTACTTCTTTCGATAATCCAACATTTTGATTTCTTATAATAATAGTGAGTATACAATTACCCGATTCTCTCTTAAAGATTCAAGATTTATTCGTATGTCATATTGTCAATATTTACATTCGATTAATTTTGAGCTTATTGATTTAAATATTGCATTTCTTAGACGATAGATTCATGCATTCCTAATTGTAGTAATATTTATCTTAGTTCTTCCAATTATAAAAATGGAGCATTCTATTCTATTTTCATAATTTCATATACATTAGGCATCTGTGTATCGACCATAAAAATAATTCAAAGCATCTATTATTCTTCTCTTATACATCTTTTTCTTGTCTCTGCTGCTTTTAAATTTGTTTGAAACCTGTTGAAGTTTGGTTTATGTATCTTTAACTTTTATCCAATAATCAGAAACAGTCTAAAATTAATTTAAGAATTACCGAATTCGCCTTCCTCAATCTTTACTCCAATAACTCATTTTACTTCTTTAACTCTGCTATTTGATTTTAAAGTAATTTTATTTCTGAAGTTTGATCGGCTAGTCGTTACTCCAATGCTAAAATGAACTAATCAATTACTATCTTAGTTTGAAGGCATTTAACTTAGATTATTCTTGAAGTTTGGACTTAATTTAAATGTCTAGACTATTATTATTAGTATAAATTGAATACTTCTAAAAACTTGTCTATTATTTCCTTTCGCATTTTTAGGTTGTTACTATTCTTTGGCAAATTAGGGAGTTTACACCTTATGACATGAAGGTGGTCTAAAAATATTACTATTATTGTTCATATATTATAAAAAATATTTTAAAAGCAATTAAATTATCATTACTTCTACACATCCTAAAACACACCCACAACTTCCATCAAACTTTCCCGATTCTCAACTCCTTAAACTATTAATGCATGAGTCACAGGTTTCCTGCACAATAAACACAAATCACTTTTTGTCAACAATTATTACGAACATTCCTAACAAAATCCTCCATGACCACAAGGCTGATTAATCATATTACTTTCTTTTTCATAGCAAATTAAACATAATTAAATCTATTTAGGTTATCCTCTACTTGATAGTTCTGCACCAATACTTTCGCTAACTTCTAGTTTTAATCGAGGAGATGATAATAACTGATCAAACCTCTTTGTAAGTTCCTCATCATAAATTTATGACGACTGCTTTTTAACTTATTTATTTTATTTCTTCTCTGAGAAACTTATTGATTGAAATTTCTTATCTTTATTTAATATTGATCCAATTGGTTTCGTTATTATACTTGTTTATTCCTATCTTTTAAAATAAGTAGCAGATAGTTTAATCATAAATTAAGGCATCTTACTTATACTTATTCTGTGAATTTATTTTATTCTTTCCTTTATGCCAGCTTGTTCATTGCTCCTTTCTTAACTCTATTCTTATGTTTAATTTTCTTAGCTGTTTAGATATGATCTAAATATACTTTACAATTTTACATTATGTCTTTCTTATTCCTGATATAGTAGCCAATTTCAAATATATAATAAAGTATTGTTAGTATTAATCCAGCTAGATTTATTGATGGTATCTGATAATCTAGTAATAATCCCAAACCCAAAAATGTTAGTAAGGATATTGAAATAAAACCAATGAATACTATGTTAAACCACATACTACCATAAACTTATATGATGAGACTCTTACTTATCTGCTTTTTATTTTCTAATTTATTATTGTAACACTTCATCAATAGATCAACAAATAAGCTTATTTCGATCAATATCATTGTACCAATACTGAACCAAATAATAATAAACGTTTGCATCCAACACCAGTTTATTTGATCACTCAATTTCAAACTTAAAAACACAATTTATAAGGATCCAATACTTTTAACGGCTGAGACTAACTACACTCATATCATAAATACTATATCTTGTATTTGCTTTGACTAATCATGACCATCACTCTCTATGTTCTGTCTGCCCAATATAATTGTAATTGCTAATATTATAAATTAGATTATCAGAAGAGTGTAGCTAATCAAGTTAATATTTATTGGAGAAACTTCTTTGTTGTATATAAAACTCAAAAGGTAAGTAATTAATAATGTACTTTCCAATATGGCAAAACAACAGTAAGAATTAATCCTAATTTAAATTATGCTGCTACATACCCTTAACTCGAGAGAAGTTTGGAAATCAAAAAGCCGAATTGTGCTGTGCATGCATATATAATAATTATTTTGTAATCCCATCCGAAACATATATTTGTATTAAATAGAAAGCAAAATCCATTAAATAAAGTAACTAATAAAAATATCTTATTCAAGCCAAATATGTTACAGATTATAAATCCTATTTTGCTTTCATCTTCTAATAATCTAATTCTGCCTATTGCATATAATAATAATTTAATCAATTATAATATAATATAAATTCTCCATCACTCAAATTTTTAATATAAAATTTTGAAATAACTTTAAATCTCTAATTATTTTTATTATTTTTTCATTAATTCAAAGGAATTTTCATGAGGTGAAAATTTGTATATTGTTTCAATCTATTAGAATAATTCCGAATAAAAAAGAAATATGATGTAAAGAAATAATTTATATTGTGCATCACATAAACATCATTCTAAATCATCGTCATCATTATCAATTTCTTGAAGTTCTTCAACATCGAATTATTTCAGGTTTACAAAATGATTGAGTATAACATCAAAAGGAGCATTTTATTTAATCAGATCTAGAAAATCCAAAAAGCTTTATTTAATTTTATTGAATACATTTTTGTAAATCTTTTCATCCTTTAATTCTTTGATTAAACTACAATATGATTAAATAATTACAATTAACCAAAACTCAACAATTTAGTGCATAATTCTATGTAATAGGCTTATTAGAATTCTGGATCATTGAAGTAAGGAAACTTTTAGCACTCAGAGATAAACTTTTTCAAACAAGCCTTATTGTCAATTTTCTTATAAACCAACGACTTCAATTTTTCTCTTATTTTTCTAATAATTCGATCTTTTTATTAAGATAATAAATACATTCAATTGTTTTTAATTTTGCTAAGGATAAACATTCATCATTCTCTGCGTTGCAAAAATATAATACTGATCCTTCCCCCATCTCCTTTAAACTCATTTAAGATATTTCGTTTGACAATTGAAGCATTTTCATTTTTAATTCCTCAATTCCATTAGCAACGATTTCTCTAAATTTTACTGTCTTTAATTGAAAATTATCAAAGATTTACTACGAAAACTTAGGTGATAAACATGTTTCAATTCCATTTTTTTTCACAATAGAGAAAAATCTAATTTAGACTTCATCATATCTGATTAAGTGTTAAAGTTAAGAATGGCCACAAAATTCCCCAATAAATGTATGATCCTACAATATATTTTTTAATCCTTCTATTGGTTAATTTAACTATTTTAAATCTTTGAACCATTATTTTGCAATCATTAATGCCACTTGATATGAATACTTCTAATAACATTAAGCCTCCAGATCATTTTCATTTCTAATTACAAGAGTTTTGTTCTTTGATGAGATGCTCCAACCATCGATATCCTTGCAATATGAGATCTAACAATTTTCTCCATTTGCTTTTTCTGAAACATAGATTTTTAATTATTTATTTTGCGAAGCTAACTCTTAAGCTCTGCCAATATTGTAATAATTAATCTTGTTACAAAAATCACCACCTTTTCCTTAAATATCTTCAAAGTATAAATCAAAGAACTTTTTTTACCCTTTTCTTAATAATTTCCACCCTTACCCATAGTTTACATAAGCCAAACCCCTTCTAAAATTTTAATGTATTTGTTTATTTAATGCAAATAATGTGTCCTCTTCATAATGAATTTTTAATTTTATGTCTCTAATCTAAAGATCTAAATCTTTCAGATTACATTCAATAACTTAAGAACTTGTCAATTTATTAAAGGTTTGCAAAAAGTTTTCTAATTCTTCATATGTTAATTATGTTTCTGGTTACTAGATAGAAAATTAAATATACGTCTGCTCTAAATTCTTTTAATTCTTATATCAGTGGCTCTAAATTCTTGGTTATTCTTAATTTCTTTCTTTTCTATTGTAACATTAAATAAATTAGATTTATATTAGTATATTTATTAAAATAATTCTTATATAACATACAATAAAAATTCTTTCATTATTTATTATCACCTTATTCTATCAATTATTTAAACACATTCATTTCTTCTTTTCCTTTGTTCTATATTCTATCCTTGATGTCTAAATAGCTTTTATCAATTAGACTGAAAAGTAGTTATTAAATTTATTTTATGTTTGCATCTTGCTGACCTTTAAGAAAACTAATCGCATATATTTGAATGCATACTTTGAAGCTTCTTGGAGTAAATTAGAAGCAAATTGCAAGTATTATTTCCTCTTGCCTTAATCAATAGCTGTAAACTATTGTACGCTTTGTTACAAAGCCTAATAAGTTTTAACTGGGTTTCCTTTTTAGTGAATGCAATCTTTCAATGCCTCTCTAATTTACCTATGTATTTTGTCTATATAGAATATAAATATCAATTACATTCAATAGTTTTTAATTTCCCGAGTGAAAGGCATTAATCTTAATCATTTAAAAGATATAAAACTGCTCCTTCTCCCTCCTCCTCTATGCTCTTTATTTTGATTATGTCTTTTAGTTTTTTTAGTTCAATAATCAAGTTCTCTTTGGAATCTACTTGAACTTCCAATCTACAAGAAACAGTTGGAAGTTAATATTTTTAAAACAACAATCTAGATTCGCTTAAGAGTTCACAAGTTTCTAAACTATCATGTTTAACTCTTGAGAAAAATTTTAGAGAAATATTATCATATTTCACTAGATGCTGAAATTTTGGATGTCCACAATATTCCCCAACTAAAGTGGAATTTGCTAATTCTTATTTAATCTCTACTAGTTGAGGATTTTAATCTATCATTTTAAACCATTATTTTGCAATTTATACTGCAAGATTATATTTTTGATCGGAATAAATTTTCAAATCATCAACTCCATTACATAAAATAGCAGTATTTTTGGAACAAATCACCCACACATTCAAAGGTGAAAAATAACTTATTTATGCATTTTCCCCATTGGCTTTTTCTTAAACTTATATCTAGATGTTATTAAATGTTCTTACTTTAATAGGCCTTCCATTTTCTAATTCTTTGTATATTCTATGTAATGTGTAAAATGATATTTGGTTATTTAAATCATTTTTTTCCTTAGACTTTGCTTTTTCTTGATCAATAATTTTTCTAATTTCTATATACCATTTACATATCAAAAAATTTCATCATCCCTTTTCGAAGTAACCCAAATTAATTTTAAAAGCCAATTAAACTTAATCCTCTCCTAAATGTTTGGTGTATAATAAAACTTGATGTTAGAATTTTATCTTCAATCTCAGGATCAACATTTAATTTTAGATCTATAATCTCAACCATTTAATTTTAGATAGTATGGATTTCTCTTTTCAGAAGAAATATATCAGAGAATTCTTCGCAAATCTTTATAATTTCTATTGGTTCTAATAATACATTATCCTTCATCATATTTATTAAGAGCTACTTATTATTCAAATTTCTTGCGTAATTATTCAATAGTTGTTTTGATTTCCTCCTTTTTTTATGCTTTGATTTCCCTGCCATGTTATTTTATCACATATTTTTTATTATCCATTTAAATATAAAATATAAATTAACATCTCATTAATCAACTGTTTAAATGTAGATTCACACTATTTCTCTTGAGAAATATAATAAAAGAATAATAATTTTTTTAAATGAACAAAAATATGATGTCGTTCCTATTGAGATGATGCAATTAAAATATTCTATAGATTAAAAATGACTCATTTAATTCCACATTAATTTAATAATGAATCTATTTCATCGAAATCTTTGTCGAGATCATTCAACTCCTATTGAATATGCTAATTAAACTCTTATTTTTCTTATTATTCTTTTGAAATCGTCTTCTCATATTTTTAAAATTAATCTAATTCTTATTAGACTTTTTATTTCATATTTGCTGTTACTTATCCATTTGAATCACTCTGAGTATCTTATTATGTAGATTCTTATTCTTAAGAAATCTAATCAAGTTCTGCAAGTTATGCTTTCCATTAAGTTAACTTTAGCAAGATATCATCATCCATTTTATTAAGATTAAGTTAATTAGTTGGATAGTTTTCTAAATTTTCCAATCTTTAGGAACTTTCTTATAATTTTTGTGTCACTTCTTAAGTTTTTTATTCACTAGCCATATATTTAGTAATTTAAAGATATTCTTTCATATATTCCTGTCTAATCTTTTGCAATTTATTATTGAGATCAGTTTATTATTATAATAATTCTTCTTATCTGGTGTCCTCTTCTTCTTCGTCTATTTCATATCCACTTTTATAGATGATTTTCTTAGTTTGTTAGTTTTCTATAAGTTGTTTTTTCAATTCAAGATTTTCATTTTTTTTCCATTCTCTCAATTCCTAAATTGCAGAATCGATCTCTTCCATTAGAAGTTTATTTTATGTAGAACGTTGTGATGATGCACTCATAGTCCTTAAGGTCTTGATTGAGTTTGGATTGAACATATAATTTATAAAGTAATGTTAATAATCAAATGAAATAATAAAATTACGGATGTCTTGGGGCAGGTCCTTTTTTCATAGTGACATATCTATCAATATAAGATTCAAGTTCTTTTTTGATTTTTTTATCGTTCTCTTTTTCCTCAGGAACATACTCTAAAAGATTGGCAAATTTATTATCATCTTAAAATCGTTATTTCGTTAATATCAATGCTTGTTGGATCTTGAATGTGTTCATCCTAGAAAGATAAGGAGTTGCAGACATACTTTTCAAGAAAAAGATCGTATTACTCATTTGCTTTAATGGCTTCCTGAAAGTAATTATCTTCTTTGCTTCTGGGCAATTATCTAATATGCTTGATGACCTAGATTAAGTATAAAAGTTGTACTTTCTATTGTTTCTCAGCTATTATCTTCTTGGTGCCAATTCTATGACCGAAGATCATGTCGTTGTTGGGTTGGTTGGTTTAACATTAATGTAGTTTCATTTTTTTATTTATTAAATTAGTTTATGGACTAAGATTATATAATACTCTTATTAATTGTGTTAGTTTCCATAATTCTACTCATGATATTATACTTTATAGTAAGAAAATAACAGAAATAAATCCCCAAGACTCAACTTGATAGTTCAACTCATATAGAAATTACTTAAATGGAATAAAAACCTTAAAAAAGTTATTAGAGAATGATCAAAAAGCAATTGAAAATAAACATACCCAATAGCTCATTTGACCCTTGATCAATTTTTTATAATATTATAAATATATATTTAACGAATACATGTCTTTTACTTATCTGCCATTTCATAATCTTGCTTACTGTCCAAAGTAAGTCATAGAATTTGTACAAAATCCAAATCTCAATCTCCAAGATTTGAATCATATGATAGAATAATTGAGGATGCCCAAAAATCATCTAAAAGCAATTTAGAAAATGCAAATATTAGCATCACGGTAAGAACAATTCTTGTAGGATGAAAATACAATGCAAAATTAGGAGGAGGAAATCCATTCTCCAAAACAACTCTTAGGTTAAATTCCATACTGAAAACTTATATATATATATTTATAATAAATTTAGACACACAACTTTAGATATTCTTGCTTGGTTCTCCATTAATTATTAAATATAATCATAAATTGTACTACTGCAATTTGATTTAGAAATTTGGATCAAATATAGGAACCCCATTAAATGATGACTTCTAATCTTAATAATTTTTTTCTATTCTCCTTCTATAAGATTTTGAGGCTGTTTATCGAATTTTCTTCTCCTGGGATCTGATATCCTAAAGTCATGTAAATGCCTGATGTACTTTCACTAAAGGTAGATGCTCAATTTCTTTTTTATCTTTTGTTTCTGCAGGTTTTAATTTTTTTATAATCCATTTTGGGCCTGTTCTTTAAGCAATTTGCTATAAATGAATGCCGAATTGTTTTTCCAATACCTTATTCGCCCAACCTGCTCCATAAGGATTTTTCTTTGTTTCTCTGAGTACTATAAACTAGATTATACAGCTAAAGCCTACTTTTGTTTGAAATCACTTGCTTTTCACTTTTATTTGAGATTTCTAAATTATCCAGATGACTTGATTCCCTCAAACTTTCGAGTTCATCGTTTTCCAGAAACTGTACGATAGTCAAAGGTTCATCCAAAAGAGCAACATATAATTAGGATTGCAAAAACAGACTATCCCTTTACTGTTTCATAATTAATAAATACTTAATATTTGATAAATCATATATCATTTTAGGATCAGGTGAAGAAATTAATTACTTAACTTAAGATCCAAACTCCAACCAAAAGGACCCAAAATTCAAATTTAAACAACGTATTTTAGAGTGATGACGGCTCCTATTATTACTGTTACTGTTCTAAGAAGGCCACATCCTCTTGAGTGATACTGCTTCCTTAGTTTGATTGCAATTCTTTAAACTTTGCAATAACATTGTCCCTCTATTGTGTGACATGATTTAATGATGTCTTCAAATCCTAAATTTCTTTTTATTGCTTTGATAAATTCTCTTATTAATTTGTATACTTATCTTTTTATTGCTATAATTGATTTTCTGTTTCTGTAAGTTTACTCTTCAGATTTTGGATTTTCTTATTAAATTCCTACTCTTTTTATTCAGTCTATTATTTTTGTTAAAATTGAGATTTGGCGAATTCAAGGGCTAATTCTTCTTTAAGCTTTTCCTTTTATAAATCTAATGTTTGTTAATTGAACTACTAATTTGGTTAGGATTACTAAACTCTTGACTATTCTAATCTCTTCTATTCTTCCAATAATTATTACTATTAGAGCGATTATTATTTTTATTATCTTTCTTCCTATTCTTTTTACTATTACTAATAAATATATATATCTATTCTTTACCACTCTTTATTGATACTCCAATTGTTATCTTTGTTCAGCTAATAATTTTGATTTCAACTCCTCTTCTCTTTGTTAAGCTTCCTCTCTCTCCTTTTATTATTTTCTTCTTTATTCCTCTTGCTATTATTTTAAAAATTCCTATTGTTATTGCAACAATTTCTATCTTTAATCTTCTTATTATTTTTTAGCTATTTCCAGGATCTTCTCTTATTCGAGTCTCTTTCTCTAGAGTTCCTCTTCACCATTTTAGGGAAATACAGCTTAAAATTTCTGAATGTCTTATGTACTCATTTCTGAACCAACTACATATTATAATGACGTGTAGGAGCTCGATAAGAACTCAACCTATCAAATCGAAATGTTATCATACACTATCATTTTCGACTTCATCCTCAAACACTATGTACCATACATTATTTTGTTATTTGCTTTAGATCACTTTTCCAATCAATTTAATTTTTGATAGCACGTCCTACTCAGGAGTTCCTTCAGGCAATCCCCAAATTTTAAGGTAATTAGATTTTTGATCCATAAAATAATTTAATAATGCATAGAGAAACTTTTAAATCAATCTGGTCTAATTTGGATTAAGCCTTGGGCGATTCTTCTTTCTCTTCTTATTATGCTTCGTATCAAAGGAGAAACACTCCAAACAAATACAAATCTTCGAAAAGTGAATTGTTGTCATTAACTGCCACAAGAATCAGATTCGTCTGTCCCATGAATAAAAGGGATAGATTTGTTGATCTGCTTTTGGAGGCTCGTGGTTAAGACAACGAACTTGATAAAATCACCATTGAAAACATAGAACGACACTTTGGAGTTGATTTCTTGCAATTAGAATCTATGCATTTGAAACTGAATGCAGCAAAGGTGATTGGATCTTAGTTAAAAAATGACGAGAAATACCTAAGTGTAAGCTTAGGGAACAATTAATTTGGAGACGAGGGTTTCAGAATTCTCACCACTAATCTTTTCTACAATAGATGCATCATCCATTTGGATATTAGCAAATCAGTAACTAAAACTCACAAACCATATAGTGTATAACTCCCAAAGGATTTCGTGATGCCCTACCCTACTTGAAACCGATCTACACACTTGTCTCCTTGAATTTGTCTGGAAATCGATTAAGCAGTATTGGAAGCGAGGCTCTCTAACAATTAGTAAATCAGCATGGCAATATTCAATTTTTGAATCTCTACTCAACATTCTCGGAGATCATAAAAGGAGATTTCGTAAGTTACAATCAAGGATTCAATTCATTAAAAAATACTAATGCTATATGTTCATCCTTGTGTCTAAACTTGTAAGAGAATGAACTTAGAGACTCTGGGATCGAAGGGATAAATGAGAAAATCAGTCAATGGAATATACAAGTGCTTAATTTAAGTGATTGCCAAATTACATCACACGGTTTAAGTAGATTAGTAGATCGAATAGTGAATCATAAATACTTGGAATCTTTGATTTTGTCAAAGAATAACTTTGGAGGATCAGTTAGTTGTCTATTCAAATTGTTATCTCAAAACAATTGGTTATAAAAGTTGAATATGAGTTATTGTTAAATTGCTGAATTCTAATAGATTAGTGAGGGTTTAAAGGAGAACAAGGGATTGAGATAGTTAGATCTCAGTGGTAATAAAGTAGGGGAACATGCTATAATATTAGGATTGTATATGTAAAGATTAACTCACATAAAACTCAATGATTGTGATTTAAGATAGAATGTTAATGATATCTTGAAGAGATTATATTATTCCAATCTTAAACACTTAGAAATCAATCAAAATAGAATTGAAGACTTGAAAGAATTGAAAACATTGCTTATGAAAAATAAGGAAATTGAAAAAATTTCTTATGGATTAAATATGATTAACTACAAACAACATTAAGAAATTTAAAAAATCTTTAATTTGAATATTAAATATTAACAAACTCAAATAATCCCAAAATTCAAATAAGAATTATCGAAAATGGGCCAGTTTGAATAAGAGCGAATAATGATTTCGAGGAAAATGCATGAACTAAATGAAAAGAAGAAGGAGAAGGAAGAAGAACTTGAAACACTCAAGCAAAGATTCAATAAGACAAAAGTTGAATAAGAATTATTAACAAGAGTAAAGGAAAACGAACTTGCTGAAAAATAAAATGAATTAATCTCTGTTAAATTATAATTTGAAAATATAACTAAACAAGCGTCAGAGTTAAATAATGATAAACAGGAATCAAAATAACTATTAATAAGTACCATTAAAGAATAGAACTTATGCAAACAGCTGATAGGTCCTATTGAAAAACTATAAGACAAACTTGATCAATTATTAATGAGAAAATAACATATTATTAAGGACTTAGAGCATAAATTGCACAAATAAAACATCATATATAGTAGGCAAGTGTAAGATTTTCAAAAATATCAAAAATGATCATGTATATGTGCACTAAACTAAGACTTTTTGTTATTATAAGAAATAAGTTAAAATAATTAAATTTAAATTCACAAATGAGACCTTCTTTTGGCAAAAAAGTAAAATAAGACGATTCTGATAATAAATTTAAGGAGAAAGTCTATCGCTCTATGTATCCATCACCTTGTTCTTCATAGTAAAATTTTATTTTTGAAATTCATAGCGATCCTAACAAATGGCTACAAAATAATGACATCTCATGGTTGTCCCATTCCTTAGAATAAGACATAGATAAAATCTTATAGATTGCTGTCCCTTAACCACTCAAACCTTAAAATAATAGACGAGCTAGTGCAAATGATATTAGGGAAGAAATTGATGATAAAATAGAAAAATAGAAGAGACACACTTGGTATGTTGACAAAAAGCATGAAGAATAACCAAAAAACAGTAAACTCAAGATAAACATGAGTTCCATTATTTGTGAATTTCCAATTTAAAAGGTTACGCGCTAATCAACATCTGATCAACCTAAAACACCCAATTGTTAGAAGTCTTTTATGGAAGCAATCATTTCAAGATATTAATAGAAAAATGAATAAGAGGATTAGTTAGAAAAAGAGAAAAAATATTTATTTTAAAGTGATAAAAAGTAAAAAATCATAGATCCTGACATTTATTAAAATGAAAAAAATGATAATGACTTAAATGATGACCAATAAAGCGTATCTACTAATGAAATTAATCCCATTAAATAAACTTAATCAAAACAAACTAGACCCAAGAAGGTTGGAAGAAAAAAGAAATCCTTTGTGAGAGTTCCTAAAAGAAAATATAGATAGACAAAAAAATAAGAAAGAATATAACCACTTCCTCCACCACCTTAGACTGAATTATTTCAAGAAAAAACTAAATATATTAGACCATCATAAACTATAGATCAACCTTTATTCAATACAAAATAGTGTTGGGCTAGAATGCAATTTCGTAAGGAAGCTAAAAAGTACGAGAAATATTAAACTTCAGAATTTTAAGATTTATTGCATTCTTTGCCAGGATGCTATATTCACAAATGTGAAGGAGATTTGAGGATAGATAAGATTAGACCCATGTAGAATGCAAAAGGAAAATACTTTTAATCTTTCGAAATGTGGATAAATCCATAAGTATTAATTGGACCAATAAAAATGAATAATTAAGTTAAATTGGTAAATATATAGTAATTAATTTTAGCATGTAAGATTTAAAAAGGGGTATGCAGGATAGGTCTTTTGTGATAGTTAATTATAGGAAACTCTTCCTATAAATTAAATTGATGGAAAGACATTTCACAAATAATAATTAATACTTGCTAATAATTCTGATCATGTGATTAAATTGGTCTGTTGTTTAGTTAATATATCAATTAAAGCTCCAACAAGAAAACGTAAATGAATAATTAGTATTATAATTTTTATGTTTTTTTTAAACATTATTTCAACATTTTCTTATGATTGATTTTATTACAAGAGGTGTATAGTTAGATTTAAATCTAACTAATAAGGCTAGATGAATTAAGGAAAAACTGCTTTATATTTGTAATCCCAATATTTCTATCGAACTCAAAAATAGTTCTCTTTTGTAATTATTTATTTTCTTAAAATTTTGAAGTCCATGAGTCTAAGATTAGAACTTTTGAGATGGGTCAATGAAAAATGTCCATCCATGAAAGCAAGCAATATTGAAAGCCTCTCTGACGGAAGACATTTCTTATGTTTATTGAGAAAATACTTTCCAGACATAGAAGTTCCTTAATTTAAAAAAAGCTCTTCAATTATATAAAGAATGGAATCTTTAAATCTTGTGGCCTTATATTGCCAAAAATTAGATGCTTCATTCAAAATAGATGTGCTTAAAATAGCAAACAAAGAAGCTAATACAATTCTAAATATGCTAAAATTTCTCAAATCAATTCTAGATAAAACACCTATTAAAAATTCAATTATTTAGGAAGAGTTTTAAACTATATCAAAAGTATTAGAAAAGGATAATCGCAAGATTTGTGAGGAAGTTCCTGCTCCATAGGTTCAAAAAACATAAGATGATGAAACTCAAACTCCTGAAATTAAAGAAGATTTGAATTCATTACATCAGTTTTAATTTTAGCTTAAAAGACTTATGTCCTTAAAATTGTAACATCCATTTTTGGAATTAGAACTTCTAAGAATGTTAGATTTTGATCAAGAAGTTGCTGACATGTTATAACATTATCAATTAGCAGTTTAAAAAAGAAGTAAAAATTCAAAACATACTGATTATCATTCTATTCATAGCAGTTAATTTTATTATAGAGGTGAAGCTAATTTACTTGATGTAGATTATTCATTTGATCAATAATAAGCTAGTAAAAGAAGCACAGAATTTGATAATTTATTTTAAGTGAGTGATGAAAAGTTTAATTTATGATTAATTAATTTATGTAAAGATTAGATTAAAAGAATTCCTCATTAGTTGAAAATTTATTTGATTAGACAATTGTTTAATAATAGATATATAATGGTTCATTTCTTTTTGATTCTCTATCCATCTCTTGCTTATGTATTTTTGTCTTCATCTGGTTTTATAAGTTATTTTATGAAGCCTAAAATCTAGTCTTATTATTCCTCTTTAAATAGCTTTTTACTTTGGGATCATTTTATGAATTATTCAATTCAAGAATTTGGAAATATATGACCATTCAAAAATTTTTGAATTACACCCATGTTAGTACCTTAAAGTTTATTTAATACTTTTTAGATGATAATTCAATTTATTAATTAACTTTATTTATCTTCATATTAGAGGGATTTTTTTATTATTTTCAAAAAACATTAATACCTATTGATTTGATTTTTGTGGCTAATTTTTCTTACTATGGAGTTGATCTGTTTTTTCTTTCTTATTTGAAATTTATGAACTCTCTCTATTTTTTACATTTTGATCTAGCGTGTGTTTATGAAATCTTTTAGCTGAAAGAAGAACTTATATTAAAATTATTTTATCAACTGGGTTTTGCTCTTTTTGTAGTACTGTAAGTTTTATGGAAGATAGGTATATATATGGGTATTTCTAATATTAAACTCAAAATAAAAGTATATTGAATCTTTTTTAGCTAGATAAATATAAAATAGGACATTAAATTTTTTTAATTTACTAAATTATCTTACATCATAGTCTTGAGGAATTGAATTGATTGGATATTCTTTTTAATCGCTTGAACAAACATTTCCAAAATATTATATTTCTAACTAATTGATATTCATTTAATGTTGTTAATTAATATCTATTGATTAGGTATTATTTTGTTGTTTTATCATAGGCTAATTAATTAGAAATAATATAGGCTAAAACTTTGTAAATTACCCGAAAAATAATTTGCAATAGAATTATACTCAATTTCAATTTGATTTTGAAATGTTTATAACAATTCAGAATTTTAACAACTTTCCTGGCTTTCATAGCATACTTTTTGGAAATCACTTAATTTCAAATTCTAAACCAGTAGATAATTCATTAGGATTTATTACAAAATATTAATGCTCTTTTTGCATTTTAATAAAAGCTTCACACACATTAGCATGAAATATTTTCTTAGATTGCGTTTCTCATTTAAATATTATGTCTTAGTAATCAGCTGAGTTAGTTTGGCTTATTTTAATTTATCCAAGGATTTGCTGTATAAATATTCAAGACAAACTGCCTTATGAAATAGCATTCCAAAAATGCTCAACTCTTTTAGACACCATAAAGATTTTACCATATTTTTATTAAAATTCTATTATTGCACAAGTATAATAAAATGAATAGGTCTTGAATTATTTTATCAAACTTGAAATTGATACAGCTAGAGAAATTGATTTCTGTGCAAATAGTAAATTAGTGACCCTTTAATGTACATAATAAAAATAATAAAATTCAAACAAAAGAAGAAATTTAAAGATTGTAAATTCTTTTTATATTTTAATAATATTATTTAGTAGTAGTAGTAAATTGATAATTGAGTAGGTTTGTAATGGTTTAAGAGTAAGGATGATAGATTAATAAGTGATTAAAGATAATGATTATACTCATTAATTCAATAATATTAGCATAGCAGTCATGTTGTCACAACCATATCCAGTAGAAGTGTCAGTAGCTAAGGAAGTATCAAGTAATTATTCCAAAACTATGGAGGGTTCTTGTTTCTCAGCCACGTGTGCGGAGATGAACTCCATCACTTTATAACTGTTTTAGGTTTCGAATACACCATCGCATCCCAAAAAGAGAAAACTATGCAATATAGATTGAATCAAGTTACCGATCATCTTTATTTAATTTAATTTTCCTGATTTCAGGTTCTGCTATAACCATTTACTAATTAGCTGGTAATGGTTCCTGCTTGAATTCAAAATCACCAAAAGCTCTGGAAACAGACAAGGTACCATTTAGACGACCTTATTCATCAACAAAGCCTCCAGCATATCTAATTCGTGCTAATTCATTGCTTGGAAGATGATCTTTAGTTAGTTCAATAGTTTCGTCATCTCTCATTAAGAGACATCGAGAGTCTCCCAAGTTGGCCACATAAAGCATTTTATCTGCTATCAAAGCTACGACTGCAGTAGAACCTATAAAAGTATCTTAATGTTTATTTTTAATATATACTTTTGATTTCATTATTTTTAATCATATCGTCCAGCTATATAAATGTGTCATGAAGTGACTGCATAAAATCCATTTTTTCAAATGCAGGTTAAGAGATCAATACATTCATGAAATTTTCAGCCAAAAATTACGAAATCCCAGAACCACCATGTCCATCAAATACAGCAAATAGAGAAATATTTTCAATAAAATTTGGTTTCATCAGATGGGCATCTTCCATTTACAATCGCCATCCTATTGTTCAATATTAGTGATATACCTTGCATGGCAGTAGTATAGCATGATAAATTGCCACTAAACTAATATTCATGGTATTTCTGGGTTATAGGTTGGGATAAAAAAGATCCCATATATATTATTTATAAATAATAATTAAGTGCTAACTTATTGAATTATGCATTTGAGTTGTATAATATCAAGTAATATTTAATTTGATATCATCTTTTATGACAATTTATTATATGAAATATTATGTATTTAATAATTGTCGTATTATTACACAATTGTATAAATTTATTAATTTCTAACTTCCATTTCTAATCCATAATTTTTCGTTTGAATTAAGTTTTCCAAAATTTGATTTTCAATAATTATTCGTTTTTCAATATTATAATTAAATTAATACTGAATGAAACAATTATTAATAAATAAATTTTTGAGTAATCTATTGTTTCTCCACTAGAATGAAACCCTTAATAACTAACCTAAGGTTAGGATCTAAGTTCCATTTGAATGTTGTCAAAATATATAATTAATTATAAAATCAATATATAATCATTTAACAACTACTTATTTAGATAAATAAGGTTATAATTTGATTAATAAATTTGGTCTTCTTTTTATCAAAGTTTTATCTGACCAAGATTAATTATTTACAATTTTTTCATGAACAGTGTGGGACTTTTTTTAAATCAACTAATTTAATGGTGTATATGAAAGTGATTAATGTTCTGAATTCAAAGTTACAGCCTTATTTGATATATAAGACGTGATGATACTATGTGATTGTTTTTTAATCATTTCTGATACAAAGCTCTTCTTTTTTTGCTAATGTATTTTTAAGGATTGTTTTCTATCAGTAAAGTTCACTCTTTTTTGATATGCTCGAATTTAATCCAAAGCAGGAGAAAATTCAACTTGGGTTTCAGATTCTTATTGTGATTTGACTAAATATTCAGAAATCTATTTTTAGTAATTTATTAATTTTTCTTTAGAAACTAATACACTTTTTTTAGGCATTTAAAAGCATGTATGTCTTCGCATTGCACTCTTTCTCAACATTACAAGAATGTCAATCTTTCTTTTTAATGATTCTTCCAAATTTAAAATAGGGCCTTGATGTTATTCTTCAGCCACTGTTTTGGCTCTTGTATGTCTCATTCTTATGAATGGAGCTAAAGGGAGTGTTTTACTTCTTAGCTTCCTATTTTTATTTTTTTGTAGTCTACTTATGAATTCTGTATTTAAATAAATATATACTATATTGCCATCTTAATCGATTAAGCTTCTTCTTTTTAGCTTTTTCTGCAGTTATATAATGTTATTTTATGGTAGTTTTAGGTGCCTTATTATTAAGACGTCTTTATTTTTCACTCATAGTTTCATAATAACTCCATCTTCTGGCAATTTTCATTAATGGAGCACTGCTTCTTCTTTGAGTGCTGGTAATTGATTTTTCGCTTTTGCCCAATGTGTCATATGGATTAGGTTTAGAAGGGAGTCTCTTTAGAGCATTCTTTTCGATTGGTGGTTTCAATAGCATAGGACTCTTAGTTGATCTATTTTTGGGTGTTGACAATAATAATGCATGTTGTTCAGTCTTGAAACTCGTTGATCGGAATAATTTCTTAGGTTTTATTTTTTTTTCATTTTTCTCTTGTGGAGATTTGAGTAATATTTTCTATTGTTTTACAAGCCTTTCCAATTGATTAGAAGTTATTAAATTACCAAAGGCTAGATTTTGATGAATCATTTAATTTTATATTGAAGTTAAATCAATTAAATAATAAACATCAATAAATATTTAAGTATCAGACTGCAAAAATAATCAATAATAAAATTATATAAATTTATCTCATTCACCTTGTTCATTGTTTTCTGCCTATTATTCAGATTGGCTGATTGATGAGGTAGTCTCAGGGTGATGTTTTTCTTAAGTTATTATAGAAACTTACAAGAGGCGCTAAATTTATTTGTTTTTAAAAATATAGGGGTTGTGACAATTTATTGCATTTAGTCAGCTGCACAAAACAATAGAATATTAGGTTATGCTTGGGTTTTGTTTTGAAAGTTAGGAGTCTGAGGTATGGCATTATGGTCAGAATGATTGGTTTGGTGTTCTTAATCGGGTTCTTGCTCTTAGGCTTATAATAATTCGTCATCTTAATCAAATTAGGCTGGTGATGGTTCGATTTTGACTTTTTTTCTGATTTAATCATTCTATTCTATTGGTCTTTTGATTTGAAATTGGATTTAATTTTATTGAAATGCCTTTTTGATATCAGGAGTTGAGGGCAAGAATTTCTTGGTTGCTTATTTCTATTATGGATTCTTATTCTACTTATTTTGGAAGAAGTTATTCATAATCATTTAAGATCCCACGAATCCTAATGTCATACCTAGAAAAGTGTAAATTATAGGGTCCATAATAATATTTTTATATATGTAAATAAATTAAATAATTGGTTGAACATAGAAAATAACTGAATAATCCGAATATTGTATACGTTTTATATTGTAAAATCATTTTTTGCCTTTATTGGTTTTAGCAGCACCTTTTTGAGCTTTTTATTGAGCTTTGACTTCTGCCTTTTATGCTACTTTTTGAGCTGCAGCAGGTTTCTTCTTTGAAGCTTCAATTTACTTTTGCTTTCTGTCCTTAATTTCTCTGGCTGCTTATTCAGCTTATGCCTTTCTAGTTTCTAGTAGTCATTAGATAAATGTATTACTGTCATCTTCCTTTCTTCTTCTTCTGATTTCTTCCAATGAAATACCAACAATGGCTCTTTGCACTTTAAGATTTCTGATTCTTCTCTTCTTGGCTCCTTCGTCTGTCTTAATTTTCTTATTCAATCTTCTCCAAGCCACAGTCCATTGAATTTCTTGTGATTTGATCTAAACATCGATGATTGAAATACTTTTCTTGCACTAAAAGCTCTACTCTTTTAATTCAAGTAGTAGAAGAGTCTGCCATCTTTGGCAACAAATCTTCTTCCATGTCCGGGATAGATTCTCCATTCACTAAAGGAGCACAAATCTGTCTTGATAACCATTATTTAAAAAATATTTAAATCTTAATTTTCATTCCATTACCGAGTGTTTCAATGTTTTATCTTCAGGATCTTCAATCTCTCCAGCCCATTTCTAAGTTTTCAATTTCCCTTGTAATTCATTAACCACATCCTATCTCTCTTCCTAAGGCTCATTCAACTTTTCTAACTCCCCCAATTTCTCTTCAATTTCTTCTAATTTAGCAAGTTCGATCATCTATTTAACCTACTTGTCTTCATCCGCTTCTTGAGGTTCTTCCTTATGCTCTATCTGTTCTGTCAACTTGTCAATGAGTTCATTCTACTTGAGTAGTGCATTCAAATCCTCCACCAAATCTAATTCTTCAATTTCATTATCCTACAACCCAACATAAGTTAATCCAATGTCCTCCCTCTCAAGCACATTAATAAATTCATAGATGGCCTTATCGGTTAAATGATTATTCCACAATTGCAATTTCTTGAGATATTTCAGACTGGGCCATAAAACTGATGCAGCACTATCTGAAAATCCTGTGTTCCCCAAATTTAAATCTTCGAGCGTTTTGTTTTTCTTCAGACAAACTGCCAATTATTTGATAGTAGCCAATTCCATCCCGATGTCATTTAGATAGAGAATTTTAATGGTCTTGTTTTTCTTTAATGCCTAAAAGAATGGGACCAGAGATTTCGATGTCAATGGATTGTTTCCAAAATGAACAACCGTAAGATTGGGTAGACTATTGGTTGCCATCAATGTGGAGAAACAGACCAGTCCTATTAAAATAGTCATCTCATTACCATAATCTGATATATTGTTTGCAGGCAATTGCAATTGCTATAGATTCTTTAATTCTGGCAATGCATAACACAGTTATATGAAGGTTGCATCATCAATAGAACAAGAACTCATACTCAAGATTTTCAATTATTTGAAGCAGCTTGAAATCTCAATCAATCCTTATATGCCAATCTAAGGATATAGATCAAACATTTGATACTTCGGTAATTTCGTTATTCCCAATGTAGATTTCCTTTAGTTTGTCATGCCATTGCAATCCTGTCAACATGTCAATAAATCCTCTGTCTGTTATTGAATTGGCGCCAATGTGAAAGACTGCTAATTCTGTTTGACATTCATGAAGATAGAGTGCTATCTTTGAATATTTGAATAGATCATTACAGTCAAAGCATCTAGATCATCTAATTTCTTTGCACTTACATCTAAAAACTTTCCACAACTCTTCAACTCTTCCAAGAGCCATTACTTACGTTTATCGACCCTCTCTTCGAATTCCTTTTTAAACTATTCCTCATCTATTTCCTTGTCATTTTGATCCATTTTAAATATATATATATAATATTGTTTTGTAACTTAAATACAGCAATTATATGATTGATTCAATTTGTATCTAGTTTTACCAAGATCGAACAAATCAATTATTATTGAAATGAATCAAATATATAAATATAATGACATCTTTTGCTTAAATAAACATAAATATTTTTAAAAATGTAAGGACATGAAGATATTACGAAAGTTTATACTTTTGAAAAGACTCTAGGAGAGTAAGCCATGATATTTAATAAATTAGAGGTGCCTTTGGAGTTGTTAAGAGAGCAAAAAAGAAGTCTAATGGAGATATGTATGCTGTGAAAATCATCAATAAGTATTTGTTGATGTGACTAACAATTAGAGACAACTTATAAAATGAGGACTTATAAGCTTTGCAAACAGAAGTGGAAATTTTGACTTAAGTACAATATTATGCTTACTACTAGATTGACCATCCAAATGTAGTCAAGCTTTATGAAATTTACGAAGATGACACCAATTTTTATATGGTCTTGGAATTGATGACAGGAGGTGAAGTAAGGATTTATGCTTAAATTCTAAGCTTTTTGAAAGAATAGTGGAGAAAGATCACTTTAGTGAAAAAGAAGCTGCTGCCACATTGAGACCAATCATAGATGCATTGTCTTATTGTCACAAAATGGGAATTGCTCATAGAGATCTCAAACCTGAAAATCTTTTATTTTCAAGTAGAGAACCAGGCGCTTTATTAAAGGTAAGTGATTTTGGACTGGCACGTTTTGTTACTAATGATGAAGTCATGATGACTCAATGTGGTACACCTGGATATGTGGCACCTGAAATTCTTTCTGGACACGGATATTCAGAAGCTATTGACTTTTGGTCAGTTGGTGTTATACTCTATATTATGTAAGTGATTTATCTAATTCAATAGGTTATGTGGATTTCCACCATTCTATGATGAGGATAATGATAAGCTCTTCAAAATCATCAAAACTGGGCAGTTCTCCTTCCCCTCTCCTTATTGGGATAGCATCAGCAATGAAGGTAAATCTGATTAATTCATATCCTTATAGCTAAGGATCTCATTAAAGGTCTATTAACAGTTGATCCAGCAAAAAGGTTTGGAACTGAAAAAATCTTGAAACATCCTTGGTTAGTGAACAATACAGTTAAATCAATTCCTAACATTTAAAATAAGATGAAGGAATTTTATGGAAGCGCAACCATGAAAGTATTATTAATCTCATAATTTCAATTAGAAAATGGGTAACTTTGTTAAGCTAGCATAAAGATGGGGTAAATTATCATAGATTAAAAAGAAATGATTTAATTATATCATCAACATAATTATCAATAATTTAATATATAAATTTCTGATCAACCCTGGCCACTTTTTATTATATTAAACAAAGCAAATTGAGAATAACAATAATTATATTAATGATTTCAGCAAAGGCATTCTAACTATTACCAGTTGCTCTAAACAAAACAGAGGAAGCATTTTCAGGATTTCTTTATACATCAAAGAACACATTTACTTAATTAAAACAAAAATATAATGTTTAAGGAGATTTATTCATACAGATAAATGGCTATGTATTTTAATTGCAAGGAGTAAGTTAATAAGTAGATAAGTTAGGAAAATGGATACAAAGATGATTCCATTGCAGGGAGCAAATACGTAAGATAATTATTGAGAATGTCATTCACAGACAAGATTGAAGTGGCAGTGTTTGCACTTCCAAAGGATAAGGAATACAGATTGGGAGTTCTTGATATTGAACTAGATATAGTCCAATAATAAGGAAGTCTTGATAGAATTGAATTGAATTCTGAAGATTTAGCACCATTCTTGAAAAGAGCATATAGTGGATAATTCTTTAGAGCAGGTTAAATTCAGCTGTTTTTATATGAAGGGAACACGTACTTATTTAAAGTACCTTATTCCAATTTATAACATAGGTTACTCGAACTGATGTTTTGAGTGTAGGAGTAGAATCATAATAAGTCAAATTTATGGGAGGAGGTATGTTGGTTGATGAAACTGAAATTGAATTCAGTATTAGACAAGGAGTAAACCAACTAAAAATGAAGAATGCTTCAACATAAACAGCTAGTATATTTAGAGAGGATTTTTCATTTGATAAATTGGGAGTTGGAGGTTTAGATAAGGAATTAGCAAACATCTTTAGAAGAGCATTCTCATCAAGAAGATTCCCTTAAGCATTCCTTGAAAAATATGGAATCAAGCATGTTAAAGGTCTTTTATTGTATGGTCCTCCAGGAACTGGTAAAACTTTGATTGCAAGACAATTGGCTAAAGTATTGAAGGCCAAGCCACCTAAGATTGTCAATGGACCAGAGATTTTCAGTAAATTTGTTGGAGAGGCTGAAGAAAATATCAGAAAACTATTTGCAGAAGCTATTGCAGATTAGGAGACAAAGGGTGATTAAAGTGATTTGCATATCATTGTTTTTGATGAAATGGATGCTATCTGTAAATAAAGAGGATCAATTAACTCTGGATCTGGAGCCTATGATAATGTTGTCAATCAATTGCTCTCTATGATAGATGGAGTCAACTCCCTCAATAACATATTGGTCATTGGTATGACTAATAGAAAAGACTTAATTGACGAGGCTGTTCTTAGACCAGGAAGATTTGAAGTACATATTGAAGTAGGATTACCAGATGAAGGAGGAAGATAATAGATTTTGAATATTCATACTGAAAATCTTAGAAAGACTGAAGCATTGGATTAAGATGTAAATTTAGAAGAATTAGCATAAATCACCAAAAATTACACTGGAGCTGAAATTGAGGCAGTAGTCAAATCTGCATCCTCATTTGCCTTCCAAAGAATGTAAAACATATTTGATTTCCAAAAAAAGTTAAATAAATAAGATGAACTCAAAGTGAAAAGAAGTGATTTCATGAATGCATTAGATGAAGTTAAACCTTAATTTGGTATTGATTCAAACAAATTTGATTTATTACTCAAAAGTAGATTGATTGATTTCGGAGATGAATTCAGAAAACTACAGAAAATCCTAAAGAATACTATTGATTAAACTAGATTTGGTAAAAACTCATAGTTGAATTCTGTATTATTGGAAGGAGAGTAAGGTTCAGGCAAAACCAGTGTTGCAGCTTGGCTTGCGGTGGAATGTGGTTTCCCTTATGTTAAATTGATATCTCCTGAAACCTTCATTGGATTAACTGAAGGAGCCATAATCAATTAAATGGTTCGAATATTCAATGATGCTTACAAATCATCATTGTCCTGCATTCTGATTGACAATATTGAAAGACTTATTGAATACGTAGATATTGGTCCTAGATTCTCAAATGCTATCTTATAGGCCTTGTTAGTATTGATCAAGAGATTACCAGATAAAGTATATATATCATATTAACCATTTTAGTCTTAATGCAGGCTTCTTATTATAGGTACAACTTCGCAATATCATATAATGAAACAATTAGAAGTGGTTTCATGTTTCAATGTATCGTTCAAAGTGCCAAATCTTATTAAGCCAGACGAAATTAAATTAGTCATTACTGATTATTTGACAACTTCTCCTTAATCTTAAAACAAACTTTAATTAACCTAATAGTAAGAATAGCAAGTCAACTTGATTGCTTCCTAAATCAAAGATGTTCCAATCAAGAGATTATTGATGTTGCTTGATATGGTTGGGGCCTAAGAAAAGGGTTTGATAATTGACGAATTCATGATTTGTTATACAACAGTTATGATGAATCACCTTTGAGATTAATTTATTTTTTATTATAATAGTTAACTAAATAAATTACTAATAATTACAATTCATTTTTAAATTTTGATTAAGAATTATATATTTATCATTATTCAACAAAATCACTTACTAACACTTATGGAGTTTACTTTTTTTTTAACTCATGCTATATTTATAACAACTTTATCAAGTTTGGATCCATCAAGGAAATAAGCTTATTAGTAATAGGATCATCCAAATTCTCAAGTAGCTAATCCAATACTTATTAGGCTTCTAATGATTTTTCTTTCAATCCTTTGAAAGGTTTTAGTAATGAAGAGTACTGTTGATTTTCACCGTATTATTAATTTGTAGGATCAAGAGTGATTAAAGGTTTAGGGAGAAACTCAAATAACTAAACTTATTCCTTTGAAAGTAAGATCATTTTTAATTTGTCTATTTCTTATAACTTGTCGATAATAAAGAGTATATCAAGACACTTATCTAATTTTGAGATTGAATAATTTAATTGCTTGTACTTTCCTTCTTTCTTTCTTTAATAATATGAATATACTATTACCCACACTTCAAATATTTCAAATAATCGAATAGGCTAAATTTTAATTTTAGTGTTGCAATACTAAAGAATTTTCTAAAGGCAGAATTAATTCCTTTTTACAGCATTTTATCACTCTCAGGAGAGTTGGCAAAAATTTATGAAGATTTTTCAGTTTGAATAGAGTTGACTGCATCTGCTTTTTGTGTTTTTGCTTTGATTCTCCCTCTTGGAAATCGTGCACTTGTTTTAGATTTCATTTAATTCAACATTATTGAAACATCATTTTCATTGGTTTAAATATTCTCTTAACCAGCATTTAATTTCTCAAAAACCTTATTTTTATTTTCTTCTTAATCGACTTATTTTTGGCCTTCAAAATTAAATAAACTATTTATGATTTCCATTTTGAATGACATTTAAGAAAATGGCCTTACAATGATTGAAAACGCGAGCATCAATAATTCCCATAAACCCCCTGCTTAAGCCAAGATGTCTTACAATTTTGGATAGATTCTATAACTAATGTTCTCAGTATTTGATAACCGAATATAAACCGTTGCAAGAGCTTCATCACTATTAAAATCAATTATCTCCTGACTTTTTTAATACCTTATAGTAGAATCTTTTCTAACCAATTCATCCAATAATCCTTCCTCTGTCAATGTGGTGATAGGTTGCATAAACAAAGTAATATCTTTCAATACTTAACTTGAAATCGTGGTTTAAATTTCTTCTACTTTGGGAACATTTGGCTATTAATAATTCCTCAAGTCTATATTATAAGAGGAAATCTAAAATTATATATAGTTCCTTCTTAATTGTTCTTAAATTTCTTCCTTTGACTTACATATCACACTCCCATCTATTTAAATAATAAAAACTACCATTGGTTGTATCATTCACACATGATTAGAAATTAATATACATATAAGTGTAATTTTATTACTCTGGAGTGCCTGTCAAACTCAACTCCGAAATGTTATTCCAATCAATGCAATACGTATTATTGGAATCAATATTGTCCAATTGCTCCTCTATTTCTTCAAAAGTTATTCCAATCCTTGCGCATTTAGTAAGTGGAATCTCCGTTTTTGTAAAATTTTAAATTGTTTTATTATCGACTCTGCTATTGAAAAATAAATTTTACATTGATTGAACCTTATTAACTATAAAGGCATTGACTTGATAAACTGACTCATCTATGTAATTTTTCTAATTTTCTTTTTGGAAGGCAAATTATAAAGTGAAGTTATCAGAATATAATGGATATATAGGAACTTCCTCATAATAAACCTCTGAATAGAGCGTCTGAAATTCTTTTCTTCTTCCTAATTATACAAATTTGTTAACGATATATGTTATAATGCAACCAAACATCAATACCGTCATCATTGCTCCAAACAAAGATTGATGCTAGCGTTTCTTTTATATCATTAGTTCGACAGGTGATGCAAAAATATCAATTTTTTTGATTTAACGCTGGATTTGCTTTAATTTATTTTGTTTCATCTATAAATTTTAAATTAATTTATATACACTTATTAAGAAAAATATGGTTGATTGGATTTGATTGGAATGTTATCAGCTTTTTTAAATCCAATTTCGAGATTCAAATTTTCTATAGTTTTTTTTAATTCGCATTGATAATAGCAAATACTATATGTTTATTATCATATTTATAGAATAGAAATTGAAATTAATTAAAAATTTTGAAAAAAAACTATTATTTCTTTCATTTATAAATATTTGACATCAAACCATAAAATGATAAAATATATCTGAATATAATGGTATTAAAATTCTAATTCTAATAAAGTTATAATGAAATATAAATTTAATCTTATAACTAAACTTAGTAAGGTTGCTTTTCAGACATCTTCTTGAGATAAGAATTCATATGATAGACAATAATTTTTTTTGGATTGGAAAAATTAAAGATATAAAAGAATATAGAAAATCAAATGTTATTAAGTAAAAATGAAAGTATATAATAATTAAGCAGTTTGATTTCTGATAACTCAATAAATTGTTATGCAGTTTAGAATGATTGAAAATATCAATTAGAATTTTCATAATTATTTAAATTTATATCACAATTTAACTTTTTTCACAGACTCTGAACCATCTTGGATTTCATCTTCTTCATTTTTTGTTTTCTTTTTTTATGAGTCCTATTACACTTTAGGTTTTTCAACGTATGTGTTTTTGACAGGAGAACGACCCATAGAATTATTTTCTTTTTCTTTATCGAGTACTTTAACTAGGGAAATAACTCTATTTTTTAGTTCGTTTTCACTCTTGCATTTGAAGGCATGATCAAATCTGAACATTGGTTCTTTTCTTATGGATTGTTTGAGTAAGGTCCAATTTCCATAACCAACCTCATTGGTCATATATATAAGATATTTATCATTTTCTAGACTAAAGTACTTGCTTTTGAACTTATTATAGAGTTGTGGAGTAAATACAAGTTCATATTTTGGTTAATGAAAATGTTTGCATTTTTCTTCAATTAATTTTTACCCATTAGTTTTCTATTCAATCAATTTTTGGCCTCTTTCGATCTGTTTAACAATTTTATCTTTTTCACTCAAACCATCTATTCTTTTCCAAAAAGCTTAGGCATATTCTTTGACTTCATCAACAGTTTTAGTTTTAATAAATTCTTATATCTTTTCATAAGCATCCTTGCCATACTTCTCATTAGCAGTGATGAAATCAGAAAACTCCTGTTTATTCCAATTCTTAAATCCAGTTTCAAGTAATTATTTCTATTCTTGTCTCTCTTCCTAAGTGAGTCCTCCACAATCCACATTTTCTTCACTGTCCATCCCTTTCTTTTGAGTCTTCTATTAAGCTATGAAATCTTCTTCTTTTTACAATAGAAATTATAATCTATCTTTATTTTCATATAAATGATGTTCTGACAATTTGATTTATTTTCCTTAAATTTTCTTAGAATTGGCTCCAAGCATCATAGCTCGTTTATCTCTATTTCTAGTTTTGTTCTCATTAAAGAGATGATTAGCTAAAGCATCTTCAAGAGCATCCTCATCCATTTTATTCTGTTTTTCCTCATTGAAGTATTCAAAGATATTAATTTATCCCAAACCTAGATCAAGAGATTACATTTTATCTTTGAAACTCTCAAACTTCTTTTCGATTCTCTCATTCATCTATTGTGTTAATTATTCACCTCTTTTTAAAAGGATATCAATGTCTTCATCTTTGATATCATCTCCATCTAATTTGAAAATCTGAGAGGCCCCATGAGTGGTTAACTCCTTTAAATCTTCTTTCGATAGTAATTTTCCACTTTGCTTCTATGACAAACGACCTTATTGAATCATCAGAGAATCCCAGCGCAATTTAATCTGTTATCTTTCTATGATTTTCTCTTCAATAGTATGTTCACATGCCATTCTATAAACCATCACTCTATTCTTTTGACCTATTCTATGTGCTCTATCCATAGCTTACATGTCCATTTAAGGATTGAAGTCAGAATCATAAATAATAACAGTGTCTGCAGTAGCCAAGTTGATTCCTAAACCACCAGCTCTAGTAGAAAGAAGGAAAATGAACTTTTTACTATCAGGTTTAGTGAATTCAGCAATTTGATCATCTCTTTATTGGATTTCTGTTTCTCCATCTATTCTGCAATACTCATATTTCCTGTAATTACAATAGTCTTCAAGAATATTGAGCATCATTGTAAATTACGAGAATATTAGAACCTGATGTGTGCCATCACTTAGCTTCTTTAAAAAGATATCCAGCACTCTCATTTTACCAGCAACTTCAATTAAGTGTTCTCCCAAAGGAGGTAAGGATTTATCCTCAACTTCAGGGAACAAATAAGGATGAAGACAGATTTTACGTAATTACATTAGTTTATTCATGTAGAAGCCTTTGTCATCGCCTTCGTGGGGGTTGTTGTGTAAAAGAATGTTCTAATACATTTATTTTTGGAGATTTGTCATTTTGATGAAAAGGTGGATTTCTTATTTAGGAGGGAGGATTCTTTCAACTTCTGCTTTGGTTCTTCTTAACATGAAGGGTCTCAAGATTTTTTGAAATTTTTAGCACATCTCAAGATTTCTTTGGTCCAATTCCTCTTGCTTGATAATTTCATTTCCTTCCTTCAATTTGGCTTCAGTATTGACTTCAAACCATTTATCAAAGACTTCAGAGGAATCGAATAGGTCTGGCAAGAGATAGTTCAATAAACTCCATAATTCATGGGGTGTATTTTATAGTGGAGTACCAGTCAATAACAATTTGTAATTGGTTCTGATTTTACGCAGATTTTAACTAATGATGGCATCTTCATTTTTAATTTTATGAGCTTCGTCAATTATGATGTATTTGTATGAAAATCTTCGGATATGTTTTAAGCAGATGTTGACTCCTTCATAACTGGTTAAACAAACATCGAATTTGCCAGGTTGGAAAAACTTGTTGATGATATCCTCTCTTTCTTCTTTGACAGCTATCAACTTAACTACTCTTGCACATGGCAACCATTTCTTGAATTCTCTCATCCAATTACCTAGGGTTGATTTGGGAGCCACAATTAAATGAGGTCCACTGATCTTAGTGTATTCTTTTAGAAATGCTATGAATCCTATAGTTTATATTGTTTTGCCCAATCCCATTTCATCCGCCAAAATACCATTGATTCCTTCTTCAAATAATGAAATCATCCAATTAACACCTGTCATTTGATATTGCTTCAATTATCCTCCTCTCAAAATGGTTGGTTGTTTATCAAGTACAGTTGGTGCATCATCAAGATCCTCCTCCTCACTTGCATCATCAATCACTTGTCTATGTTTACCTCTCTGTTAAGTTAAGGCCTTCTATTTGGACTCTTAAGTACGCTTGTGACGATGCAATAGGAACATGGCATACTTCTCTGCATTTTCAAGTAATGTATTTATCTTAGACTCAATGTTATCAAATTTGATCTATTGAATGTAATATTCATTTTAATACATTTGCATTCAATTTGGTTGTCTGTTTGATTGAACTCATGAATGTTTTCTTATCTTATTCTAATTTCTTTATTCTTTCCTCCTCCTATTGTATTTTTTAATCTTCATCACTTCCCTCCTCTACTTGCATGACTTCATTTTCATCCTCACTTGAATTACTCATTTAATTAAATTATGATTTTAAGAGGCATCAATTAACCATTTAATTCATCAATATATTTGATCCTTCATTTAATGAAAAAATATAAAAAACTACTTAAATCCTTTCGATCCCTTGATCTCTTCACTAAACCAGTCTCCCTACTAATCAAAGATCAAGAGCGTCACAAAACCTACTGCGGTGCCTTTCTCACCTTGATTATAATATCTATGATGAGTGTCCTTTTATTCATGAATTTCATTAATTTGGATAAAAATCCTCGTTCCTATCAATATTAGATCTACCACTAAGCTTTAAGCCGCACTCAATTGATGAATTTTTCAATTTCGATCACTGGGTCGGAAGAACAAAACTTAAATGTCAGCACATTGGATGGGCCACTTTAGCTGAGAGAGAATCTCTATCAGTATAATAAATAAGTCAGTCTATACGAGTCAGATCTAAGTGGTTAGTATGTTATTGTGGAGATCTATCTCAAGAATGCTACTTAACTACATAATTAAGAGGAAAGTCTTAATTTCTAATTGTCAATACCAACATTTTACTACGATTTGAACGATGTTCAGGATCCCATAAAAACTAGAATTGAGAGAATAGAAACTACTCTAACTAGATACATTTAAAAAAGAATTGATATATTCATGAGTCCATTCACAGTAATTTCAGATGGAGGAATGGTATTTAAGGATGAGATACGAGAAAGTGTGTTAGCATATCAGTACCATCAAGAAACCTACGACGTTAGTGATGGATACAAACTACTTCAGTTCAGAATACGCTTAAACAAAACCGAATTTGTACAATATCGATCTTATCCGAAACTCTAATAAATCCTTGGAGAAGCTGGAGGGTTGTGGAATGTGATCTTCACTTTGGCTATGTTCTTATAATTGCCATTCAGCAATCTCTCCTATCGATTGCAAATTGTAAATTCCCTATTTAATTTTTCGAACGATGAAGATGCAACGGCTGAAAATGATAGAATTTAAATTGCTAATGACAACATTAGGGAAAAAGCAATTAGTCCCGAATAAATAGATAAGAAAATCCCACTATGCTAGAGCGAAGTCAACTTCCCTATAGTACCTACATTCAAGAAATAAAAATCTTTCAGTTAACTCAATTAATTGAACATCAAGAAAAGATTGTATAGTATACAAAGAAAAAGTTAAATGATCACAGAAGCCGATAGTGAAAATTAAAAGGCACACATTACAAATGAAATCTCAGCATCCATTAAAAGGTTTTTCAGAGTTGTAACCAAGAAACTGAATTTGAATGTCTTAGAATATGTAACCTTTTAATTTCCAAGAGGGAAGGACAATAGTAACATAAAGTATTAGTAATTCGAATTTGCCATTAATCGAATCTAAAAATCACTTGACATTCTCTATATTATCAATAAATTACATGAAATTGACAAATTGAAATTCATACTACTCAATAATGCCTAAATCAAGATGTTTGATTACTTGCCAAAACCATTTATAGGAGCAGATCCCCAAGATGTCTCGGATAACAACTTCTGTTCACTTTTGAAACCTGCCAAGACTCCATATCAGAAGGCATTGGAGGCTCAACAAGCATTTAAAGAGATTATAACAAATTATTAGGATCCAATTAATCAGAAATTGATAAATAGCATGGATGAACCTATCATAGACTTAATGAAACTACAATTGAATCAGGATATTCAGATATTAGACACGTCAGTGATTAATTAGTTAGTGCAGAGTGCAGAATATAAGCTAGACACTGCAAGATAATGATTATACAGAGTGAATATATTTATATCTATCAATTTTGATTTCCTAGATTAATTTCTACTTCTGCGTACTTCTAGTTCATTTTGGCAGTTACAAGTTTCTCATACAATATAATTGAAATTCCAACTATTATGTTTACAATTAGTATATAAATTTTGAAATCTGTCGGGAATTCAACCTCTAAACTTAAGAATCCAATTAAATTTGGGAAGAATATTAATATGATTTATCCGGCTATCCCAAAACATATCACTATCATATAATAGATATTCTTGAGAATGGACTATCTAAATGGGGGTCCCTAAGTGTATGCTATGGCCACAGCCAAGATTTCAGTGCTGGAAGTTATAAGAAGTATCGAATTGATATAATTGGGCTGCATGTAATAGTCTTTATTAACCAGTTCTATTTTGATCTATTGATAGAATTCTTAATTTTTCAGTATTTGATGCATAATGATTTAAGCAAGGAAGGACATGAAAACAATGACACAGACAGAAGATAGGACTGGCAACGAGATCAAATTGCTTATTGGTCTATAATTGGCCAATTTGTGATATGATTTAGTTAAATCCATCGTAAATGCTAGTGGGATTATCAACCAGAGATCTTAATAAAGATATTAGACTTAAGTGAAGTCGGTATCATAAAAATAGCATTACAATACAGCAACAGATTAAATGCATGAGTACAAAGTCATAAATTTGAAACATTCTACACACGTAACTAAGCAAGCTCTTCCTTCCTTAATTAAATTGATAATGTTTGAAATGTTGAAAATAGTGCTTGTAAATGGTGATGCCAAAGAAGCATCCTCCAATGACAAAGCTAAACCAACATCTGCCTATCTCAAAGCACAAGTGTCATTAGTGCCATCTCCACAAAAAGCAATAAAGTTCAAAATGTCTTGTCTCAAAAGCAGCATAAGGTCTCCTTTGTTGTTAGGCTTCATTCTTGAGTAAATGTACGTTTTTTATAATAGATTCAATATCAATTGTTGATTATCCAATAATGCAGCATATTAGTATTACAAATGTTCAAAAACTTACCCAGTTATTGCTAATTAAAAGTGACAACTCAACTTCATAATTTCATTGGTTTCTATATTCTGTACTTGTTGTGAATCTAAACTATAACAACTTCTATTCTCATCAGCTTTATCTGTTTTCAATTACATAATCTCATTCCATTATAGCACTCCGTCATTTAGGGATCCCAAAAAGATTCTACTATTTTGATCTAAAATATTGCACTATAACCCTATGTTAATGGCAGTGTATGGATTATCACCTGTCACCATAATAGACCTGATGTTGCACTGCTTTAAACTCAGTATTGTAGCCTGAGTTTCTGCTTTTAATTTGTTTTCAAAAATCAGAAATCCTAAGAACATCATATTCTGTTCATAGATCTCTCTCTTATGCAACTATTGCATATTCAAATGTGAAACATCTCTAAAGCAACAAGCGATTATTCTGAATCCCTAACTACTGTACCTTTACAACATAATATTGTAATTAGTAGGAACATTGGCACAGATGGTCTTAATCTATTCAGGCGATCCTTTACAATATAATATATTTTGATTTGTTATGACTGACATTCTTTATAACTCTGCTTAGAAATCAAATCTCTTTAACGCTGATACCTCTTTCCCTCCTTTCCTTATTTTACTCTCCTCCACTAACTCCCATCCTGTCTCTTAAAACATACAGAGATCAATTGGATCTCCCATAATCTCATTATTTATTATTGATAATGAATGGCAAATGCCCATGCACTCATTAAACTGTTCGCTCACATCTTTAATCATCTATAGTTTATTGAACCCAATGTCCTTAATTTCTCTACATCCTAAAACATCAAGTCCTAATTCAGTAAGTGTGCCTGTTTTATCAAAGGCTACTAAATTAACTTTGCTAGCCACATTGATCTTGTCAGGTTTTACGCACTAAATACATTTGTCCTCCAACCTCTTCAAAGCAAGACTGATACCAGCTCCTAAAGCAGTGGGTAATGTGGCAGGAACTATTATAGTTATGATTTCTAATGCATTTATTATGCTCTCTCCAAGAGCAACCCCTTGAGCACCACTTATCATAATTGTAATATTTGCTTATATCAATCCTAAAGTGGCTAATACAAATAGATATCTTAAGGAGTCTCTATAAAAGCTAAAGGTTTGAGTTCTATTGAACATTATTGATCTAGCCAGACTGCCTTTTAATGTTTGGAATCCAGTTTGATAAACAATAGCTTTAGCAAGTTCACCGTTTTGTGAATAACTTCTTAGACAAGTAGTACCACAAAATAACATTTTATTTTCATTTCCTTTCTATTAAAATATTAATTCATTCTTTTCCAAACTAGACTTGTTAATTGGCACACTCTCCCCTGTCAAGACAGCCTCATTCATGACACAATTTCCTTCAATTAGGATACAATCACAACTAAGTTTAGTATGACCTTCAATTATTAATAGATCACCTGGGATCAATTATTTTGATTGAATGGTTACTTAAGTATTATTTCTAATTACTTTAACATCTACGTTGTATCTAATCATTTTTTAGATTTTTAATAAATTTTATCTTACATCTCTCAGTTCGATTCCAATTTAAATGATTGTAATTGCTAAAATGAAGAGAGAGTAATTTAAATAGTCATCGTAAGCCCACAATGCCAAAGCACTAAATTAAAAGATATTGAAGGGTGTTAATATTTCATCAAGTAGGAGGAGTGGAATTGGTTTGATTGGTATTTCCATAATATTGTCTCCATAAACAGTGGTCAACTCTGAGAGGCCTTTCATATTGCAGATCCGTTCTTGTGTGTACTGAGAGAATGAGTTTCTCATCTAAACCAATGCTTTTGTATATGTATCAATGTAGTAATCGCTAAGTTCATAATTGAAGACTCTAGCATTTTTAGAGAAGGGATGATCCTACACAACGGTAACTTCACACAATTGATCATCTGCAATTGGAATTATGTTTTTGGTCTTGATCACTAAAACATGTGTCATTGTACCAAATTCACATTTTTCAAATCTTTTTACATGATTTAAGCTTACAATAGAAACAATCTCAAATTTATAAACCATCTTTGAAATAAATACAATAATCCAAGAGTTAGAATTAGCAAAACATAATAAATGATCTATTTGCATTTGTTGATCCTATAATAGATTGCTGTTAGTTTATATTGATCATCATACTCACCCTAATATTCCAAGGTGGATTATCTATCAAATAGTGATGCAATCCTTACCCAAAATCGATTTCCTCTTTTGGATTAGTCTCTTGCAATTCAATCATAATTAATTAATAACTAGCATTTATACTTCAACCAAAATCTCGCAATGAAATAAATAAATAATACACATTATGTATAATAATTGTTAAGCCTTCTATGATGGGAGCAGTTATATTAATAAGAGAGAACACAAAGAATAAGAAACTCTTAGAATGCCAATTATTGATATTCCTTGTTATTATTGATAATATCTTATCAAGAGTCTTGTTCATCCTTTGGAAATCCCTTCCACTTAAAATTGTCAGCATACTTTCTCTTAGAAGTGTAACGAAAGTGGGGATATTGAACAATATATCCATACCCATCTTATTGGCAAAATTCTAGTGCAGCTTCCAAACTGACGAACTTATAAACTTCTCTGCTTTTCTAATCCTTTGAAAATGTCCAACCACTCCAAGGCATCCTGTGAATGGGTCCTCTCTCAATTTAAACATTCCAGTGATATCCTTATCTCATAGTGGGAGCTAAACATATTCTAACACCAATTACTTTGATGCATGCGATTATCGTCCATAATATAAACACGAGCAATTTTGGACTCTGGAGCTGGCAATGGGTTCATGTCATAGTATCTATGATCTGATCTGTTGTCAAGACGAGATGCTAAAATTTGGTATAAAATATAATTACATCTGAAAAATCCAAATTTGCTTTTGCTTGCATCGACAGGTACAACTTAATTGTAGACTGATATTCCATGTGCCAAGACCTCTTGGTTTTTACTCTCGATCTCCTTGCGAATCACAATCAAAGAATTAAAAGCCTTTTTGGCTATTTCTTGAATTCCAACAAATTGTCTAATGGACATTTATATTAAAATAATAATTTAAGTCATCCCAATCGATATTTGGTTATACTTTCAATCGTATCTGTATGCATTCGCAAACCTCTCTTTTAAGAAGACTTCTAGATGACCATTTATGAAGACTACACTTTATTTTACTTGGGTCTAACATTACGTACCTAATTCATTAGAAAGAATCTTTATGAATTAAGTTTTGCTTTTGTGACCATGAACTAATCTACTTTAATGGGAGATAGAGTGCTTATCTTGTTTTCTTTTGATTTTCCTTTTTGAAATGCAACTTAAGATAGAACTCTACGATGAATGCGTCTTAATTGACTGTTGAGGTCGTAAACATCTCCTTATAAGGAACTATATGATCTATCCGGAGAATATTCGAATTGATCAGCCCCTCTAGGGAAATTGTACTATTGTGGATGCTTGCTTTCAAGTGTTTGTGTGAGTTTTCTGAGTCTTAGTCCCATGTAAATTAAATTAAAACTATTTTTGCAATTTTATTATTATGAAAGATCAATAGAAAATTAAACTACTTTCCAATTAACTCGAAGAACTCAACACTAATTGATACTATAATCTTAAGAAATGGGGTGGCATTGCTGAAAATAATTAACTATCAGAAGGCCAGTAATTTAAATTAAATATAACAAGTTTATGTGAACTGAGTAGTGAAATAGGAATGATTTCAATATGATATCATCTAATATATCATAATAATAGAATTCTTGGCTTTCAAAAATCAGTTCTAATTTTCATTTAACATTCTTCTTCACTTCATCCAAACGATAACAAAAAAAAATTGAACAATATGATATTGATATCAATATAAATAATAACGTTGCACTTAATCATAAAAAGCCTTTGTATTATTTTAGCATTGCGAATAGATCTTTTCAGCAGTTGTGTTCTTTAACAACTCTGCAAATCCTGAAATACCAGTTTCATAGTCTATCATCAAATTGAATTTAATTGGAATCACTTTATATATTTCATCCAAAGTAACAAATGCTGTCAACACTGGATTGAAAGAATTTTTATCTAATACATGAATTTGCACTCCTCCACAAATTGCATCTTTATGCTTTGAAAAGGTTGGAGAGAAATAAACAGGTCTAAAAAGGACAGAAGTCAGCTTTCTAGCATTCAATGTCTTTGCCAATTCTTCAGGTTTTGTAATTAATGGAGATCCAATAATTTCAAATGGATGTCTACATATTAATCAATAGTTTACGTGGTTCCTCTTCCTTCACTTAAATCAGTTCCTTCGAATATTCCAAAGCCAGGGTAAACAGTTGCTGTCTCAATGGTAGGCATATTGGGAGATGGTAAAATCTATTATTTTATTTTAATAGTATAACCCATTAAAATTGATTTGTAAGGTAAGGTATAATCTTCAAATTAACAGGATTTGTTAGCCATTCCTTATTAATGAAAGTTGCTAATTCTCCAACTGTCAATCCATATCTTTAAGGCAATCCTAAATTGGATCCAAACTTGCGTCCAACTAATCCAGCATCCATTTCATTTCTACATCCTTCGATCTTTCTTCCAAGAGGATTTGGAACATCTACAACCACAAATTGAATCCCAGCTTTTTGAGCTGCTTCCATACAATACGTCATAGTCCATATGTAAGTGTAAAATCTAGTTCCAACATCTCTAATATAATAAACCAAAACATCAACATCCTCTAGATCTGTTAATGTGGGAGCCCTCTTGCTACCATATAAGGAAATCACTTATCTAAAATAATTAACACTTTCTACATTCCAGTAACTGGATCAATATAATCCTTTATTTAAACACCTGCCTATTGTTCTCCTCTCAATCCATGTTCAGGTGAGAAAAACTTCTTGATATCTGAGTATTTTGATATTTTATCAGTAACCATTACCAGATCATCATCCACTCCAGTTGGATTTGTAATCAATCCCAATCGTTTCCCTTTTGTTTCCATTAAAAGGTTGTTTAGTTATAAGGAAATGAATCCATATCCCAAAAGAGGTAATAAAAATATAAACATTTAATATTTATGATCAATTTTTAAAATATTATTCAATCAATTTAAAATGTAATAAATTAAGCAACAAATATTCAAATGATTAATAAATTAAAGAAATCTAATACTAAGATTATGAATTTTCATATTTGATATCCTGTTTAGAATCACGAAAGAGTATTTGATTTATTCATATATGCTTTTATGATATTATTAGAATAACCTAGATGTAATAATTTAATTCTTATTTAATAAATAAATATTTAATAAGAAGTTGGACTTTTATGCTATGTTTTCTTTAGATTTCAATTATTATTTTCATATATCTGAATTTAATTATAATATTTTTATTTATATACAACTAATAATAATATTATGATATCTCTGTGGAATGATTTAGAAACCAATCACTATTACTTAATCAATAATGAAACTGGAGAAAAATAAAAAGTATACAAAACTTCAGATTTTATCAAAGAATTCGATTCATCCCTAACTGGATCAGTTGGTTACAAGGATAGAATTAAACTAGCTAAAAAACCAAGTTATATGCCTTTAAAAGCTAAGTCACTTTAAAAAAATTTTGTTTCTTATACTCCATCAATTAATAAATTAGTTTGGTATTCACAGTTGCCTAGGCCAACGAAATTACCTAATTTAGAGTATTTTAAAACTGAAAAGAAATAAAAACAAATTCCTTAGACTCAACAATAGAAATCCTTATTGCAATCTTAAAGCTATTAAACCTTACCACATATTCCACAGTCTACTGTTGCATCCTAGTATTAAAGTTTATTGGATCCAAAGTAAGCAAGATCAATTTCAACTGTTTAACATTACGATCTTAATGATTAAGATCACTTTAAAGAAATGAGCCATTTATTTGAGTCAAAATCTTATGATTATAAAAGTTTTAATCTACCACCGAAAGAGAACTTAAATTGCAGATCAATAAAAGACTTTGAATAAGCATTAAAAGAAGAAAGATAATAATTGGAGATGTTCAAAGTACTCATTACTTGTTTATTAAGTTACCTGAATAAAAGCCTCAATTGGTCAATACGAAGGGCAGATTTCCAGGGTAGTTGAAAGCAGCCAAAGATTTCATGTCTGAAGATAAAACTATTGCTAAATTATGTTAGACCAAATAATAATATTTTTAGTGTATCCTGATCTTTTTAGGGAGAAAATTATAGATTAAAAGTAAGAAGAACTAAGAAGAAAAATAAACAAATTAAAAGAATAAGAAATGCTACAAAGAAATCTAAAGAATAAGGCCTGAATATTGTTTGATTCAATTTTATGTAATATAAATGAATACTTTTATTTTCAAGTTCCTCAATAGATTAAATTACTTCTTTATTGAAATCAAAATATCCTACTATACTTCTTCAAAACTATCAACATTTTGCAATATCACAATGCAATGGTGATTTAAATTAAGTTGATAATTTATTTTATTATTAAACAAAAATTATAGGCGAATTAAAATAGAAGCTGTTGCTAAACTTGAATCGATTCGACTCTAGCCGATATTGTTAGAAGAAAACCAAAAATTAAATAAAAATATGAAATTCGTTTTAATAATATTATTTACAACAGGACTTGCAATAAATGAATGTGAAGTGGATAATAAAGATAGTATAAAGTTGAGTGGGATGTCAAAACAAAAAGAAGATGAATTAATGGAATTGCATAACGAATATAGAAATTTAGTGGCTTATGGAAGGGTAAGAAATTGGTATGGTGAATTTTTGTCAGCTACAAATATGTTTTGTATTAAATGGGATGATCATTTGGCAAAGAATGCTTAAGATTGTGCTAATAAATGTCCGACTAATTTTCAACTTGATTGTTCCTTTCCTAGACAATATGGTTACTTGACGTATAAAGGTGAAGCTGAAAATGCAGGACCAGAATGGAGTGCAACAAGAATTTTTTAAAAGCTAATATCATAAGAAGATTTTGCAAGATAAATTGAATTGGCAACAGTGTAATTTTTTGGTTGCGGAAGAACATAAATCACTAGAAAGAATGGTAAGAGCCAAGAAATATTTGTATGTGTATACAATAAAGTAGTTCATATTTTCAATAATAGTAACCAAATTTGCATGGAGAAGTATACAAACATGGTATTCCTGGTTAAGATTGTATATATGGGCGTAAGGCTGAATTTTCAGGATTGTGCAAACAAAGTGCTAATGATATAGAAGCTTTGAAATTTAGACATAAAAGACATTAAGATGCGTACAAATATCATCATAAGGATGAAAAACATCATGTTCATCATAATCATCATCGTAAAGATGATGGATTTCACACAAGGGCTGATTGATAAAATAAATAATAATTTTAATTAATATAATTTAGATGCCAAACGAATTCATTCTACAATAAACTTCACACCCTGAAAAGAAATTCAATTCTAAAACATTAATAGGTAATTGGTATGAGGAAAGATGCGAACCAAAATCAAAATACTCAACCTTTTATTAAGAATAAAAATTTGAGAAAAACCAATATAATGTTAGCAAACTTACATAAGTATTGTTGTTCATTAGATTTAGGAATCATTTATGAAGTGTTCATAAAATTGGTTAAACTTCTAAAAAAATTAACAAAATCATTTCTAAACAACAAATTAGTAACCAAAACAGTTATATAATTTATAGATAGGAATTCAAGAATCCTAGAGACTAATTTAGAACTTCAGAACTCAAGAAATTTATAATTAAGAAAGGAGTCTTTGAAAAGAATCCATAATAAATGTCTGACTACCGTAGTAAATGGACATCAGCACCTCATTTCTTTGATAGAACTTACCTTGGGCAATAAAAATGATAATTATTATTATTATTCAAGTAAAATTATTTTAGAAATTAATATCTAAATGTTAATTAGTTATCAATTTCAAGTCAATAATTAAATAAATGTCTCTTGTGATGCATTCGATCCTCATTATTGCAAGAATTTATAAAGTGTTCATATCAATTTTTTGTCTTTTGAATTAACAAATTATTCTTAATTATAAAAGTGCCATTTCTATTCATTATAGGAATATGATATTTTTTTAATATCGTTTGAGAAGTCATAATTTGTGTATTAGGAGTTATTAAGAGATAATCAAAAGATTTTAGATAAAATGGAATTTATTTGATTAAGTTGAAAAATAATACATGATCGACGTGTATTAATATTAATAATAAATTATTCATAATGTATTTTCTGGATGACTCTAAAAGTAAATCATCTATTGTGATATTAGGAACACAGGAATTGGAATGGGTTTTCTCACTGTCAGTCTTTTGCTTTTTATCTTAGGTGTTATGTTTTTCCTTGACAGAGCCTTATTAGTGATGGGAAATTTATCATTTTTGATTGGACTCTGTTTATTGATAGGAGTCAAAAGCACGTTATCCTTCTTCCTGAAGAAAGGTATATCAAGTGTATTTAAATCATAGGCAAAATTAAGGGAAGTATTTTCTTTTTTTTGGGATTCTTCGTGATTGTTTTCCTTAGATTATCAATAGTTGGATTTCCATTGTAAATATATGGGCTTTTCCAGATGTTTAAGTCTTTCCTTCCATTCCTATATGATAGTGCAACCAAACTACCTTTTATTGGCAGATATCTAAGTATAATATTTAATTTCTATTATAGGAAATCCGCAATTAAAGAAAATGGTTGATGAAGTGTCAGCCAAAGGCCCATCCGTATGAGATAGATAAATTTATATTATTGTTATTTGATAATTTAAGAAATCTTCTTAAAATTTCACTTCCATCTAAAATCAAAATTATTAAATTAATGTAACTATTAGAAACTCCTAATATTTTAATGGAAACTAATCTTGGATAAATTAAAAAGCTAATTGATATATAGAACTTCAAAATGTTGAGAAGTGATATTAAAATTAATTTATCAGACATTGAGATTCTATTGAGATCAGTATTATTTATTTATTCTGATAAAAAGTGACCTAGAATATCAAAAGTTAGATATCATTTATTATATTAAATTGTAAGACAATTTAATTGTTAATCATCAAAAACATGCAAATTTATTGGTGATTAATATTATTTAAAGAAATAATTTACAAGTTAATTCAATAAAAAAGATAAATCATCTCCTTAATCTAATCTAATTGATTCTGTAAATTTTCAACAGCACTCAATTGCGAGAGATATTCTAAAAGTTTGAAATCTGAACATATCTGACAAAAACACTAATTAGGTTTAACACCAATTTTTGATATTTTTGTCTTATAATCCTTCTATTTCCTTATGCTTAAACACTTCTTTTTGATTTTCTTATTTTATATCTTTGGATATGTTATTTGGCAAGTTAGAGTACAAATGTTTTATAGTTTTTTACAAATAACATTGAGTAAAGCATGAGGATTTTAATTGTTTTCTCCCAAAGGGACTTTTTCTTTTGATTATTCCTTGTCAATCTGCATTAGTTACAATAAATGGATTTAAGAATCTATGAATTGAAATAATATTAATTATAATTGTCTGCAGATTACCCGTTTTATAAATTTACGCTTATTAATTACATTAAATGAATATTGAGAAATATAATTGCGATTGACGCAATCAAGATAATGTATGCTTAAAATATGTCAATTAATGACCAATCATGTTTGTTATAATGCATTCACTTTTATAATTATAAAGAATTATAATTAACATAATTCATCCAAATCATCTCCTAAGATACAAATAAAGAGAAAAAACCAGAATAAGGAAAATAGAGAAGAAAAGAAAGAGAAAATTTAAGACAAAAAAACATAATTTTGAGTTCAATGAATTTAGGCTATTATAAATTTAATGAAATTTAAGAAAGAGATTAGAAATTACTGAATATCAAAATACAAAAGATACTATTATTGAGACTAGAAATCTTCATTTGACATGTAATAAGAATATTTTTTCTGATAAAAAAAAAACTTATTATAAGATCATTTAGTTTAATGAATTAGTACTAGATGATAACATAAATTTAATAAAAAGTAAAAAATTCAATAAGAGAATACATAAATAAATTTATTATATCGTCATTACGTCATTATGTATTTCAAAATATCATTATGATTATTAAGAACTTGCTCTATTGCTTCTTTTACATCATTAGACATAGATGTTCTTCTTAGTTTACTCAAATCATTAATTAAACCCATAACCTTTGTAAACATAATGCTTCGCGCTTCTTATAACTTTACATTAAGATCAGATTCATTCTTATTCTGATGTGCCATTAAATTAACAGCCCTGTCTTCTGCTAATTCTAAATCTTGATATCTATTCTTCCAATATTCGGCTTCATCTAATGCCCTCTCTTTCTCTTATTTCAAATACAAAAGATCTTCCCTCAACTTTACAACATCATTATCTTGTTAAGGAGGATAAACAGGTACTTCTCTAGGAATTTCATAGCCAATTGGATGAACTATTTTTTCAACAATATGTGTTCCTCTCATTCTCTTAACTCTATCTAATTCAACTTCCAATTCTATTATTTCTCTATCTCTGGCTCCCAATTTATGTTCCAATCTATCCAAATCTTAGACTCTAACTAATAACCTTTCTCTTTCAAATTCTAAATCTTTAATTCTATTGCTCTTTTGATCCAATAATCTCTTAAATTCTGATTATCCTAATTTTTATTCATTTAATTCTCTTTAATAGAGAAGTACTTATTCGTTGAGATCACTATACTTTAGAGTATGTTTTTGATTAATTTATTAGATTTCATCTAACAATCTTTCTTTATCTTTTCTGAAATTGTCACATTCTCTCTTTAATTAATTGATTTCATTAACTAAGACCATGCATCTTTCCTAAGTTTTTTTATGTTATTCTTCTTCTTTTTTTAATCTATCCTCAATCCATTTAATCTTCTCCTCTCTTTCATTAACAACATCTTTATTAGCCTTTATTCTTGCTTCAGATTCTGCCGCAGATTTAACTAGATCATTATACTTGTCCTACCAAATTTTCATTTCTTATTTGACTTTTCTATTTTCCTTAACCATCGCATTTTTTTCATTTTCAATGTCATCCTTCTACTTTTACATAGTTGTGGCTTCACTTTTACTTTTAATAGCTTATTCCTTAAGTTAAACATTATCAGCTCTTATGGATTCCTTTAATTATTCAAATTAATTTTAGAGTGCTTTTTTTTCTTTTTCTAAAAATGCTATTTTTGATAGCATCTCTTTTTTCTCATTTTCAACTCTTTCAGCTTCCTTCATTTATGCCAAAGTAGAAGATGGTTATTATTATTATTGTCCTGTTTACTTTATTTTTGATCCTCCTTTTCCTTTTTTTGCATCTTGAGGCTATTGAATTTTTAAAATAGTGTTCTCCTGATCATCATTTTAATCTTATTTTTAATTTTACTTCATTTCTAATTCTCTCTATTTCAATTTGAGTTCCAATTCCAATTTTTTTTATTTCAATGTCATAAGTTCATCCTATTCAATAATAGCAAGGGGTTTGAGTTAAGGAATTCGTGGTGGTGAATACTCTTCGGCATAATACATTTTTCAATTATTAAATTATTTTTCTGTTAAAATAATAATAGATATTTGAAAATGAATTATTTTAAAATGGATAAAAAGAATCCAATATATAAATAATCACCCATTTGCAGCTGTTTATACTCTTTACTTTTTGATTTTACCTCCCTTTAATTTCTTAAACCCATAACGCTCTCTATATATTAAGTATTGTAGATTTACAGCATTTTACTCCAATTGTTATCGAGAGCATCAGGCTATACTAACTTCTTGATTTCATTATTGCTATCAATTATCCTCTAATAATCTATGCTATATATCTTAAGGTAGTACTTAATTTTCCATATTTTTATTATTGATATAATAAGTACTCAATCTCTCTGTCTATTTTTTATTCATCATAAGGTTCCTCTTTTTAAAGTTTCTTCACTATAAACCTATTTCAAATACCATGTTCTCCTTCTTCTGAATTTCAATCTAAGCAAAAATACTTCTTTGATACGCCTTATCCCTGCTAATTGTTCTCTGGAAATCAGGTGTATTATCATTCCTTTTCAGAAATTGGAAGTCATAGAAGTCCCTCTAACACATTGGAGATGGCGATTTGGTCGTTTGCGAGCTCTTATTAAACTCGATTGATTGACCAGGTTCAGTGATTAATAATTAATCTGAGTAGACTCCTGGTCCCGGAGTAGAAGTCTATGATAAGTCGAATGTTAATACATCCCTATAGAAATGTTCTCTTCTAGGTGTAAGGAAGGCTCTCGTTAATTGAGTTTTTGGAACGTATTATTTTTTGTATTCTCTAAACTGTTTAATGAAACCTTAATCAGCTTAGAGATTGATTTTAAAATTCCTCAACTTCTATCTCAAGGAGACTGCTTGATCCTTTGGGGTTATATCTCGTTTCTTAAGTCCTAATAGATGAGTGGTGCTCCATTTGAATGCATGGTTAGCTTAAGGTACAGCCTCTTTATCTTTTGCATGCAAAACCATCTATTAACTTTTTAGAAAATGAAATTTTGATGTGGTGTCATTACTTTTTGCTCTATGAATTAATTTACCAATTGAGTTTCTCTCATTTTAAAAGGGTTTGAAGTTGTTCTTCTGATCATCCTTACTCAAAAATGATTGAGTATCCTAATCCAAATCCAGTTAACTAGCGATTGGAGACATGTTGCCATCCAACAATTATTCCAAACCGCCTTATTCAATTGAAGTTCGCTTAATTTACATTATTTAAACAATAATAATTAATCTTTGTAATGCATCATCAAAATAGATTACCAACAATTAAGAACACTAACAAAGAATAAAGATCTGAATCTTTAGATTTACCTACAAATAGGTAATGGGTGAGAAAAGAAACCCCTTAAAGTTCCGAAAGAAATGTTTATACCACCGAAAACAATAGCGTAGCTCACTGTATTTATATATTATAACAGTAGAAAGGATTGAATAAAAGTATAATGCTTCTTCAAGAACACATAACTAAAACATTTTAGTTTAAGATGAGATGAATTCTCATTAATTACGATAGAAAACAGATATAAGTTCTCACAAATTTAAATTAAATCCAGTAACCAATCAATACCAATATTAAAAAAACCAACACTAAATCAAGTAGAATCAAAATTTTGATGAAGTTGGTTAAGATACTTAAGAAATTTAATAAAATATAAAATATTTAACTTTGGACAATTAAACTGAAAGAACTTAATTAGTCACAGTGAAAAGATAAGCCTCCTTATAACAACACAAAGATAAGTCAATAAAACCTGGAAGAAATATTAAAGGAATCAGAAATTTTGCTGGTCATGCTCAGAATTTGTTAACTAACTTTACTTTTTAAAATAAATGGTTAAAAAAATTAAAATCCATTTTTTAAGTGGCCAGAGCCTTATGTAGAATATAGATTTTAATGAGACCAAAAAGGGAATAATGGGATGTAGCAATATCAAAAGAAATTGATTGCAAACAGGAATTATCTTTCAATACAACAATTAATGCAATCAAAATTAAATAGTGGTGTTAAATGGTATTTACGAAGGCTTTTTCTATTATTCAATCAGAAACTCTTGATGATCACAAAATCAATTTCATAGTAAATTTATTGAATTACAATAGGAAAATCAATTAGGACCTTTACAATTAGATCATGCAATTAATGTAACAGCTCAAGTATTCTGGTATTTTATGACTTCATTCGAATTGTTTACCAATCAGAAATTATTCATTAGAGAATTTGGATTGATTATGTATAAAGACCTTTTTGAAGATTAAAGAAAGTTCTTTAGTAAATTTGTCACTAAACGTACAACTTACTTATCAAGCAAATATAAAATCATAGCAGATGAATAGAAAGTGATGATTTATTCAGAATCTGTAATTTACAATTTACTTTAAGGATTGATGCTATCCATAAATAATCCAAAAGTGATTAATATCAATAAACCCAATAGTATCTTTCTTATAAGAGTGCTGATTACTTTATTGCAGTATTTGTTTATGAAAACCTTTACAGAATTACCAACAGTGAATGATTTAAGTGACAACTATAAGTTAATTTAATTTAAATTTGCATAAGTAAATAAAAAAGATTACTCTCTATAAGAATGCGTTTAAGTAGAGAAAGAGGAGCTTATAATTGGTACTTATAGAATGGATGAATTGAGTCCATTGTTTACCAAAATCTCGTGGCATTCATCAATTAAGAAATGTTTTAAAAGAATACTTAATAATTTATTTCTTTATAAATTTTGATTATTATTGATCATATTGTGTATATAAAATCTAAAATAATATTTATATGATTTTTTCGGATGAATTCAAAGATTTAATAAAGCAACCAGTTCAGCTTAATACAAGCAGATCAAACTATTCCAAATACGAGAGTCTCACAACAATCAGGGAATCACCCAAAAAGGCTGCGTTGAATTATCCAAAAGAGCAATAGACTCTTTTTTATAATGCAAGCTATTTGTTGAAGTAATCCAATAGAATTGGAATAAAGAAAAGATTACGAATATTTTTGATCGTTATAAGGTTTCTCAGAAGATTATAAAAAGTAATAAATGAATCCCCATACTAACACGGTCTAGCAAATTTAAAAAAGGTTAAAAAAACCACTTTGAAGCTTCCTCAAACAATAAATGAGAAATTCAAGATCTGGTGTTTGGGAATTTTTTAAAAATCATTTTCAACAATTCCTCAAAATCTCTTTAATTACATTAAATCCCCTGGAAATAAGATCAAAGAAGATAATTCTCAATTAATCCTAATAAATGCAATCAAATTCTTCTTTGAAAACATGGCTTATTTTACTCATCCTGATATTGTGAGTATTGAAATAAAACACTTTTTGTTTTCGTAACTGTTTTTAAATGAGAAGACTCAGTTCACAGCTTTTGTATCTGTGAGAACCCCGTACATATCCCATTTAAATAACGAAATCACATTAGATCAATAATCAATGATTATTATGGAAGTTTTGCTCTTTTTCAGATTTGCATTTACTCTCTTTGAATTCACAAATACAAACTAATTTGCGATAGTTATGCTGATTAGTACTCTTCAACATTTATATTTGAAAAAATACACCTCTTTAAAGTCATAATACCAACCTCAACAAAATTTGATTCAATTAACGATAGAGGAAACCAAGAATCAAAAATATATTTTAAAAATAGAACCACAATAGACTTTATTTTCAAGCAATTAAATAATTTATGGAACTTATCCCCCAGATGAAATTGAAAAATTACTTAACTTAAGACCAAATTTTGATGAAAAAATAACATAGTATTTTAATAAAACCATAGAGCATTTATAGCTATTTCTCATAGACTTCTATCAATGATTATATATATATTTATACTTTACTCTAAATAGCATTTATACATTTTAAAAATAATATTCATTGCATTATTATAATAATAAATATTAATTTTACTATTATATTATTATACTTAAAGCAATAATATTCATTTATCAAATTTATCAATAATAATAGGGTTGATTAATTAAGTCCTTTAAATTTTGTATCTATATAAGTTACTGTTTGTCTGGGGGACTTAACCTAATCATTATAAAGGATTTTATAAAATGATTGGTATCATATTAATTATAATAAATCGATTAATGAAAACCGCATCTATATATCTGACTGATAATTAACAGTCTCAATTACAATTCTCGAATAGGTAAAATAAAAATCTCTTTATATCTGATTTTAATTTTGAGACAAGCCGATCAAAAAAATCAGGTAATTCACCATCTCCCAAAAAATAATGGATCAAAGTCTCTACAGCAACTGAAAGTCTGCAGCTAATTATGACTCCGAACTTGCTCTAAATATAAAATTTTAATTATCTGAAGAAAATTTTCAAAAGGTGTGTGACACTGATTAGAGCTTGTATAAGATTACAAAAATTATAACATCAAAAACAAAAGAAGCCCAACACTGTTCTACGAAAGCCTTTAAATGGAAAAGAATCATTAAGGGACACAGTCTTGAATGAAATAGTGTTCAAATGGTGTCGAGGAATATGCAAAAAATCGTTATCTTCGATAAAATCACCTGTCTTTGATTATTTAAAAAATCCTAATTTCAATACTAAAGCAGATACTTCAAAAATGTAGCTGATTAATGCTATTAAATTTATAGTTGAAAGTCTTGCTTATTATACACATCCTCATTATATACATTACGATTTAAAAGGTTTCTTATGTTCTTAATTGTACCAAGATTACAAATTATACTTCACTCAATATGTTTCAGAGAGAACTCAATACAAAGTAGCCATATTAGATGAGCTGTAAGAGAAAGAGGCAGCTCTAATTGGTATGGAAATTATAATATTTAATCTTGCCGAAGCAATAATTTAAGACCAACTATCTTGCAATTTCAGTAAGAGGATTGTCATTAGTGCTCTATAATTACTATTTAAATAATATTTTGATGAAATGAATTGTGCCATCTGCAATTATGATTGTATTCAAGGCGACATTAAGGTTACTAATAATAAACTATAACTTACATTTAAAACTCAACATTCTGGTTCTTTTAATTTAATTGATGGTCTTTACACCGATGAATAAATTTCAAGCCTATTGTAGTTCAATAGATCTTAATAAGGGAAAATTTAAGAATATTTTAAAATGACAGTAAAACATTTAGAAAAATAAATCGTATGATAATAGTATATGTTCATTGCAATATTTAAATTATTTCATTTATTAATATTATAAAATTGTATAAGTTGATTTTAATCAAATAATTTGGTCTCCCATTAAGATCGTATATTATAATTAATAGAGGATATTCTACTATTATATATAGAATTAAGTAGAAATTTTTAATTAAGGTATTTTAAAATTTATTTTCCATTTTTATTCAATGAATATTTTTTCTGAGAGATCATCCTCAAGGTATACTTAAAGATAGTTTGTTTCTGAATGTTAAACCCCATCAAAAGATTCATATGGATACATTTCAGTTTCTAAAGAATTAAATATACCCCTAATATCAGTTGGAAAGCAATCAACATCATGCTAACGAAAGTAAATGAAATTATTTGATTCCCCTTACCTCAATGATAACACCAATTCCACGTTAAGTAGTCACAATTCAAAAAATGAGGTGGATATTCTTTCAAAATTAATGAATTGGGAAAAAATGTAAGGAAATCCTAAGTTTATACCATTGAAACGACAGCACAATTTACTACCAAGGCCAGAACATTAAAAAAATCAAAACCTAATGTTCCAGGATAACAATTAGAAGGAACATGCAAAATATTTAAATTAACAAACAGTTTAACAACAAGCACCTAAATCCTATTTACTACATAAACCTCTTCAACTGGATGTAGAGATGAAGGAGTCGGAATATAATTAAATGGAGAGTTTGGGTCCGCACAATACCATACAGAATTAACATGAATTAAATCAATACATTATCTCTGTAGCGAAAACAAATAATAGAATTCTACCAAGTATATATTCTTAAATAAAGTTAGAGCTTTAATTACCTGAAAAGAATGAAAAACCTATTCTAAAGCAAAATTTCCATCGATAGAAAAGATTTTATAGTGTTATAGATAATTTACAAGCCCTAAAATTTGGTGATTAAGATGATTCCGTCATTGATGATAATGAATAATAATAATTTCGTAAGAGGAAGTCTTAATTTAAAAAGTACTAGCTCAGAAAACGAATTATTGTAGTCTTGGCAGTTATAAGAATTTCGGGATAGTATAGGTAAATATAAATTATATCATTAGATAAATATTAAAAGAAAGAGCATAATATTCTACAGGTTTGGATCAATAAAAGAGTGTATTTCAAAAGTATATAGATTAATTCAGGACTAAAAACTTATAATATCATTAGAAGGATTTTGCAGAAGGGATATTTAAAAAGTTAAATTCAAGCATACTGGAGAAAAAATACATTAAAGAATGCCAAGAAATTTCAATGTTGCAAGAGTCTGTTTAGAAAGATATAAAAAAGCAAAGGTTTTGCTAATTAGTTCTTTTGCTTTTGTAATCTTTAGAAATAGCAACAAAGTAGAATGTGTTACCACCAGTAATAGTACATCTATTGAATTTGAACTTCTTCAAATCTAGCACTTCTTAATCTTGTTTATTTGTTTCAAAAAGAGCTTGTTATTATACAACATTCGTTTGCAAAATCACTAGATAATAATAGTTAATAATAGCTACAGAGTATTTGATGTTCCAATCAATAATTCCTAATATTTTCTCAATTTTTAAAGATATGAAGATTAAGGATATAGAACATAATAATTAAACTTTAAGCTACCTGTCAGCTCTGGCTCAAATGGTTCAAATACTATTCGTAGATTATTTTAAAGATCTGCAGTTGGTAAAAAATAGAAATGTGAATCCTATCTAAAGAATTTTGAAGTTAAATATTGATGAGAATACAGGCTTTGGAGAATCTGAAATCATTATTAGTTAAAAAATTAATACAGATGAAAGCGTTATTATCGAGAATGGTTTCGATAAATCTAGTATTTTAGAATTGCAAGATTCCAAACCCTATTGGGATCAAAAGATAAAATCTAGATTTGCTAAAATAGTCTCTAATATTGAGAAACATATACTGATTTAAAATAATTGATTATATTATCTCCTCCTTTAAATTATACTTATAAATGTGTTTTATATATTGTCAAACATTCATATATGATTGGCATAAAAATTAATGAATTATGAACCATCATAATTTTCCTTGTCATTAAAAATAAAATGAATTAATAATTCTAAATTGATGACATTATACTTGCTCCTGGTTTATCGATAAAAATACGGAACACTATATAATTCAAGCATGGATAGGATGGATTCCATTTATGGGAAGTAATTTAAAAGATTTTACATTTTAAAAGGCGGGCATTGTATTGACGAGATACGTGTATTATAATATCATGCCATCAAAATAATTATTCATGGATTTAGGAACTGGAGTAGGTATTACAGGCATTCTTGTATCAAAATACACTCGAGTCATCATGACAGACTATAATTAAGATGTTTTGGACAATGCTTGGCTGAATGTGAAATTAAATCAGTCGCCATGTATTCTTATGCAATTAGATTGGAGAAATCATAACAAAATAAGTTTCTAAGTGGATACGATTGTTGGAAGTGATTTAGTTTATTCAGGTGCTCCCTTGTATGACTTATATTAAACAATAGTTAAATTATTAAGTAAGTTATAATTGTAATTTAGAATAAAATGGGATATTTTATTTGATAATTCCAAGTAGTAGAATGTGTACATCAGAATTTATAGATATTATGAATTCTGAAGGTTTATTTGAGATCAGAAAGGAATTGTTGGAAGACGAAAAGTATTACCAACCTTGTTTGTTAGACCGTGAATAATCTCACACGTTATACCCAGGTTTAAAGGAACTCAAATTTTATATGTATATATTTATAAAGAAGTGAATTTATAACCTTCCAATTATATATATATAAAATAAAGATAAATGGATGTAGAATAAATAGAACTCAACATGGCGCCTTAAATATCTGATTAGAATTAAGGGAATGATTAAGTCCAAAGTTCATAGCTTGTTCTTAATGCAGTGATGCAAGATGCTCGACAATCTTATTTATTAAAGAAAGGAAGGCTTTAATTTCTGACTTTAAAGAGATTGACACAAGCTATTCTAATTTACAGAATACTTTATGTTCTCCTTTGTTTTATCCCATTTTATAAGTGTCCTTTTGAATGCAATAACACTCTTTTAAATATTTTGTTGCTAATCTGTATTGGATTGGAATTGTAAATAATATATTTATGATTAGATTGAAGATAGCTGAAACCATATATTAATTAAGGAAGGTTTCATTTTATTTGATTCTCATCGACTTATATGATGCCTTATAAGTTATACCATTTACACTGAATGACTTTTAAACAATATTTGCTTTAAGATATGCCCTAGACTAACTTCACAAAAAGGCGTTCTATTTTAGAATCACCATAAACATGTATAAAACATAATATATTTTCAGAATTTGGGTCATTTACTACATAATTTATGTTGCCTTCTTTTTTAGCTTTGCTCATTATTATACAAGTATTAGATCTAATTATTTTAGGTGAATAAAATGTGATTGTGAGCTTTATGCTAATCATCATTTCCTTGGACTCAGTCTTTTTTATATTTCCATATGTATTTCACTGTATAGGATGGTTTTGCTATAAATGTTATGATGCAATAAAGAAACTAACATCAAAAAATAATGTAAGTATCTTCAACATACTTAGAAACTTCTCAGATCTTTGAAAAAAGAGAAATATGTTGAAGGGTAATAATTGACTGATGAAAATATATGTATCATTTGCTGGGATTCCTTCAAAAATGATGAATACTATACAAGATTAAAATGTAATAAAAACCACATATTTCACACTACATGTATTCAAGTTTGGATTAAAACCAATATAACTTGTCCAGTTTGTAGATCTTAGTTAGTTTGAAACATAATATATCTATATCTAATTAACTCTATTGATTCAATATTTGATTAGTATTTAGATTATTTTATAAACATGACTGAGCTATAGATTTCTTAAAGCATTGTAATTCATCAAACTTTTTAAATGTTTAATTTCCACTTGAAGCATTATCATTGCTTAGAATGTGTAAAATAAAGATATTAAATTACGCACTAGAATTAATTTAAATTTGTTAAGATGATTACTTAGGAGTACAAAAACAAATAAAATAATATTATCTAAATAACTGTATTTAAAGAGGATAAGGAAAAACAGTATAATCAGAGTGAATTCATACATGAATGATTGGATCACATAATTGTTATTCTTATTTTCATATTAATAATGATGGATTTTGAATAAAATATTAATTAATTATAATCAAATATTTTATTCTCTTTGATACTTTTTTATTATTTTTTATACTTATTTTGAAATCTTTATATATTTTACAAAATAATTCAGAGATGTATATATAATTAAATTTAATTATTAATAGAAAATAAATAAATTGTTTAAGTAAGTGTCATTTGAAGCAGTAAACATAACTTTTATCGGTTGATTCTTCTTCAAAAGAGATTTCCCCATCAGATTCTTAAGTTTCTGGATTGTAATCACAATGATCTCCAATATGTTTTTGAGTTTTAACTAAACGATGATGTAAATCAATGACTTATTCATTTAATGATTCATTAATTGTATCAAGTGATACTTATCCAGATTTAAATTCTAAATTTTATACTGATACTTATTGACTAGTTTTTCCACTGTTCTTCTTTAATCCATTAATTAAAGAACTCTATATTTGTGATTAAATTAATTACCCAATCAAATTCCAAATGTTTGTATCCCTTAAATACAGCTTTCAAAGCATCATAATTCACTGGTAATTCCATTGGGTTTAGGAATTTTATCTTATTAGCAAAGTCTGTAAAACAAGGGGGATAATTTTTAAGTACCTTTTCAGGTAGAAATGAATGCTTAATTGAAAAATACCATTATAACTTGTCAGCTCTCGTTTTAAATTTTTTTTAATAATCAAAGAATTCTCCATCTGTCAATAATTATATTACAATATAGAGAAGACTTTCTAAATCATCTTTGGGATAAACTTCTAATCATTTTATTAGTAATTTATTACATATTCCTAGATGCTATCCCAAACTTGAATACTTATTTAAATGTTGACATTTTTATACTATCTTTGAATTTGGTTTGAATACTATTGCTTATTATAGATTGCCTAATGAAAGTGTCCTCTAATTTTCCAGACTTGTTAACAGACTCTGCATATTTAAATTTGCATGAATAAAGTTTCCAGAATGCAATAACTACAGAGCATCGATCTAAAATATTAACATTATTACTGATTTTAGAATGATTAAAATTATGCATTCGAAGGAAAACCTTGATTTCCAAAAATTGAACCAAAATTTTAGGCTTGGGCCAGTTTTGTTGAGAACTTGATAATTATATTGATTCATGAAAACTCCATGATCCATCAATCTCACCAGACAATCTTAAGGGTTCTATGTTATTTTTCCACTTTAATATTTCTCCTCATACTGATTCTCAAATTAAGTTTTAAAGTACTAAAGTATTTTAGTGCTATTGTCACTCTTGGATAAAATAGTCATCCTAACAACACATGCCTATTGTAATTATAAATTGATTGCTTTTAAATTAGTAGTGTTAATACCTTCAAAGATTGTAGAAGTCTTTCCTTAATAGATTACATTAAGCAATATGTATTTATTATCAATAATGACGGGATTTTCTTTATTATTATATTTCATTTGAGATAATTTCTAATAATAAAAATAACTTACTCTTTACGAATCAGAGGATTTTGTATTACTGTGCTCGGTTGAGGTTTTTGGTGCGTTCACATTGTTAGCTTCATTAAAATCTATTTCTTAGTACATTAAGAGATAGATATATAATTTTAATAAAATTTATATTTTAAATGCTCATTTTTATAAACATTTTAAAAAGGTTCTAAAATGACTAAATTGTTTAATAAGTAAATTAATAAGCATAAAATATAATTAAGATAATCAGCATATATGAGTGACTCTATGTTGTTTCATATTCTTTTTTACAGAAAATTGTTGAAATCATTGGGACAATTGTGATTCTCACTAAACTGTAAATCATCTTGTAATTACTACTCAATTGGTCCAAAACTTTTACCAAGTAGATTTTTTGATTCAGCAACTGTTGAATTTATAGTTTTGTTTTTAACAGATTCGTGTTTATTTAATCTTTCTAATTTGATTGAAGGATCAAAAGAATTCTTTCTTGAAATATTATTAGATTTCTAATAGATAGAATCAACCAAACTGAATTTCAATAAATCATCCAAATAATTAGAATCTAGATTCTCTTTAAAGAAGTCTTATTCTAGACACTCCTTTAATGTGAATCTGTATTTAGGTTAAATTCGAGTCATTTAGATTAGAAGATTTTTTAATGATTAAGGCAATTTGATTTTATCATTGAAACTAAGACTACCAGAGTTAGATGATTTGAAAGGATGAACCCCATAGAATCTAAGATTAATTATTGAATTACATTTCATATATTATGATTCCCAAACTGTAAACATCGCATTAAGTAGTATACATTTTTTATTTTTCCTTATACTCCTAGACTTCAGGTGCTGCATAGCCAGGAGTTCCACAATTATATAATACATGTTCTTAATATTTATAGTTTGTTGAAAATCCGAAATCAATTATAGCTATGTCAGTGCTGAAAGGATCTTTGTCTTTATACATGATATTTTATGGTTTTAAATCTCGATGCATTATTTATTATGAATGGACATAATTCATAGTTTCTAGAATATCTCTTACTAATTATTATTTCTATTAAAGTGAAAAATTCTAGAGTTTTTCATATAGATGACCTCCTTCGTAATATGTCATTATTAATTCTACAGAATCTGAGTTTTAAATAATTAAAGATACCATCGTTTTCATAAACTTCATGCAATTTTGGGATGTTGGGATTGTCTAAACTTCGCATTATAAATATTTCTTCAGCCAAACTCTTGGCCTGTTTCTCTCTCATTTTGTGTCCCAAAGGAGCCTTTACCACTTTTTTAATTGCAAATTTTTAATTATTTTGATGATTTATCACAAACACCTAGGAAGAATAATAATATTAAATTACTTCTGAAGTTATGCCTTCTCCAATTTTTTATCTTGGAATTTGGAAAGATGCAGGAATTGATTCTTAAATGCAATTCTGTTTCAACTCATGAATAAAATTGTCAACTTCCTCGGTTTTATTTCCTGATTGTAGCACTATTTACTAAAAATCATGTGATAGAGTAACGAGAATAGTATTATCTTTGCTTCGAAAAGAACAATAAACATTTTTCAGAAGGAGAAAACCTCCAATTTCACCACTCTTTATAGAATCACTTATAAAATAAATTCCTTACCTTTCGAAAATAGAATAAGTGTTGTCTATAAATCTTGTATCTCCGAGGAGTTATTATCTTGAGTATTTGACCTTGTTTAAACAACACGATAGTCTTTTGATCTTCAGACAATTAATGAAAATCGTAATTGACCAGAGCACTTAAGTTTCTATTCCAAAAGGATTACTATTTGGAGGATACGAAATATAAAGAGTGTTTCATTAATAAATTATAATTAATAAAATCATACTCAATTTTGATGATATCCAAACACAAATTTGTGAATATTGTAAGTGCTTAATCATTTTGAGTTAAAACAAAAATAAAAATGACTAAATTGTAAATAAATTCATGCACAAACATTAATCAAAGAACTCAATTCCTTAATTAGGTAAACTTAAAATTTCATCAGTTTTAATTATTTTTTTTGCATTAATTGTAATTATTTATTTTCAATTTATATCATTGGAATTAATATTTAAATCATTTCATAATCCATTACATACTCAAGCATTTAATTTCCTATTAAGCTTTTCCAAAGCGGCCTTGTTTTCAGCGTCGTAATTGTGAGCTTCCTTCACAAAAAAGTCGATGGTTTTCTCCAATGCCGTCATCAAAGGAGTGAATTGAATACCCAATTCTTTGATTTTCTTATTACTGATGATTCCACAATCAACTGAAGGATAGAATTTGCTAGCCTCTACTACATGTTTAATATTCAGTTATTTATCTGATATCTTATTAAGCTAAAATTAGTATTAAAGTATTACAATCACCTAAGCTAATTCAATATATGAAATTGTCTCATCAAAACAAACATTATAAATTTAATTTTATTATGGAATATATTAAATGAAATATTTAATGCAATTCACAACATCTGTGCTAAATACAAGACTAATTTATTCTGATTGCACAGCTTAATCCTAACAAATTATTCATCACACTTACCACTTAAATTGGATGCTTATCATTTTATTTAAGCCATTTCACCAAAGCAAAAAATCTTCCAGAGTCATCAAAAGGTCCTATAACATCTGGCAGTCTCAAAATAACATATCTAAAAGAACCCTCGACTACATAATTTTAAAGAAACTCCTCGCATTTCAATTTATTCTTAATTTATTCATATTATTTATTACATGGCCATAACTCTCCCTTTTCTTTTATGATTCTTATAATTCCTTTCTCTAATCCTAATCCTCTGTAATTGGAATCTATCTGATTTTGCAAACATCATAAATTGAGTCTGTCGATATAAATATATATAAATTGCACAATCCTCTTAAAGCAACATATACAGATTTCACCTATTTACTATAAAAAGCAGAGAAATCGATAACAGCTTCCCAACATCTCCCATTGACTCCCACATTCAGTTTCTTGGATAGATACCTAATCAAAGTGGTGAAATCATTCGCATCTTCTCGATTTCCATAGGTATAATACACATTTGTAATCTGATTAACTGAGTTATTCCAATAATTCTTTCCTCTATTTATATAATGAACTTCATATGACTCATTTTAAGATAAATCCTGCAGTAATTCTTTACCCATAAAAGTAGAACCACCTAATACAAGTATTAATTTTTTCATGATACTATTTGTATTAAATAAATAATTAAAATGGAGATATGCGAATAGTTTAAAGAGACTGTAAAAATGTGATATTTAAACTTAGCTTCAAGAACAAGATGACAATAAAAGATAAACTATGTTGTTTAGTGTTTGTCGAAAATTGAGTAGAATATTGCCTTTTCCTTCTGTTATCTCAGTATTATAATAAAAACCTAATATTTTGAAATACTTATTGATCGCCAGTTAATTATTTGAAAATAGTGTATCAAAAATGTAATTTTAGGCCTTGTTATTATTTTATGCATTATAAGAGAGGTACTGGGAAGATTAGGATTATGTGAAACTGTATTTTGACTGTGTTATCAAATGTCTTATTAATCAGGAGAGTAATGTACTGATTATTGACATTTTTAGTTTATTGTCAAACTGTGATTAATAATGAAACAAAACTAAGATGGTTTTTGCTAGAAAATTCTAAAAATTTTATTAATAAAATCTAGATTCCCTTTTACAACGATGAAATTGTTTGTTCAAAGGTAAACAACTTCTTCAAGAGTTTCATTAAATACAACTCTAATTTTGATATGCTTAATTCTTGTTTCCAATTTGCTTTGGAAAAGAGGAATGTTTGGATCTTATTAAGACAATTGGATTAACAGTTTGAAATCGAAGTTGAAGATTGTATACATCTTAAATATTTAAGCGTTGGTTGCCTTAAGTTAAGTAATGAGTACAAAGAACTTAGATTTTATAAGTGAGAAAGTAGAATAAAAAAGAGAGGAAGCATCAAATTATGCATTAACAAAAAAAGAATTAAAACAGTAAATGTTAGAGGAATGGTTATTTCAACCTAGTGAAGTACCATTATTAGTAGCTAATCATGCCACTATAGATCAATTGAGTAGTGAAGTTTTTAAATCGAATATGCTTTTAGATTTGTTTTTATCTTTCATATTGTTTCCAACAAGAAACCCCTAGGTTGTTCCAAATGTAATTATACTATTTCTAATTTTAGAAATTATATAATATTTATGTAGATCTCAATCCTCCAGAACCTCCTTCATTTAGATAACTAAATGTTAATGTTTCATCAGAAAAAAGACCGTTAATCTAATTCAGAGCTTTCAGAACAATGCAAGTATTAACTGATAACAGAAACAATTTCCTCTTGACTAGAGTCAATAAGGAGTATTATCAAAGAGCATATTCAATGCTTTATGAATGTCTCAAATAGGACTTAGTGGCTATCACTATATGCCCAGAAATTATTGTATAATATCTGTCCTTCCTTTTATACTAAGAACCAGACATTTCAACTTTCTTTTTGATATTTTATAACATTCCCTATAGATTGATGCTATTTTTAGATATTCCAGAAATCTCATAATTGTTTACTCAACTGATGAATTTTCTCCATACTCCATATAACAAAGTGCATACTTAATCTAGTAATCTGATTTGGAAATATTTTGATGTATCTAATTTCTTTTCTGATCTACTTAAAATGACTATATTTGATTCTAAAACAATCGATGAGGTCATCACATAAAAATCAAATGAATTTTATAGACCTAAAAAACTAGAGGATGTTTTAAAAAGACCTGACTTCACTCCGTTACAAGTTGAAAAACAATTCCCATATCCAGAATAAAAGAAGGTTGCTGAAGAAATAGATGAATTGGATTAGGATCTTGATCTAATCTTCCCTTATCTACCTAGTAAATGTTAGAAGACTCTTAAAATCTTTGAAAGAATGCTTGATTAAGCAACAAAGAAGAAAGAAAGCAAAGCAAAATAAAGAATGACTCTAACAACCACTCCCCCTCAATTTTTATAAACCAAAAATCTTAAAACTGAAGAATAAACACCTGTAATATTTAGTCCTACCAGAAGGAGAACTATTTTAGCACCAAAACTTGCATCTATCCTTGATGGCAGTCTTAAAAGATCATTAGTAGTCAACCCTGTAGAATTTGATACTATACCTTAAACTACAACTACTAGTACCACAAGAAGCCAATTATAAGCTTTGACTAATCCAAATAATTTGTTTGGTGTGTTGACTGAATAAATACACTTAATCAGCAATAAGAATACTTCTGAAGTTATATAAAAACCGATGTATTAAAGAATGCTAGTTAAAAGACCAACTTAAATTATAATGCTTCATAGTAGATCAATATCTAACTAAAAAAGAATAAGTTAATAGTCTTCTCAAATTAATATTACTGAATCTCTTAATAAATCAAAAATACAAAATTCTATCATCTTAAATAAGTTCACTCATTTAGTTGGATCAATTAAAACTTATGATATCGATAAAGAGTTTTGTATCTATCCTCCAGAATTAAAGGATTAATAGATTGATGAATTTGAGAAATTGGCTTTCGATGATCAATTCCAGAAACTTACATAAAGAAACGAGAATTACACGAAAGGAGCATTATAATGCATTTATGATATTTTGCATATGATATTCGCTTAAAGAAAGTTCATTTTATCAAATAATCATCACTTTGAAAATCCTGATTACTATTTAAATATCTTATTGGGGGAAAATAAATCATAATTCATAAATATCATAGCCAAGAACTATTTATTGAAATAGAAATCAGAGGAAGATTTACTTTGTACTTTTATTATTGCTGGTAGAATATATAATTTGTTATTGACTTAGCAAAATACTCAACTATTTAATTTCAACTTCCAGGAGCATTTGATCTTAATAACCAAGATTCTTTTAACCTAACTTCTAACATCAAGGTTGTCTATCAGAGCGATTACATTATTGGAAAGTGTCACGTTGATATTAGAAAACACAAAATCTTAATTGCTCGCTCATATCCCAATTTCTTTTTGGCATTTATTGATTGAGTCTTATTCAATTCATAATACCAATTAGATTTTCATTAACTACTTTAGAAGAATATTGATTACTACTTTCATTTATGGGAACATTGTTATTTATAATAGAGTTTTACTAAAAATCAATTTTCTCTCCTATTTTAAAGAGAGTCCTGATCAAATTAAATAAGTTTTCCTTGTATTGTATATGATGTTCAAATTAAGACAGGATGGTTTGAAACAATTAAAGAAATAAATTACGATGTTATCTTCTTGGAATGCTCTAACAGATTAGTTCAAAAAGTAAGTATTATGATTAATTTTTTGCAGGGATTTACAATGTCTTGACTAATAAAAGTACAAGGAGTATACCAAGGGACTTAGAAAGGAAGATCTTGCTCAGATTTAAATATTGATTGAAAATAAAAATTCAACAAAGAATAAATTTTACAAACCTTGATTACATATGAAATATATATATATTAATAGCTTATTATGTATAGATAAAATGAAGATTGTATAATTATTACAAATTTGGATATTATTATTTTCTTTAAGCAAATTGAAATTCAAATGTAAACTTTTCATCTGAAATTAAATATTATTGATCATATATATAAAAATTCATTATTTGCCAACTTAAACTTTATGGATTATATTGATTATGCAGAGATAAGATTTTCATTTATAGGAGTACGAAAGCATTTTTTCTCAGATAAATAATATTATGTTTCTGTTTTTGATGATTGCTTTATTATGGGCGCAGTATTTTTATAATATTAAACACTAGACATCCAATACATAACAGCCAAAGTACACAATTAAGTTTGGTTTCGCTACAAAAATTAGATGGAACCTTAAAAAAACTAAATAAGGTCTCATAATAGATTCGTTTAGTTTTCCCTATAAGTAAGAGATGAAAGCACTTAGTGCAAATCACGATAATTTGATTAAGTATATAATAATACGAAAATGACTTAGGTTCAAAGAATTGATAAGTTTGAAAGTGACTTTTGATAACATAAATGACTTGTATCAACCTCTTACCCAAATAGGAAAGGGAATTTCAGCCAAAGTTTATAGTGCAACATACAAACTAGACTCAAAGATCTATGCAATAAAAGCAATCGAAAAAGCATTTTTAAAGCAGCAAAATGAGTCTGGCCAAGTACTAGTCAAAAGTATATTTTCATTAGGCAGCCTTCAAAATGGAAGTTTCCGTTTTAAAAACGTTGGCTAAATACCCTGAAAACTTTTTAACACTCAAAGAAATTTACGAAGGTGATTAAGTCCATTGTTTGGTCACTTCTTATTTAGAAGGATTAAGTTTAACTTAAGAATTCGATCGTTTAAAAGTAATGTAAAACATTTAAAATAGGCAGCAGATATGTATCGATTCCCTATTCATTATGCAAAAATTATAATGAAAAAATTGCTAACTAATTTAGCAGTACTGCATTAACATAAAGTATAATATTTAGTTTTATTAGATTATACACAGGGATTTGAAGCCTGATAATTTAATGTTCTCAAAAAAAAATGACTATTCGACATTAGTCTTAGTGGATTTTGGACTAGCAACTTCTGAATCCATGGAAAAGTAAAATTAAATATATAATTAATAGGTTTTTATTTCCAAAGTGTGGTACTCCTGGTTATGTTGCACCTGAAATTTTAGCTTTGAAACCTTTTAGCAAATACACAACAAAGGTTGATATATTTAGTTGTGGATGCATTTTTTATAAATTACTGACTGGGAAAAATTTATTTGGAGGTATCTCTTTCGATGAGGCACTCAAATAAAATAGAATGTGTCAAATAGAATTCAATATTCCACTTGATTAACAATACATTACAGAACAATCTATTGTAATTTTATTGATGAATAATTAGAATTTATTATAACAGATGCTGATGAAGAATCCTAAATTTAGGATCAGTGCTAAAGATGCTCTATCTCATCCTTTCTTTGATTAGAATCTTGACTAAAATATCTTTTAATAAGTCGGGGTGTTATCCCCAAAAAGGTCGACGAAGACTTTTTTAAATATCAAACAAGAAGAGCAACAGTCTGATGTGGATAGTTTCTAAGAGGATAAGATAAGCAATGAGAAACAAGTTGAAGAATCAAACTTTATTTAAATACCAAAGAGTAAGAGATGCTCTTTGATGGGGGATTTCTCTTAATTATCTTAATCCCCTTCAAAATTAATACTTGATATTCATTAATTTTACTAAAAAGATCCACTATCTGGGATTAGGTGCATAAAGGTCACTTAAAGCCCTTAAGTATCTTAAGTATTAGAATGATTTTATTGATAAAATTCTATTTTCCATAATAAAAATATTTATTAATTGATTATAAATGCAGAATTATGAAATTTTAGAGAAGATTTATGAATCAAAATCTACACTCATTCATAAAGTCAGAAATATAAGGGATAACAATATATATGCCATGAAAGAGTTTATTGGATTTTATAATTAAGGTATCAAATTTCCGATATTTCTAGCTCTAAGTGAAATATAAATTATGAAACAATGCTAAATACCCTTTGTTGTTAAACTGAAGGAAGTATTTAGACTGGATGATAATGTAGTAATCATAATGGAATATGCAGATTAAGGAAATCTAAAATAGTTTATAAATGAGCATCTTGGAAGTTTCATTTCTGAGAGAGTGATTTGTAAAATTCTTATACAAATCGTCTTTGTTTTAATCTATTTGAGAGAAAATAAGATATGTTATAAAGGTTTAAATCCTGAAAATATATTGATACATTAGGAATAAGTGAGGATTTGCGATTTCGGAATTGATAATTTAATCTAGCATCAAAAACCCAGTTACAGACCACCAGAATTGTTATTTCATAATAAATTTTCATACAAATCTATGATGTATTAATTTGGTCTTGTATTATACGAATTGACTACACAAAGACAATTATTTAAGTTCGAAGTTATCGAGCAAATCAAAGCAGTTATCCTTAATGGAGGAGCGTAATTGAAATTATCATTTAAGAATTGTAAAGATTCCATAGATATATTCCAAGTAGCTTCGATTCATAATCGCAACTTGTCTTGATCTCCAAGAAACAGATAGATTAGACATTCGTCAATTAGTACACAATGAAAACTTTAAAATCTTATTAAAACAAAAGCATTTCACCTTTACCTATGAACAAGAAGACACCTTTGAGTTTTGGAGTAATAATAAATAGCAAAAATAAAAAAGGAAGAGTGTTTGTACTGATAATTTTGATTTTGATTCCAAAGATTAAACACAAAAAGATTAACAAATTATATAAGAAGATAAATCAAACAACAATAAAACTATTAATCTAGGACCTAAAACTAATAGTAAACAACCTATTCCTAAATTGAATTTAAAGAAACCACACGATGACACACTAACCTTGAGACCCATTTCCTAATAAACTAAAGGAACATAATCTTATACTATTATTAAAAGTAACACTTTTTCTAGATAAAATTTTATTTCTTCAACTCATCGAAAATTGGTTTCCCCAATTCCTAAACCTCAATGGATTGATTTCTTGTAGAAACCTCAATATTTGGATGCTCCAATCAAACCATAAACAATTATAAATAATTTAATCAAACTAAAAATGGAATAATGTGTTGAAACTATTGGAATTGAAGAGACAAGATAAACTCTAAATAGATTAAGATAAGGCGGCTCAGTAAATGAATTTCTTTCTAAATATCAAGACTCTAAACATCATTGCATAGCCAGACATATGTAAGATATTATTTCATTTACATAATTATGATATATAAGAAGACATATTATTCATTATTATTTTCAATTTACATTTCATCTTGAATTTTATATTCTTCTTGAAATCTAATATCCAGTCTGTCTGGTACAATATTGGTAATCTTATATTTATGTTTTTAGAATATTTTATTATTTGAAGCAATTAAGTTAAAATAATAAAATTTTATTTTTATGCTCTCTTAAATTTGGAATTAATTCTGTTAATTTTTGGGCGGCTATTTTAAAATTGAATTAATCAATTACAAGTAAGGTTGGTTCTCATACTCATTTCATACTCAGCTAGTGTTTATTTACAATAATTTTAGGTTTAATCATAATATTAAACTTATCACCTCTATTTATATATAAATTAATCATTCAAGATCATCAATAATTCTAAAGATTTAAGATTTCTCATTTCATTTAATAATACATATCAAAATTTTATACATTAAACTAAAAAACTTTGATAATCATTATTTAAATAAAATTCAATCAGTTCGATTTATCATACAATAAAGAAATAATATGTTTTATACATCATCAAGCCATTTCTTGTTTTTTTAAGTTATTTTCAGATTCTTTTTAATGTAAATTAAACTACTTTTCATCAGGGGATTGATTCTAAGTAGATTTTAATATTTTTTCCTCATCATTTTATTTAGCTGTGAATTAATTTAAGTAACTTTTTAATATTATCTTACGATATTGGTTTTAGCTTTTGATTTAACCCTTGTATATTTTATTATGCTGTAATTTATCAAATTCCTCATTTTATTCTAATGCTTTCAAAAAGTGATTTTAGCAATATGATTTTTATGGCGGTTCTGTTTAATCTGATTCCCTACTTATGTTTTCTTCTTCTATACCTTATTGTTTAAGTAATTTAGATTATTTTTAACTTTATTTGGAACTCAATTATTGGACTTTACTAATATTTTGCGATTCATCTTTAGGTACTTTATCAATATTTTATATCTAATCTGTTTATGCTATAGAATCTATTTTTTCTTAATTAATCTTTAATTTTCTTTTTTTTTCTAGTTGATCATTTTATTTTACTTCATTTGTCACTACTTTCGATTCATTGCAAATAATAAAAGTTTCAATATAAGAATTTTAAACTTTATTAGTTTATTATTTGATATTCTTGAAAGCTTCCATAATATTTTTGGGTATAACCATTAATTTTTGTAAAAATTCCATTTATTTATTTATTCTTAATAAATATTAATAACAACTTAATCAAAGATTATTGGCTTATTTGATGTAGCTAGTATTTAATATTGCAATCTTAAAGGAAAGGTCAAACAAATGACTCTGAATTTAGTAATTCATACTTTTTTATAGATTTTATATTAGATAACCTCCTCAAACATCTTAAATCTAACTTATAGAAAATGAAATATTGTCATTTTTTTTAATAAATAGGCTAGATATTTAGATCTGAATAAATATTTTAATCTAAAATAATATTAATAATCACAAGGGAAGGATTCTGTTTACCAATTTTTCTTTAAATCTTTTTCCATATCTGTTAGGCTCTTAAGCTGAAGTATCTAATTGTAAATTCATTCTGATGATCTTTTTTGTTTTTCTTTCAAGAGATTTATTAACATTCCATTATTATAGATAATCTATTATGCCAATATGGTAGTATATCTAATAAATATTAGGTATTCTTACTCCTTATTCCTTTATTGAAGGAATGATATTGATTTATTAGTCACTTAATTACTTTGTTAATAATTATTATTGAGCCTTCCAATCAATTATCATTACTAACAAAGAATAATCAATAAGTTTTTAATTTTCTAAGAAATTTGAATCCTTGATTAAATTTTGGTTTAATTCTAGATTAAATTCAATTAAATTACTTTCGATAATAGTTTTTTCAACCCAAATTTGCTATTCAATTTTGAAGAAATCTAAATCTTTAAGAGTTAATTTTGACAAATCACTTTCAGATTTTTTGGCAAGAACTTCTCTATCATATTCAGACCCTTTTAGATCATATGTTCTTAATATCTAATTCCTCGGGATGCCTAAAGAAAGGTTTTTCATTATTAAAAAGTGAACCTTTGCTTCAACATTCTCAGACCTTTCAAAAGTATACATTCCATAAATCTTATTTAATAAAGATGAGGGATTGTTAGCTTAATAAGTAGCAAAGTTAAGCAATCGTTTCATGTAAGTGTTTACTTCAGATTATCGCATTGTTTTAAGAATCAATTGATTATTGTGAGTGAAAAAAAAAAATTCGCCACTTTTGCCACCATCAGGTCTAGTGAATTATTCAATTTTTAATAGATTCTTAGAAACATCAAAGGAATCTTCGATATCAACATTGTCTAAGGTAACAAAATAGTTAAAAATCTTTGGAGCATATAATATACATCTCATTTGAAAGACCTAGATATCTTGATTATCATAAAGTTAAGATTTGACAAGATCATTATTCAGATTAACAACCAAACACTCTTCCACCTCTTCAGGAATAAATGGTGATAAAGTAACATCCATTAATTCACTTAAATCCCCTTGACTAGACCCTTCTCCTTCATCTTATTCATCTATTATTGCTAAATCTTTGTAAAATATTATTTGTTCTTATTTCTACCTTTTTAATAGTTGAATGCCAGCCAACATTGAAATTACTTGTGTTTTTTTCATTTCTTTTTACAATTATTCTAAAATATTAAATTCTAAAAGAAATTTGAAAAAATATTACATTGCATTGAAATTTCTACAGGTTTTGTATCATTAGAGGAATCAAAATCCTATTGGCTATTTGAAGTTTGTGTATGTTTAAATTTAGGTAATAGTAAGGGATCTCTTGTGATGATGATAACTTAGCCTAATATGCAAAGGGATTGGGTCACATTTTAAAAGGTTTCTGTAAGTAATAGATAAGACTTATAAAAGTAATAGCAATTTAGTAAATTAACTGCACTGAAAATTCCTAGAAAAAATTTCATTATTAAACTAAATGTGATAAACTTTTAATAGTATCTCAGGTATTAACCTCTTAATTATCTTATTGAAGACATTTTAGGCACTAATTTTTTAAAAGCAAAGACATATATTAATGACATCGTTGCAAATAAGAGAAATACAAACAAATAAACTAGAGCAATGATAAAGTCCCATATTTTCTTTTTTGTAGCTGAAATTGCGCACATTCTAAGAAATATCAACTTATAATTAATACCCATTTAGTGTTATTGAGATTATATCATTATTTAAAATAAACCCTAACAATACTATTATTATTATTATGGCTGCGAAAGAATAGTTAAATATTCTTATACATTTGACTGTGGACTCCAATGAATTATATACTAAAGCAAGTGGATAAGCAGCGAAGATAAAGATGTTCAGATTTGAAATTACAAAAACTATTGAGGTTGCTATTCCTGTGATCTAATTTATTTTTATATTTACATCGCAAAATATATTTACTGGAGCTGAATCATTAATTTATACATACAATGCAGTTGAAAATTAAATGATTGATTGGATTCCATTAGTTGCTGTAATCACAAAGATAATATCTCCAGGTCCACCAAATAGTCTAAAGTCTTTAAGGAACTCCTAAATAATTCGGATGGAAATGCAAAATGTAACAGGTGCTTTGATTGCTCATTCAACTTATACATAGTAATAAAAAAATCCAACAATCGATTGGAAACAATTTAAGTTTTTAATAATTGATTTTTTCCTACACTTCATCAGTGATCTCATCTTTACAATCATATATTTAACTCTCATCGTACATCTTCGCTTATATTTAGATATTCATTAAGAAGAGAATTATAAGGTAGAATCCATTCTTCATCAAAATATAAATTTTATATTATAATATTATATTATAATTGCTCTCAATAATAACTATGCTACATGTTTGAAAGGCAAAATACTAAAGAAATTCTAAAATACATAAATTGTAATTATGATGATATTTAAATGAAAAATTCTATATATTATTATCAAAAGAAGAAATTACATTATTTTAATTAATTATAAATGTTATAAGCATTGTAATGATATATAGATTACAATTTAAAGAATTCTTATAATTGAAAGGTGATATTTAGGGGTTTGGATAAATAAATATTGTTTTTTATGGATTATTTTCATAAATTTTATAATGTATTTAATTAAATTTAATTAGTTTAAGTAAATAAATAATATATAATATTTGATTAGACATATTTTCTATAGCTTTTTCACCCTCATAAAGAAGGATCATCCTTTAAGTAAATAATCAGAAGTTATTTTAATTGTAATTTGGTTACTTTTCAAAATTGTTAAATCCCTCCAATTTAAAGACAAAATGAATTTGGTTAAATGTCAAAACATATTATCGTCATTCCATACATTTATTCCGGTGACTATTACTATCTCATTTATTATCACTAATAATTTCAGAAGAAAATTTAAAAGTATTCGCAAAATGATGAAACATCTCAAAAAATTATTTGATATAACTTTAATTAATTAATATATTTTCAGTTATATTTCAATATAATAATTACTTGATTTAATAACATATAAAATATTTTTACATAGAAATTCATATCCAGTATCAATCTAAAAATTAAATTTATTAGTAAAAAGCCATTTATAATTTATTAATGATTGTTTGCAAAAAGATTTGCATTGCAGAATTTAGAATTAAATAATTAAATATAAAATCTAGAAAATAATGATTAGCTTTCTAATCTTCATTATTAAATTAAAATTATTGAGATAAATATATATGTTTAAGCAAATTGAAGGAATTATAAATAAAAATATTCATTGATTATAATTTTCTATATTGATAATAATCTTAAATTAATATATAATGGTTATTTTCAGCATAATTCATATAATCCTATGTCTTTCTATGAGTCACTTAATAAATAAAATGAACTTCTATTTTTGAAAAATGTTTAAAGAACATTTTTGCCACTCCTAGCAGGACTTTCAAGCAGTTCACCAAACATATCAATTGGAATTATTTTACTCTCTTATATCATTATGGCTTTGATTTATTTCAAACTTTCAGCAAAGGCTACTAAGATAAAAAGCTTTTGTTATTTAACAATAATCATCTCCTGCACCTTAGAATTGAATAACTTAAGAATAGGAATCAATACCTTACCTAATATTCACCTATCAGGATGTTTTTAAGAACATTAAATAATTTTACTGATCCATCAGTGCATCCATAGCAGATGACTATGTCATTCAGATATTCTGTTGCAATACAAGTGCTGATATTTGAGATAGGAAGTGCTGATTGTATACATTCTAATTCACAATTGACTAATAACATTGCTCCTTACAAATTATTGTTCATTTTTAAACTATAAATTGAAACTATATTCCCTTGAGAAATGGTAGCAAACTTTTCATATTTACTTACATAAAGGAATTCTATAAGCTAAGTTTTAAAGTCAAAGGAATAAGCAATTCGATTATCATGATAATTGATAACTTATAGATTAGTATCACTTTAACAAAGAAGGTGAGATGAATCAGCAATATCCATAATTCTATTCAATTTAGATTTGAATCCTATGAGCTTTCTCTCTGGATAAGGCACATAATTTTCCCCTAATGTCCAAATAATAGCATAATTTTCATCACTTAAAGATGCCAATCTTGTACCCCTATTTTATTTCAAAATCAAAAGTTGACAAACAGGTTTGGTATGTTGTATGTAAGTATTTGGATAAAAACTAACTTTACTTGTACTCATGTCTAAAAGTTTAACTGTTCCATCAGCCAATCCCAAGGCTACCGATGCATTACTGACTAGAGCCAGAGATGTAACTTGGAATTCAATACTTAATTTCTTCTTAATTCTGAATCTTTAATTTGAATGTCCCTAGAGAGATATATAAGATGATTATTACTTTTGATTGATTAGAATCCTCAATGATTCTATTATCCAATATTTAAACATTAATATTTGGAATAATGGTTGGTTATAACTAACTTTGTAGAGAGATCTTAGTATCGACTGCAGAAACAACTGTTTTGTTATCATCCAACATAGTCACTTTGTCAGCATTTGATACATCCATGGATTTACTTTTAATTGGAGGAGAGGATATTGCTTGAATAGTAGTAAGTATGTTTGGTTATTGTTAAATTTCAATTGGAGTTTGATTTGGAATGCTGACATTTTTGATGTAGTAATCTTTGATTGAATTCATGGCATCAGTTAATAATTTAGTGAAATTCTCATTATTATATTGCAATTCTTAAGCCTTCTTAACTTTGTCCAGCACTTATTTTAATTATTCTGGCTTCTTTATAATGGACATCTACTTGATTGACACCTTAACTTGTGATCCTAAATCTGGTTTAGTATGCAATTTTTGCTATAATAGAGATAACACTTACTTTTAGGTTGTTTTCATTTGCATAGTATTTACACTTAGTCAGAAGGAAGTGTATTGGTTCTAACTGTTCTTTAAGTATAAAAAAATTGTTTTTGTATATTTTGAGATATTGATCTAGCTTATCCAATAGTTCTTTTTTATGCAATTGAAATAGCAATGTGATGGAATCTAAGGCTTAGTTGATGTCAGATTCAATTTATTGTTTCTAAGATCTCACATATCCTTCCATATTATTCAAATGTTCATCTGATAACAAAATTTGTTAGACCACTTGAGATTCTTTGTTAAAAAGATCAACATATTTGTTAGCATCATGAAGTTAGTCTTCGATTTATTTACTTACCATTGTTACGTATTACTGGTAGGGTATTAAACATTGATTGTGTTTAGTATGTTAAGAAATAGTTTTTTAATCTGCCATGCACACTTTACACATAAATGGGAACACAGAGCAATCTAAATCGATACAGGCTTGGATAACTTGTTATTTGTGCTAGGGACAGATTAAATTAACATTCATATTAAAAATATATATATATATTAATACACTCATCAATCTCTTTGCTCTTTTTATCCTTTAACATATCCAGTCGGATAGAATAATTTTTCTAACCTTTCTTATTGGATAAGTGGGTCATTATCCTCATAACCTATGTTTAATGTAGTATTTAAATATTTACCATATAATCTGTATGTGTTCACTTCTCCATGAGCATCTCCTGTAATTAAAATTGGACTATTTTGAGCGAATCGGACCATAGTCTTAGCTGGCCAAATTTATTAATCTTAAGGCATTAATGTAGCGAAGGGATCCAACATATTATTTTTGGTCAAATCCCATAATTCTAATCTTCCATCTTTACAAACTGAAGCGAATAAAGTGGAAGTATGAGGTGACCATTCAAAATCCAATACTTCATCTTGTAAGTTTTATTACTAAATATATATGATTTTAATACTTAGAAATTTGCCTTTGGTAATTCTTCTCTCCAATTCCATAATTTACATGACCAATCAGCACTACATGTTAAAAAGATGTCACTGAAAAATGGGTTACATCTCACCTTGTAAACAGGACCAGAATGACCAAAATAGTTATCCAAATATTATTCGGTGTATGACTTTGAACATCTATGTATAGTACCATCTTCAGTAGCTGCTAAATACATAGAAGATTCTCTAAAATTTTTGAGTTATAATATATACCCTTATAAAAAGTCAAATGAAAATCCTGCTGATAATCTAAAATTGACTCCTTCTTATAAATTCTCTTTTTAGGATGATTACACTACTCTTTTCAGATTCATTAAATTTGTATACTCTAATCCTTTTTTCATTGACCATTCTGCAATTCTACTATCACTGCTTATACTAACTAATGATTCCACTTTGTCTGTTCCTTTTGCTCCTTTGCCTATCCATTGCACTTCCCAAACTGAATCACTATGTTTTCCTGGCAATTCTTTATTTTCAGTAATTGGTTTATCTGATTTTCTTCTGATATCCCAGACAGCAACTATTCCATCGATTGTACCTGCAGCAATTAGATTGGGTTAACTATTTGAAAACTTGCAACAATTAATCTTTGAAGGGTATGTAATTATTCTTTCAGGATAAGTAGGATTCTTGAGAGTCCAAAACATAATGTGACCCTCTGATGTTTATTTATTTGAATAGGAAACTGCCAACAAATCTTTATTAACAGAATTCCAATCTGCTTGTGTGACTTTGCATTAATCACTTAAAGCACACTTATATTAGAACAATTACACAATAGGTTCATGTTTTTTCTTTTCAACAACTTCTTCATCCTCTTATTTATTTTGAAATGCTCTTTTAAAGGCTCCTCCTCTCTATTTTAGATCCTCGTCTAAAGTCATCTTTTCAAATTTGACTTCAGGGTAATTTCTATATTGAATATATTGTTTATGAAATAGATTCTGATTTAAAATTCTCTCAACATATTTCAAATTTGTCTAAACTTAATTGCTTTAAAAAATCACTTATTCTGAATCAGACATCTAAGTATTATTTCTTTTAACCAATTCTTTCATGTAATCTTCTTCTTTTAAATCCTATTCATCTTATTTCATCTCATATTATTTTTATTATTGTTCTGGCATTGGATTACTGGTCTTGCCATGACTTCGTGTGACTTATTATTAAATATTCACTTATTAAGATTACAAGTTCTTTGTACCTGTATGACTTGAACTTGAATCTTACATTTTATCATCTAACTATTAATTAGTATATCCTCCAGATAAACTATTGAGTGGTTAATTCTACTTATTTGTATTGATGCCAGTTTTTGTTTTATTCGTTTGCTTTTCAGAATAATCCTTTCCCAATACAGGTCTTTCAGTATGAATTTTAATAGCTTCCAATTCAGTTGGCAATAAGAAATATGGATTCTTGAGATGTTATTTATATTCTTTTTCAATGGAGCATTTAATATCTTCTTACAAAAGTTCAAATTCATTCAATTAATCTGTAATTGAGGCATCATAGAGATCCCAAATAGCAGCAAATGCACCATATTCATTTTTCTCTATCTTATTTGATTATTATATCTTATGTTTTTAATTATAATTGAAAGTCTATGCATGTCGTTTAGTATAGTTGTCACTTCCAATCTTCTCAACCATGTATTTCTCATAATCTTGAGTTTTTTAAATCACCCCAGTCTTTTTCCCTTGTTCACTGTTGATAAAAGAAGATGGGATAAATAACAATTACATTGTACAAGTTTCAGATAAATTAATGGGAATATTTTCATCTAAGTCCTCTTCTTTTAATCCCTTCTTTTACTTGGTCTTCTTCTCCTATAACTCAGACTGATCTCTCCTTGAATCTGAATCAGAATATGTACCCTCAGATTATTTAGACTCCATTAAACTGCTGCGTTCAGGATTATTAGATGATGAAATCTTCACATCTGAATTAGATGATTTATCCTAATTATAAAATTATTATTATACAGCACTTTAATAAAATGATTTCACATTGCTCTCGGCAACACTCTAACTAACCTTTGTTTCATTCTACTTCTGTAATACTTTCAATCGCTACTCCTCCTCTCGATTTTATTACTCTGCAAGTTATAAAAATTTCTTTGTCACAAGCCTTGCATTAAACATAATTCTTACTCTTTTGGAGTGACTATGGTATCTTTATACTTCACAATAATATTATCTGAGGCTGACTATTGAGTATCCATGTTGGTCTTTGGTGGTCCCAATTGAGTTTTGCCGCCTCCTAAATTATTGGGCCTACCTAAACAGATAATTAAAACCTCTTCTACATAGTAACATTGCTGCGGATGTTCGATTTAGTAACACCTGCTTTCAGTCCTTCAGACCCAATAGATTACATTTTATTTAATGAATTTAATATAAATATAGAAGTATTATTTGTCATGTTAATACAGAACCATCACACTCCCTGGATGTACTGATAATTATAATTAGTTCAATTCTAAATACTTTAGTATAGAAAATCAAATTTTGAGTCTTGATATAATATAAGATGTATAAAAATGTTTTTTGATCTTTTCAAACATTTCGATTCTGAATTTACTATTAAATAATCATTCAGTGATTATGGTGTAATTAATAAAAGCCTATTTATTAGAATATAGATTAATACCTCTCTGATTTATATAATCAATATTAAATGATTAATTTTCTTTAAGTAGAACAAAGAATTAATTGTTAATATAATTTTAACATTGTTATATCATAAAATGATTAATCATAAATGTTAATGTTTTGTAATTGGTACAAACTTAAAGCTCTTCAAACCTTGAATTGTGAATTGTCCATCAATAATAACATTATCATTACCCCATTCAAAATTAATCCATTTCAATTTGTCTAAAACTAGATTTTTAAATTCTTTTGGTAAGGGAACCTAACTAATTAGATCAATTGATTTACTCCGTATTTTTATAACATCTCAATATCTGACTATTATGGTATGATGATTTCAGAGATCATAAAAACTTGAGAGTCTAAAAACACTTCTTCAGCTATCTTATTAGGATCCATGGAGATTTCAAACCTAATAAATAGATTTGATTTTATACTTTTTGTTGCTTGTTTCAACATATAGACAATTAGTTTTTAGTCTATATGATGTACGACTAGGAATACCTTAAGCAGTTTGCCTGTCTAAAAATGTTAGTAGATTGTATTTTTAACTAGGTTCATTACACATGTCCCAAACAATCCAGCCTTCATTTAGTGGAGGTAGGTTATTAACTAATAAATTTTCTGGAAGACTGATTTAGGGAGGTTCATGTAAGAATACATTCAGATGGGTTTTTTTGGTTAATCTCCTATGCGGAGGCAAAGACATCTTTCTTGCCCAACTTATTAATTGTTCAGGAGATCCTAATTGGGGCAACCAATTTACTTTCTCAGGTTTTAGACAATGAGCACAAGGAATCTTGAGAGATCTTGAAAGTAAAGGCACTTTTAATTAACCATTTAATGTCTTTTTGCCTTTAATGACTTTACAAGACAAACTAATCCCTTAATAAAAGGTTCCTGTTAATTTAAGATCTCCCAAGGCTAAGAGACCTGCATGTATGCCAATACAAACTGCATCACTATGACTAGCATAGACACCATTGGATCCCCAAATTTATCGAAGTATCAAAGCTTGATTGTTTTTGTTGACGTACTCGCAGGCAATTCGAATTTCAATAGTCTAGTTGATGAAATTGGATAGATTAGGCAATTCCGCCCCAGGCTTGTATAGAAATGTAGTTGCCGCCGGAGTATAGACAGAATTTGGTTTTTTGAGTTTATTTTCTCTTTTGTTGAATCTACCAGGACCTAATAGTGGTTGCTGTTTATTTTTGAGTCTTGTGCCTAAAATGAATTGAATATAGATACCCTCATATTAGGATACATCTTCATCATCACTGTCGTATTCATCAGAGTTATTCTTCTTTCTTTTGTCTCTCTAAGGTCTTTTTGTATGACGCTTTTGTGAAGAACTTCTTGATGATTGGCTGCTACGAGATTAGTTTGACATTTTAATTGTTTAATATTTTATTTGTTTTATCACTCTTTATTGAAATTCAATAATTTAGCCAAATCAGTGCAGAATTGTTTCTAATCATATTTTTGTATTTTTGAATTGTTCGTGACTAAACTTTCCACTAATTTCTCTTGTCTTTTCTATTTAAGATCTTCTTCTAATAACAAGGAGACAACCACTCCTTCATCCTTTGCTCTTCCTGTTCTTCCTGAACGTTGATAATAACTAAATACATAAATGATATGAGTATACCTCTCTTCTTTAAATTCACCTGCTGGTGTAATTGGTAATCCATAATGAATAATGACTCTCACCTTTCTAAAATCCATTCCTCTTTATAAAACATCTGTGCATAGTAAGATCTTCTTTTTTCCATCTTTAAATTCTTTCCTCACTGTTTCTCTATCCACTTAATTGGTGTCTCCAGTGCATTCTCCAATCCAATTATTTTTAACTATGTATTCCAATTTCTAAGATTTCTTAAACAAATTTATCAATTCATTAACAATCGTTTTCTTGTTAAAGAATATCATCACTTGAGCCTCTGTAAATTTATCAAAAACATCCTTCAACAAATCTACTAAGATCTATTCAGGTTATTCTAGAGCCTCTTTATACATATGAACAATAGTATAAGGAGAAATCTGTTATTGAATAGATGGGATAACCTTTAAGTTACAAACAACTTCTTAGATATCATCCTCATCTTTATGTAAGAATCTAGAATCAACTTTCTTGTTTGCATCAATGTTATGTTGAACACACTCCTTGATGAGACTTTAAATTTCTTCAGGTTTCAAACTAGCACTCACAAAAACTATTTGATAACTTTAGTTATTGGTTTATCCAAGAATGAATTAGATCAATGACATGGTTTCAACTCTAGCTTAATTTTATTCATTCTTCTCCAATAATTAATCAGCCTCATCAATTATCAAATATCGAAGATTTGACACATTTATTATACGGTTTTTCAATCCCACCAACATTTTGCTAGGATGACATAGATAAACCTAACAATCAGCCTCTTCAATTCGATTCTCCTTTACTTATTGAAATTACTATACTAATTAATGAAATATTATACATTGTCTTTTGTAAATGCAAAGAAAGTTTAAAATTTTAAATTTTCATTTTTCAATCTCTCAGGTAAATGCTTTCTGAAATACTCCTCGTGTTATTTTAAGTATATAGTCTATCCCAATACTATTGTGTACGGGTATAACATTCTAACTTCCTTCATTGTATTGTCTTTCTACTTGATTTATTTCTGTTCACTAATTTTTTGATTTTTTTCCTTGAATTCCTAATAAATGAGAGATTGGAAGCACAAAGTCTTTCCACTTCCTGTTTGACTTCTTAGTGCAATCACAGGAGATTGTTAACTGACATCTTGTCCTAAACAATAATGTATGAATTCATATTGGTGAGAATAAACCTTTGGACCTACTTCTTTGAATTTATGAATGATGTCTTCAGCTAGTACACCTTTTAAATCATCCCAATCTCTATCTTATTCAGGGTTTTGATCCATAAATTAATTAATACAAATAATAATCGCAAAAACACAATTAATTATCTAAATGTTTTAGGAAGATTATGGAAATGATGTTTATATCTTTGATGAGCAAACCCTCTAAGAAGTCTACAATGTTAGTGAGTTTACAACACTAGAGGAATTCAAACAGTTGACAACCTTTGAGAAGATCTACTAATAGAAGGGTCTGTATCAAAACATCAAATCATTGAAAAATGATTACTTGAAGAATATCTCCATCAAAGAATTGGCTAACTCTCTGGTTGAAAATTGTGATGAACAACTACTAATTCAAGTCTACGATGATATTCTTGATACACCACTCCATGATTTACCTTTATAATTATTAAGTAAAAGCTCTTATGTTGCACCTTCTGATATCCCAGAAGCATTCCTATAGGAGTTTCCTCATCAAGTAAATAACAAATATGCATGGGTTGACAAAGGAGATCAGATGCAATATGGATTGGAAAAGCCAAGCATTCTAATCTATACAAATGTCATCTTAGGAATGTAGAAGACATTCAATAAAACTGATCTAAAGTGTTAGGCTGATCTAGTGTATTATAATAATCAATTGTATCATAATCAAACAGTCTATTTTGAATAGAAGGGAATTCGAATTATGGGACAATAATTTAGCAAACTCGAAAAACTGTATGTATTCTAAAAAAGCTCCAATATTGATAACACAAAAACTAAATTATGCAAGAAATTATCAAAAAAAGGGTTGATTCACTCCCTATTGATTTAATTAGCATAGGAGAAATTTGATAATAAATCAAGTGTCAATATGTTGTTGTACGAGTGTTTGTTATTTGAGAGTTAAGATTGGTGTTAAAGAATTCTAAGTTAGGATTGGCTCACTAATGTGATTAGCTTGAGTCTAGAAGACCCTAAGGACACATCGATATTTCATCAAGTGGTTTATGAGAACCTATTGCAATTGAACCTTAATACTTACACTGAATAATAAAACGATTAGTTGCTATTGAGATTGCATCAATACTACGAAGCCAATTCATTAGATTTGAAATAAAAGAAAGTAGAAAAGTAGCCACCAAAGAAAGTTGAAGAACCAGTTAAAGCAGCTCCGTAAACAAGTTCAAATAATAAACAGAAGGGGTCAAAACCTAAGGGTATTGGATATGGAGATATCAACTATTCCTCCACCTATCAAACATAATAGAAAAAGAAGGAAGTCCAGATTTTGGATTCTGATTTAATTTATTAATAAGCTGAAGGATATAGATGGAAGATATTGACTGAAATTTTTAAGAAATTACGAAACATAAATCTAGATTACATTCTTATGATAGAGGATTCATGTCTCATACCAGTTATTAAGAGCATCATTTCATCCTTAAGCAAGAGTCAAACAATATCAGAGAAATTTGAAGTCATTCAGATAGTCTTTGAGTTATTAAAAAAGTTTTTAACTGAAGAAACTATGCATCTCTTCACTTGTAAGGATTATGGAGATGTCTCATTATTTGAAGTTATTCAAAAAGTTAATAATGAGTCAGCTTTTATTCAAAGCAAAGAAGATCAAGAATTGAACTAGAAAATAATTAAGAGTTTTTCAAATCAAGATGCACAATTAAGTGAAGTGTTGAAGGAACTGCAAGAGTTCTTCAATAAATTAGTTATTGTTTTGGAACAAAATAAATACATCGACGTAAAATTCGAAGAGACTGAATCTTAATAAATATAGGATCCTGCATATCTCTATCCTATGATCATGAAACCCTTAGTTTTGAAAACAAGCGAGGTAATCAAACAAACAGGATGGAAAAAACAATTGGAAGAGGCTTATTCTCATTTGTCTTCATCTCCTCCAAATAAGAAGATGAATAGAATCATAAAGGAGTTGTCAGATATTGGTGAGAACTTACCACTTTAATTGACAAATTCGATATTCTTGAGATACGATAAAGACAGAATGGATGCTATGCAAGCAATGATTTTTGGTTCAAGTGGAACCCCTTATGCTCATGGAGCCTTTTTATACAACTTTTTATTTTGTGATGATTATCCTTCTAGGCCTCCTAAATGTTTATTAGAAACAACTGGACATGGAAAGGTTAGATTCAACCCTAATCTTTATAATTGTGGAAAAGTATGTCTAAGTTTGTTAGGTACTTGGGGAGATAATTGGAAAGCAAATGAGTCAACGTTGTGGCAGATCCTGGTTTCCATTCAAGCAATGGTTATGTCTGAATATGTATATTTCAATGAGCCAGGTTGGGAAAGTAGTATGGGGACAGTAGATGGTGAGAAGAATAATAGAGGTTATTGCAATATTGTGAAATTGGCTAACATTAGATATGCAATGATAGAATAATTGTAGAAACCCCCAGCAGGTTTTGAAGAAGTTATTTAAAAGAGTTTTTATTTGAGAAAAGATGTTATCATTAAAGAAGTGTAATAATGGATAGATGAAGCTGATTTGCCAGTCAATTATCATTGTACTCAGAATCATAACATCTCTGCTCCTTTTTAACAATAGCCATAGAAATTCAAGAGCATTTTAACAGCAGAATTCGAAGCATTAAAAAAAGAACTTGAAAAATTGAAAGTTTGCATAACTCATCAATCGGATAAAAAGATACTATCAATAATTTAAAGACAATCATATACTCAGATACAATAGGAGAAAAAGAAATAACATGACAAGAAGAAGGAAGAAATAAGTGAGTTTTTATAAAGCTAATTGCCAGAGATAGATGTAAGTGAGAGTAATGTTAGCAACAGATAATTTGATATCTAAAATGCAGAAGTTCAAAATTTGATGTCCAGATATATAGGTGTCATGGGTCTAGATTCTGTAAGTAAATAATCATAAGCGAGTGTAATCATTTATGGATTAGGAGCATTGGGTATTGAAACAGCCAAGAATCTTGTCTTATCAGGTCTGAAAAGATTGACTATAGTAGAAGACAAGAAACTCAATAACATAGGATAATTTTTTGTTTAAAATGAAGACTCAAGTAGATTAGAATAGAGTTTACTTCATTTATAAGGATTAAATCCTTATGTTTAGATTGACTATTCTACTGATATTATATCTTCTATTAAGAGTTAGAATTATCAAGTGGTATGTTTATGCGAAGTGGATTCACTTGAAGTTGTCAATACCATTTCAGCCATCTGCAGAGAATACAAAATTGGTATGATTGTATCATAATTGATCTCTGTTTATGGAAGGATTATGATTGATTTGGGAGATCAATTTACAGTGAATGATGCTGATGGAGAATAAGTTCAGGAATTCATTATTGAAAATATTGATTAAGAACAAGGCATTATAGAGATTAAAGGAAAACACAATTTGAGTCCAAATGATGTCATTGAACTAAAGGAAATTATTTAAGAGAATGGCAAATCACTCAATAATTAATAATTAACTGTTGTTAAAGTAATCAATAAATCAACCATAAATGTTGGGGATCTGAGTTAGTTTGGTAAGTATTTGAGAAATGGAAGAGGATAAACAATTAAATAAAAGATTGTTCTTTAAAATAAATAGATGAGTGCAATTATGTCAGATCCCATATTTGATCCAAATTTTATATTGGATGAATAGAAGTATACAGTAATTAATGAGCAAATGAATCGATTTTCTAATTAAAGTGGAGAAATCAATGAATTGTTCTAAAAGACTGGCAATCAAATATTCCCTCCACAAGCTGCTTACTTAGGGGGTGTGGTGTGTTAAGAAATCATCAAAGCAATTACTCATAAGTATATGCCAATAAGATAATGCTATTTCCATACATGCGAAGAATTATTGGATGGTAATCTAATATTGGGGAAGGAATTATAATAAGCAATCGAAAAATGCAAATTACTTTTGATTGGAGCTGGTGCAATCGGATGTGAATTGCTTAAGAATTATGCAATGATTGGACTAGGTATTAATGGGAATATCATTGTCACTGATCCTGATGTAATTGAGAAATCTAATCTTAGTAGACAGTTTCTATTTAGAGAAAAACACCTTAGACAACCAAAATCATACACTGCTGCCAGAGCATGTCTGAAGATGAATCCTTAAATGAAGATTGTTGCTAGACTAGATAAAATCTCTCCGTAAACTGAGCGTTTATATACTAATGTATTTTAATATGTAGATGTGATAACCAATGCACTTGACAATGTCTAAGCCAGATTATACGTTGATTCACAATGCATAGAACATATGAAACCCTTACTTGAGAGTGGAACTTTGGGACCCAAGGGACATGTTCAAGTCATATTACCAAAACTAACAGAGAGTTATGGTAGTAAATAGGATCCAGAAGAAAACAATGAAATACCTTATTGCACTCTCAAAATGTTTCCTGAAGATAGTAATCATTGTTTAGAATGGGCGAGAGATAAATTTGAAAAACTATTCACTACTAAAATACAATAAATTAGACAGACTTTGTTATTTAAGGATTTCACCATTGAAGGATTAGAGACTACTCTTAAATTCTGTAAGAATATGCCTAAAAAGTTTGACGATTGCATTTAATATGCTCTTAATAAATTCTATAAGTACTTTGTCTATGGAATTATGGATCTCTTGAAAGCATATCCTTTGGATCATGTTGTCAATGGAAAATTGTTCTGGTCATCTCCCAAAAGGCCTCCATAGATATTTGAATTTAAAGGAGAAGAAATGTAAATCAAATTTATTCAATCTGTCTCTTAATTATATGCTTCAGCCTTGGGCATTGAAATTCCTTAACAATTTGATTTTGAGCAAACACTCAAGAATATCAAACCTAAGGAATACAAAGAAAACAAAGAAAAATTATAGTAGATACAAGATTAAGTATAAAAGGATGCATAAGCTAAGGCTCAAGAAGAAGGTAATCAGGACACTTAGTAGTAAAGTCAATAGGAATTAATCAATTAAATAGTGGAATATTTTAAGGACTATTACGAAGTGACAGAATCAACCCCTAAATTACTAAAACCCTTAGACTTTTTGCCATAACCTATACAATTTGAGAAAGATGAAGATGACAACCATCATGTTGAATTTATATAAGCTGCCCTGAATTGCAGAGCTTAAAATTATGGATTAGAACCTTTGGATTGGTTGACCACAAAGTTAAAAGCAGGAAGAGTATATAATTTATATTACATTTTAGATTGTTCCTGCAATGGCTACAACAACTGCTTGTATCGCAGGTTTATAAACTATCGAATTAGTGAAAGTAATTAAAAAGTTGATGATTGATGAGAACTTAAAATTAGAGACGTTTAAGAACATGTTCTTAAATTTAGCTATTCCATATGCACTTCAATCAGAACCAGGAGAATGTCAATACGAATAAATTAATGGAAAAAATTTCTCATTCTGGTCTAGATGGGATGTACACTTTAGTCCTCAGGTCAATAATTTGGAAAGGTTTATAACTTATGCAGAACAAGTGTTTGGTGAGAAAGTCACTTGCATCAAATAAAAAGCTAAGTTGCTCTATTCTCCAATTATGTTCAATAGTAAGGAAGAGGAATAAAACTTATTACAAACACCAATCTATTTACTCTTTGAAATTTAAGACTTTGAAGAATATGTAGAGTTAGATATCACATTTTAGAAAAGGATAAAATGCAGATTTTATTATTGAAATATAATAATAAAAATATATATTATGATTTTAATCTTTTCCCTTTTAAGAATGGCCTTAAGTGATATTCGAGTAGTCCAAGATCAAGCAAGATAACCATATATTTTTTAATGGACTTCAACTGACCAAGTATCAGGAGTTCTCTCTTTATATTGTCCTTTGGGAATTAATAAATATCTTTATGAATAATCAAATGAAAACTATTATTACTTTTTGTAGGGTGGGTACTTTGGAGACAAATAGGAATTGAATTATATCATCTTTATGGAAATTCTATTTGATTAGAGGCTAATTGTATTTCATGTACAGGTTCAAATAGAAGGAAAGTGGGTAGAATGTACTTTCCAATTTCAACCTTTGGAAATTGAGGGCGTCAGGATTAGCACTGTTATCTATTACGAAGACTCAGGCTAGGTCTTTGTTGAATAATTTTGGGGAAAGAGTAATAGAACAACCTTCACATTTCCAAATACTATCAAACCAAATTTTATTGTAACATAAATCTCTGGAGGGATATATTCAGTAAGCAATTTTATTAAGTTAGGATATCAACCCAATGACTGGTAATAAAATCCTGTTAAAATAATTTCCAGGGAAAATGAATGCAGCAATAATATTAAAGCAAGAATTCAGATTTCTATGGAGTGGTTACCCTTCCTATTAGGGTAGTTATGCATTCTTGTTACAGGAGCAAATTATTGATTTGAAAGAAGGAGTGTCTAATTCATTTTATTCAATCTCGACCCAAACTCAAAAAGATTATAGAGTCTCCTTTTGGGCCAAAGCATAAGCATTATATGATAACAATTTCGATTAGATTATACACATGTTAAGAGTTGTTGCAAATAGATTTACATCAGACTTTATGGCCACTGGATCTAATTCTTTTATATTAGATTATGTTTACGATAAATAAACACATAAATGGATATTTAGAATCTAGTTTTATTCATAAATTATTCCAGTTCCTGTTCGTTCTATCCCAGATAATTCTTTACTCATAATTACTAAAGAGATTTTAATAGATAATTACTCGTATATCAATACTTGGCATTTTATTTTCATTGACTATTCGAATAATGTTATTTCTTTTTAATTTGAAAATCCTTAATTCAATTACAAAATTACTTAAAAATATGAAAATGTTTACTAATACTAATTAATTTACTATCGATTATTTTTTGGAGGAACTATCATAGAAACGAATTCATTAGCAAGATCATTTGCTCTTATATCCTTTTAAGATCATACTAAATCTATTACGAAATGTCATTAGTAATGCCAAACTTGTTTTGGTCCCTTTTCAAATAATTGTTTGAGTTGTCCACCTAATTCTAATCGAGTTTATGAACCCAGAGAATCCACCTGTTAATGTTAGTTATGGTATAAGGAATTCGATAATCACATTTGTAAATTATTTTCTAATGATTCCATTAAAATTAAGTTAGAAGAAAACACTGAAAAGGAAGACTTTAGGAAGCATTGTAATTTTGGAGATTTTGAATACAATGAAAATTGCTATAAATGGTAACTCATATGTATTAATGTAGTCCATCAGCTAGTCAGAATAATTAGATTATATGTTCCGCATGTTTAATGAGACCAACTGATTGGATCTACAATAATCCAGCATGTTATGATGTCTATTATCCATATGAAAACAATCCCAATTATCAATATGTGTAAATGAAGACAGATTAAGAACTAGCAAATCAATATTACATATTTGAAAATCAGGAGCTTTAACCATGTTACGGATGTAAATTATGCTAAGATAAATTGGATTCTACTTGTCAATTATCTTCATATTTTCATTTAGATAAGGAAACTTACATACAATGTTTAAAAGGATATTACTTTAGCAATGGAAAATGTTAGAAAACTAAGTAGAACTTAGATATCATAAAAATATCATGTAAAAATAACTGTCTAAAATGCAGTGATGGATAATGTTAACTATGTTAAAATAATATTAATTTTTTCTTAAATTATATGGGATAATGTTAGCTTTGCTCAATTAGCAATTGTAAATATTGTTTCTAATATAATTCCTAAAACCTAAATGAGAATTCAATCTTAAGAAATGGATTTTAAAAAACAGTACTATCTGACGATTTTGAAGTTGGTTGTGCTTAATGTTTAAAAGGATATGTTTATTCATTTCGATTAAAATAATGTCTCCCTTAATATAATGAAATTGACTGTTAAAGTTATATTAATGATTAAGATGAATTGTAATGTTATTCAACCTAATTTGATTAATTAATTACTAAATTTTAATAGATTTAAAATTGTTAAGAATAATTACCAAATTGTGAGTAATGTATCTATACAAAATTTAGTATATTAGTATGCATAAAATGCTCTTAAGGTTTTTATATAAATAGTGTTAATGGGTTATGTAATAAATGTGCTGATTATTAGGCTTCAGATTGTCAATTAGTTGACTAATATCATGGATCTTAAAAATTATTACTATATGGCTTTCTTTAACATTATACTTAAACTTTGAATGATTTATCAATCCTTTTTAAAGATTTTAATAATATTGATACTTTAGAATGCAACTAAAACTTTTTATTGGACACATTTTAAAATTAATGTATTGACCAATGTATAAATTGTGATAATTGCGCTATTATAAATGGATAACAATAGTGCCTCAAATGTACTTTAACATCCGGCTAATCTAGTTTTTATTCATAGAATAACGGTAAATGCTATCAATGTCCTTTATTTTGCAAATTTTGTTTAGAACTTGATTTAGATCTAATATCAGTAATATTTCTTCATAAATTAGTTATACAATCCTTACTTTTTAGTTACAGATTAAAGTAAAAAATAGGCTATGAAATGTCTGATTAATTCTGATTAAAACTTAACATACATTGATTACAGGAGTGGCTTAATTAAACCCTTAAATCAAGTTACAAAGGAGCGACTAACATTTGTAGCCTATGATGATAGAGCTATCATTAATATTTAAGATTTTGAAGATATCACTTTGAAAAGCATCAGTAAAATCTCTTAAAAGATTTTATAGGGGTAGATATAGTTATAGTCGCTTGTTAGTTATTATTATTCTGTGAATAATTATTACTTATAATTAATAGTAAATAATACTGGGGGGGCTGGATTAGCTAATATTTCTAATACATCTGAGATTAGAGGCTACTAATTAAACATAGCAAACAACAATTTTAATTACACAATAGTCTCGGATTTTGGAGTAAAATTTTATGCTGAAGATTGCTCAATTACAAAAAAAGTATCTAAATAGTTATTTAAAATAAACTAACCTCTTCTAACCAGTCTTACACTATTTAAAATACATGACATAACCTTAGAGGATTCTTAAATCTTCATTGTAAATAGCCATTTTTAAAATTCCACAATAATAGTCTAGCATTTTCTTTATACTAATACTATTTTTATAAATAGCATCTTTCTTTTGCATACCTCTGACTAACATGATAGTGTCGTTATCAGCAATCTCACTTTTATAAATTGTACATTTAAATCAAGTGCTTATTTGAGCCAAAAAACATTAGTGAGTATTAATATGATCTAAATGAACCTTATACTATTCATAAACTGCACCATTAAAGATAGCATTCTATTTTAATTAAGTGATAGCATAAATTCATTTTTCATTCAAGATTTAAAGGTAATAAATTGTTCATTTTACAATTCCTCACTATTATAAGGTTTATAAAATCTGAGGCTAGACTAGGTGTTATTTAATAACTTAACAGTGATGGACAGTAATTTATTCCTTTATTTATATTCTTAAAGTAACTATACAATTAGCATAACTCATTTAATATGTTAAGGATTGTTATTGAATACATCAAAATTTCTTCTAATTGAAAATTTATAGTAATTTGTTTAAATAGATGTTATCATATAAGATTGGAATTTAGAAAGGATCAATTTTATGGCGAGTGATGAAGGTATTTATGATAATTCCATTCTTAATTTTTAAAATGTTAATAGTTTGATAAAAAATCTTATAATAGAAAAAAGCATACTTTTTACTTTACTTATATTTTAGAATTGCCAAGAAGTAATTTTAAATAATATTTAAATTTCTTAAATGGAAAATTAAGTATATAAATTGGATTCTAGTGGTAAATTTAAATATTAAAGATCTGTAATATATATTTCTGAATTTACCTACTTAACAATTAGTTAATTATAAGTGTCACATTGGATTCAAACAAGTGATTCGTTTTTAATTATAAGATGCGATTCTTGTGTATCTAATTTCATTTAAATATCAGAATTAAAAATTGAAGATTATTCTAGTTATAATATACTCAATTATATAAATCCAGCAATATTCATTCAAATAGATGCTGAAGTTAATATCAATATAACGAATTGCAACTTTAAAAGATGCAACTTTTGGTCTCCATCACCAAATAATGAGATGATGGAAGCAGCATTAATGAGAATTAAATCACCTAAATCTAAAGTAATTTTTGATGAGTTAACATTTAAAATAGCAAATGTATATAACTCATCTAATTCAATTGTTGTTGTTGATGCCACGACTATTTTTATGTTCAACACTCAAGTAGATGATATAAATACTCAAAATGCTATTGGTTAATTGTATTCAACTTGTGGATTTGTAATTTTGATGGCAGAACAAATTAGAATTATTAATACAATTATGAGCAATATTAATAGTGCATAATATGGATTTTTTTATAATCAACTTAAGTAACAAGGAAAAATTTATGTATAAAATTGTATTTTCAATAACACAAAACTAGCAAACACGAATTTGTATATAACATAATTAGGAGGAATTTTTACAATTGATGGAAGATTATCTATGTTATAGCTTAGTTTTATAAATATTACAGCAGTAAATATATATGCAGAAAAAAAAGCAGCCTTTTTATATTTAATACCATCTTCAATTTCAAATTAGGTATATATGAAAAATTTAAGCTTTAAAAACTTAATATCAGCAGATAATTTGTTTTGCAGACTCAAATTTCCCTCTAATAGTTAAAATAATAAAATTGTAATAGATTAAATTTCGATTAATAATAATGAGAATAGCACTCTTTTATAATAGCTTATCGGAAATTTAAGAAAAGGGCAAATTGTAAGTAATTATGAAGGTCTTATTTCAACTTCTTTTAGGTATTTATAAAGTATAATCTAGTTCTGTTTTAATTAATGAATTTACATATGAAGGTTATTTAACTCAGCCAATTTTTATACTAAATGTAATTTATAGTCTAAAAATTAGCAATCTTAAATTTGTATCATTATCTATATTAAATCAACTTGAATAGTTGATTGATATAGATATTTAAAATGCAGATTTGGTCTTTATGCAAAATTTCTAATTTGAGAAAATGAATTTGTTGTATTAAATAGAATATTTCTTGAAACTTAATTGCACATCAGTTAAAAACCCAATCATATCAAATTCAATTTATTTCATAAATAACTTCTGTTCTTAATGCTAAAATGGATATATGGCTATTTTCAATAATCAAAATTAATCTAAAGTTATAATGACTGATTGCATATTTTATAACAATAATTGTGGTGTATATGGCTGTTTAATTTTCGAAAATCTTTAATTAAAAATATAAAATTCTGTTTTTATAAAAAACTAAGGCCAAAATAATGGAATTTTATAGGGAACTTAAAGTGTGTTATTAATTTAGAACAGTATCCTGAAAAATAACTAGATAATGAATAAAGCAGGGGCAATATTTTTAAATAGATCTATAATTGATGCTTAAAATTTGCTAATTGTTAATAATTCAGCTAACATTGGAGGAGCAATTTATTGTGAGAACTCTTAAATCAATAAGTAAACAAGAGGAAAAATCTTATTTAAAGAAAATTATGGATTATTTGGATTTAATAATATTCGAGAGTATGCTGATTTTTTAAAACTTAATATGTTTGGTTTTACAATAAATAATACAAGAGAAATCTAAAAGGATGAAATTTTTGATACTCCAACTTATATAGTAAATCATAATAAAATGAGAATTAACAAAACGTTTATTGAAGTAGCTAGTGGTTAAAAATTGAATGAGTTTTAAGTGTTCGATAAAATTTCAATGTAATATTCAAATTACACTATATCATTATAAATCGAATAATATACTTAATTAGGTGAGAAGATTATTTAAGATTATGGAGATAAATGTTTGATCACATAATATTAAATTAATTCTGAGCTAAATTAAACTAACTATGAAATAATATCATCATCTGCAAAAGAAAATATGACTTAATTATAGTTTGATCCAATCTGGGAATCATATAAACTGGATAATTTCACTTTTTATTTGGATCCCTATTCTAATTAATCAATATATTTGATGGTTTTAATAAAATGTGAACAAATGTCTCAAAATTACAATTTCATCTTCAAAATAAAAACACTACCTTGTGGAATTGGAGAATATTATAGTAACAAATAGTGTTTAAAATGTGATTATGACAAAGGGTATTTTTCAGTAACAAAAAACTCTTAAGAATGTTAAAGATTAGATCCAACTAAAATGAAGTCAGTGACTTCTTATTAAATAGAATTACTCTCAGGATTTTGGAGGCTTTCTTATTACTCTAATTATATTGAGTAATGTGAGAACCCTAGTTCGTGTTTAGGAGGTTGGAATGTGAACTATGAATCATGTTCTGTAGGATAAATCGGAGCTATTTGCAATGAATGTGATATTTACAATATTAGAGGATAATCTTCTTATATAAAATCTTTATCAGGAGTGTGCTAGAAGAATGAAAAATAAAAAGAAATCTATTTAATCACCTTTGTTTTAATGTTATTGTAATTAATAATTTGATATTAGCACTTTTATTGTGACATATGTGATATCCTTTCTTAAATCTGAGATGCACATAATGTATAAAAGAATGAAATACATGACAATACATCACAGGATATTATTTCAATGTGAAATAGGTACATATTTAATGATTCTGAAGATTAATTGAATACAAGTTTAAAATTGTTAATAAATTTCATGTAAATTTTATATCCAATACTGCCGCACTTAAAATTTAATGAGGATTTTGCAGACCTAGCTTGGCCAATTGGAAAGTCATCAAAAACATTATTATTTTTAATTAATTTTGTGGCTGATAGCTTCGAGATAGAAATTCCGTACTTAAAAATGGTTTGGGCAATGCTTATTCCAATATTTTAGATGAGTATTCTGTTGTTCTTTTATGCTTCCATTTAGAGGATTAACAACAACTCTCATATATAACTAATGTTTATTTAATCATCATTTATCTTTTTGGTTTTCTATTCGATTCCAAATATAATGGAAGAGTATTAAGATTTATACATATATATAGATTAACTATTGTTCTTTAGAGAAGAAACATTGCTAATATCGATTGGATTGGAGCTAATTTAGCATATTAATACTAAACAGAAGAACATTAAAATTGGATATGGTAGTTTATAGTGCCATCTATGATTCTGATATTTTTAGTAATACCTATACTGTTTTTCACATTCATATACAAAAAGAGCAAGTAAACAACAAATGTTGATATTTCTTATGGAATTTATGGGTATCTATGTAGTGATTATAAACAACATTTATACTTTTGGGAGTTAGTAACCTTGGAGATGAAATTAACATTAATCTTTATTCTATTCTTTCTTGATAATGATAAGACCATCCTGAAAAATCTTATATCAATTTTAATTTTATTAGGATATTATGCATCAATAAACTCCTTAAAACCTTTTTCAAAGTCAAACTTAAATAAACTTGAGAAATCTGGAATCATCTTATGTTGCGTATTTATTTCATTAAATATTTTAACATTGGCATCTTAGAAATATTCTTATATCGAAGTACAATATCTAACTTAAATTTTGATGTTGTTGATATTATTATTTATTCTCCTATACACATTATTCAAAATATTGATAGCCTTTGTTAAAAAATACTAGGATTTAATTGATATAATAAGAATAGCAATAAACCTAAGATTTCCTAATTTAACACATTATTGCCCCTTTTTCAAAAAACACTTAAAGGTTAGATGTGAAACTAGGAAAAATATTATTAATAAATTTAAGAGAATCAAATCATAACTGAAACTTATGAAGCAAAATAATATTAGAATTATTAGAAATCCTATAATCATTCACGATGAATTAGTGTCTAACATTATACGTTCGGATCAGAGGCAATTGATACAACAATACTCAATACAAAACTCGTTTATGTTTTGAAGTAATTCATATATTATTAAAGATTAATAAATCTATATAAATTTATTACCTTATTCATAATATAGTATAAAATAATTATATCATAATTATCTTTTGAGCTTTAGGAGAATAGAGTAAATCTCATATGAGAATAGAAACTATAAAGTAATGTTGATAATAACTATTGAGCACAGAGAATTCATTATTGTAAATGTTATCAAATACCAATTATATCGAAAGTATTATGAAATTATATTATTTTTGAATATCTAAACATCAATATGTAACCAATAGCAAACAGAATGTTAAATTACTTGTAACCTCAAATGTATGCCAAGTTTACAATGTTGGCAAACTAAAAGGGATGCATAAATTTAGGCCAAGGATTCCCAAATTTCCCATCCCCATAAATGATGAGAGATGCCCTTTCTGAAGAAGCATAAACAGAATCTCTTCAATACACTATGACATCTGGACATCCAAAATTGTTACATTCAGCTTCTAAGTTCTTTGAATAACAAATTGGATGCAAGATTAATGTGGACAAAGAGATTATGGCCAGTTCAGGTGCATAGGCAGTCTTGAGCTGTGTAATGCAAGGAGTGTTAAATCCAGGAGATGAAGTGATTTTATTTGATCCTGCCTTCGGTATCTAGAATATCCTAAAATAGATTTATACAGACCTATGATAGAATTCTAAGGTGCTAGACATATTGGGGTTCCAATCATCCCCAAAAAATTGAATAACAAATAGGAAATCATTAAAAGATACAAAGATGGCAAATTCTAATACTCTTAAGATGATGATTGGGAATTAGATTTCAATTATTTAGAGAGAGTTATCAATAAAAAGACTAAGTTATTGTTGTTGAATTCACCAATGAATCCAATTGGAAAGTAATAATCTAGATTATCGTAGAGTATTCAGTACAGAAGAATACAATTAGTTAGCTGATATTCTTGATAGACATCCTCAAGTAGTGGTTTGTGAAGATGCAGCCTATCATCATATTACTTTTGGGAAATATCAACCTTTCAATTATCCTAGATGCATTACTCATCCAAGATTAAAGGATAGAACTGTTTGTGTAACAAGTGCAGGAAAGATGTATTCATCCACAGGATTAAGAGTTGGATTTGCTGTAGGAAATGAAGAGATTATCAAAGGAATAAAGGCAGCTTAAACTTATCATATATTTTGTTTGAATCCTGTGATACAGACTGCAACAGCAAAATGCTTAGACTAAACTCTGGATGGAAAGTACTTTTAATCTGTTAAGAACTTATATGAAGAATAAGCAAACATGTTATTGAAAGGGTTGGTTGATAGTAGATTGAATATGAACTATTGGGTTCCATAGGGAGGGTATTTCGTAGTAACTGATATTTCACAAATCTAAATCCCTGAGAAATATTTCGATGACAATGGAAATAGATTAACCAGAGACTTTGCTTTCGCATACTACATGATTAATGAATTTGGAGTTGTTTGCATTCCTTGTTCCCCATATTATGAAAATAAATAACTAGGTCAGAACTATGTCAGATGGGCCTTCTGCAAAACAACCGAAACCATCTAAGAGGCCATCAATCGTCTTAAGTGATAATATCAATTATTTATATAATTTAATGAATGAGCTCACTGATGGTATTCTTATTTCTATTTTAGGGGAACTCTTAAAACGAAAAGATTCCATCAAAATTGTATTCTTCATTGAATTTTCATAGCTGTTCTACGCTTTTCTGAAACTAATTGCTGTAATAAGTATCTTAACCAACACTTCGGAATGCGAGCTATTTTATTATTTTCTTCTGTTACTAATAACTGACATTATGTGTTCGATTGTGAATTTAATTGCTCTTGGGAATCTCTACTATTGTGACTATTAATCAATTGATAGAACTTTGGAAAACATTGAAAATCAACGAATATCATTGTAATATAATAATGATGCTTATATTGATTTTATGACTTTGTTAGAAGCTATTTCGAATAGATATCAGTTGCTCTATAATATAATAGCATTAAGTTATTTAGGCCTGTCGATTTATGGAATCTATAGCATAATAAATCAAAAATGCCACTACGAAGATGGCAGTGCAGCAACTGCAATTACATTTATAATACTGAGCTTGTTCTACTTTCTTAGAAAACTGTTCTTGCTCATAAGATAATACAAAAAATATTAAATTTACAATATAATTGTATAAATATGTTATTAGATTCTAGAGTGTAAATGCTTAATAAGAGGATGACTGTTGCATATGTTTATAATAATTATCATAAAAAGTGGCTTAGTTGTAATGCAAACACAAGTTTCATCTGGGTTGTATTTAAGAATGGTTTAAAACGAAAAGCAATTGTCCTATTTGTAAAAGAGAATACGAAGTAATGTATTCACATAATTGATGATAATTGTCATATGAAATGTGAAATCTCATTTATTAATACTAATTATAATATAAATGTAATAAAAGTAATCTAAAAAATCTAAAGAGGAAGAACCAATTTTCAATGGAACATTCAAAGACAACAGTGATGATGAAAATGATGATAAAAGAAAGAAGTAAACTCTGATTATTAATGTGTCTGGTAAATTATGAATGTAAAAAGAGATACAAAATATGATGTTGTGAAATTTGTTGGGAAAAAGATATTCAAATGGATACTGTAATATGAACCAGAAGGAGTCAATTGGGATATGTTTTGGACTGATGCAGCTGTTTAACCAGAAACCTTAGGCAAAATGTAACGTAAGTTTGTTAAACAATATATTTAAAAGCTCATCAAAAGATAAATCACTTTCCTGGAATGTACTCACTTGCTCGTAAAAACCATCTTGGCAGAAATTTGATGAAGATGAGAAAACAATTCCCAAATGATTATAAATTCTTTCCATAAACATGGTTATTACCAGCTGAATATGGAGATTTCAAAAATTAATTTGTCAAAGGAAAAGTAAGAACATTCATAGTAAAACCAGAAGCTAGTTGTTAAGGAAGAGGAATATTTCTCACCAGAAATATCAATGACATCAATCCAACTGATCATTATGTGGCATAAAGATATATGCATAGACCTTTTTTGATAGATGGTCTGAAATTTGATTTGAGAGTCTATGTCTTATTGGCTGGAACAGATCCTATGAGAATATATGTATATTAAGACGGCTTAGTAAGATTTGCAACTGAACAATACGTTACTCCCACTACTAACAATTTGGAGGATGTTTGCATGCATTTAACAAATTATGCTATCAATAAGGAAAATCCCAATTTTGTATTTAATAATGATGCAACCAAAATGGATGTTGGACACAAAAGGTCTATTAAATCAGTATTTGGTAAGTTATAAGAAGAAGGACATAATATATAGAAGTTATGGCAGGATATGTATAAATTATTCATCAAAACCTTCTGCACAGTCTAACCAATTCTCAATCATCATTACAAATCATGTTAACCTGATAACTATGCAAATAATATGTGTTTTGAAATTCTAGGAATGGATATCTTCATTAATGATAAATTAAGGCCATCTTTATTAGAAGTTAATCACACTCCCAGTTTTACTACAGACACACCTTTGGATTCATTGATAAAAAAGAATCTCATAAGAGATACGTTAAAATTGATGAATGTAAGTCTAAAAGCTAAAGAAGAAATAATAGCATCAAGAAGAGAGTAATTATAATAAAGAGTTTTGACAGGCAAGAAGTAGAAATTAACTTAAGAAGAGAAATAAACACTAATGAAATAATGGTCAGAATAAAGAGATCAACATGAAAACAATAATTTAGGAGATTATATCAAAATATATCCTCTGGAAGATGCTCACGAATATGACAAATTCATTGAATTTTCTTCTCAATTATAAGACAATTGGACTGGAGCAAGTAAATAATAATATATTAAATTAAAGATATTAGAAGAAACTAAAAAAAAGAACCATCTGAAACTCAGCAATTTCAATTTAGTAAACCTCCAACCATTCCTGTTAAAAAACCAAATACTCCTTAAATGCTACCTAAAATTAGTGAAAGATAAAATAGAATTCATCAATCAATTGAACCAAATGCTGAAATGAAAAGTAAAACACAATCAAGCTTAGGAAAAAGTACTAAAGAATCTAAAAGATAAGTATCTGATCCACCCATACCAAAATAACATTAAAGCATGAGAAATGTGTAGTAACCACCTCAATAACAGTAGTAATTACAATTAAAATCATGTTTATAACCTAAATTGTTTGAATTAGACATATTAAGCTCACAAAATAGATCGAACTCTTAGAGTAAAAAATTAAACTAGTTCAAACTACAATGATAACTTAATATCAACATATTATATTTATTCACTATAAATTTTACAGTGATATTAAGTACATATTTATAATAGTAATTTCCAAATATATTAAATGAGTAGTGTTATACAATTAAACTCAATCTCTATTAAAAATGAAACTAATTGTGGATATTGCAATGGAGGTAAGTCAAATAAACTCTGGGTAACATCTGGATTTTATTGTTACAAAATGAAAGTCGATGAATATCAATAATTAATGGATAGAGGATGGAGAAGATGTGGAGTATATTACTATAGACCAGCCCTTGCTTAAAGTTGCTGTTAGGCTTATGCACTCAGAGTAGTAGCCTCTAAGTTTTAAATGAGAGTAACTCATGAAAAGGTTTTGAAACGGATAAAGAGGATTAAACCTGTTCTTCTAAACAATAACAATGTTCCTCTATAGCAATAATAGAAAGATTAAATAGAAAACAATACATTTATAGATTCGATAAAGTAGTAACTATAAACTGATCTTGATTTAAGTGACTTGATAATTTTACAAAAAGTTGGTTAACATTATACTTTTAAAAGCATACAATATAAAGAAGAAGACCACATTAAATATTTTAAATCCATCATCATAACCAGTTTATAAAAAATAACAAAATAGTAGCTAAATGAAATTTTTGCAATTGAAAAGGAGGAATATTCACACTTACTTTATTAAAATTTTATAAATTCAATTTCAGAACTCTAAATTTATGAAATTTTATTAATTAAAGGATATTTAAATAAAGTGGAAAGCGATTGGGCCTTTGGATGTAATCTAATGCCTTACTTGTACTCAAAAATTACAGCATTCTTAAAAAATTACAATTTACCTGTTTTGAAACTTGAAGAAAACCTTAAATACATGGAACTAATTCAAAATTATTTATAAAATCTAGGCTTTGAATTTAAAATATCAGAATTAGATCATTAATTATTAATCAAAACTCCTTAAACTTTAAAAGAAAAAATATTAAAATCCCATGTTTTATATTTTCTCTAGAAATATGATTTGTAATCCAATTAACCATAAGAGATAACTAAGAAGAAACGTCATCAAATATAAATTAAATGGGTCAAAGCACAATTCTAAGATGATAGTTTTGAAGTTTATAAAAAATATCAAAAGGCTGTTCATGAGAAAGAAAGAGTCAGTAAAATGAGTTATACTAATTTTGTTTGCGTTGATGCTCTTGATAGTCAAGAATTAGGATGTTGGCATATGAAATACTATCTAGAAAACTAATTGATTGCTGTTGGAGTAGTTGATCTCCTACCTGAATCTGTATCATCTGTGTATTTTTTTTATGATCCTGATTATAAAAAGTATTCATTAGGAGTCTATGGAGTCTTATCAGAAATAGAGTATATCTAGAAAAAACAAATTACAAATCCATAATTACAATACTATTATATGGGATTCTATATTATGGATAGTAAGAAGATGGCTTATAAAGCAGAGTACACTCCTTGCGAATTACTTTGTCCTCGAACTTATAGATGGATTTCTTTAACTAAACAAATAAAGGAGAAAATCGAAAAAATAACAATATATGTTTAGGATGTGGGTTTAGTAGATGAAAGAGATTAGGAACATGGTTATAGTATCAATCTTGATGGACGTACAATAGATGATATGAACTTTTTGGATGTTGACATTGAGAATTTTATTCAATAAAATGTAAAGATTTCATAAACTGGAAAATAATTTACAGTTTCATAACTTAAGAAAAACTATTAATAATATTTTATGAACCTATTTAAGGATTTTCTGAAGAAGATAGGGAAAGAATTAATGAAGGAGTTTTTATTTGCAGTCAATTGATATTATTTTGTTAACAATCAAGAATTTGTATTAAATCGTTAATAATATCAAATAACATATTAAAACTTTTTGCTTTATTATAGTTAATAAGTAAATACTTATAAAGAGGATGTTTTTATTTGGTCTAGGTGTTTAAATATTCTTAAATCCATTATTTTTCAAATTAATCTAATTTCATACTCTAAAGATCATAAAAATGTTTAAAAGGATAAGATAAATAAGTAGATTTGAAATGTATATTTTTAATGAATTGAATTATAATAAATACTCAATTGCAATAGTGTCTTCTTAAATCTTAGACTTTCTATAGTTCAGCAACTCTTTCAATAATTTCATCTTTGATTCTTTGCTTTAATTTTGGTTCGTTTAGATGTTCTATTTCTTAAAGAAATTCCTGTCTTTCTTCAATTTCTTTCATAATTGATGAGAATAGAATTTCTAATTCAATTTACGGATCTCCTTACAAAGTAGTTGCATCTGATTAATTGTCAGGTTTTAGTCCTGTAAAATATAAGTCTTTTTTATGCATTTTTTTTATTGCATTAGAAGTGGTTTCAGAGTCTTTTAAGAAGGCATCTTCACTTTTAATATTGATTTCAGGTAATTCTGCACCTTTAGGCAATGCTCCTCTTTTATATTTAAATACTCGTTATAATTGTTCGATTAATTTTTTTCTGTCTTATCCTTAAACAGCAGGTCTGAAGAATTTTCTGCCTTCATAATATTTTTCAATTTCCTTTCTGATTTCAGCCTCTGGTTTTCGTTTTTGAATGAAATCAATTGGATAATATTATTATCTTTGTTTAATTTCTTCCTTTGGATACTCTATAACAGTTTTTTATGGACAAGTTTTCTAGGTTTTCACCTTTTCAGAATCTAACTACTCTTGTGTTTTTTATTTGGGTTTAGGATAATTGATTTTAGGTTTTTCATGAGCATTGTATAATCCAAAGAGCTCTTTACCCAAAGTTGTTTCTTTTCCAAAAATTTTGTACAAGTTCTTCCTTTCTTCTTTGAGTTAAGGATCATCATCATCAGGTAAAAATTAATTATTCATTTATAATATTAATAAATGCAAGAAAGACAAATGAGTGAAGAAGTAAGGAATGACAATCCTTACAGTAGATTGATGGCATTAAAGAGAATGGGAATTGTTCAGAATTATCAATAGATTAAGGAGTTCACGGTATTAGTAGTTGGTGTTGGTGGAGTAGGATCAGTTTTATGCGAAATGTTAACACGTTGTGGAATAGGTAAATTGATTATGTATGATTATGACAAAGTGGAATTAGCAAATATGAATAGGTAATCAAATAACATTAATATTTAGATTATTTTTCACTCCACAATAGGTAGGATTATCAAAAGTTGAGGCTGCAAAATAAACACTATTGAATATTAATCCAGATGTTGTGATTGAAGCATACAACGAAAATATCACATCAGGAACAGGTTTTAATCAATTATTGGAGAGAATGCAAAACGGTGCTCTCAAAGGAGGACCTGTTAATCTAGTTTTAAGTTGTGTTGATAACTATGCTGCACGTATGACCATTAATAGTGCATGTAATGAACTTGATTAAGTTTGGATGGAGAGTGGAGTATCTGAAGATGCAATGTCTGCACATATCTAGTTGATGATTCCAGGAGAAACAGCATGTTTTGCATGTGCAGTTCCTGTAGCAGTAGTTGAAAATACTGAATAGCAAATTAAAAGAGAAGGCGTATGTGCAGCCTCATTGCCAACTACTATGGGTATTACTGCTGGATTCCTAGCCTAGAATACTCTCAAATATTTATTAGGTTTTGGTTAGACTACATTTCTCCTTGGATATAATGCTTTGGCTGACTTTTTCTAGAATTATGCTATTATGCCTAATCCTGAATGCAAGGATCAAAATTGCTTGAAAAGATAAAAACTGAATTCTGAAAACCTAAGATTGAATCAATTATAAAAGAGAAAAGAACAATCAGAATAGAAATAGGAAATTGTTCATGTTGAAAATGAATGGGGAATTGAAGTTGTGGCTGATGATACACCAATTAATGAAGCAGAAATTTAATAATAATTATTAAATTAATAATAATAATAATAGGACTAAAAGCCTAATGATACAACAAAAGAAAGTACCAATCTAGAAGATTTAATGAATCAATTAAAGAGTTTACAATGAATTAGATAAATAAGTAATATGATGTATTTTTAAATAAAGTCAAATTATTATTATTTACATTAATGATTTGTTAATTTTTCTTGGTAAAATAGACACAAAATTTAAAAATCTTTTCTGTTCCTGGATATCTAAATATTCAAATTCTAGATATTGAAAACATTCTCTAATATCAAGGTTATCACTTTCTATATAATTGATAAAATTGCTAAAGCACTCTTTAATTGCAAACTAATATTAATAAATTAGAATGGACTCCTTCTAATATGGTATCTTTGGTAATTAAAAACATTATATTAACAGTTCCCAATTTATTATAGTCATTTATATGGTGGTAGAAGCGCTGAATTATTTCAAATCATTGATGATAAATTACAAATACTTAAGATTTAATCATTGTGGCACTTGGTTCATCTCTAAATACTAAATTACTTTCTTATTCAAAAATATTGATGATTGTAGATTATTGATTTTAGTCATCTTGTTTTTTTGATGATCTAGTTATAAATATATGAAGAAGTTTAATAAAAGAAAATTACTTAAAAATACCACATCAAATTGGTATATTAATTAAGATAAATTTATAAAAGGCAGATTTTGTCAAAGGTCCAAAAGATAATGAAAAAACTCTTATTCCATAGCAACTAATGTGTTTAATTTAGAATCAAGATCTTCAACATGGATATATGTTGGCGAAAATTCTTTCACCATTAATTACGCAGGAATTATTTATTAATCAAATTAATAAATTAGATTTAAAAAAATACAATAATAATGCAGGCAAAGTCGTTTTTGATAGTCAAAGAGACATAATTGTTATTTAGACTATGATTTATATAACATACTTTATAAGATAGCATACTGAACTATTATTTTATATCGCTAAATTGATTCTTGATAAATAATTATTAATGAATTAAATATACTTAAAGCCACTTGATGAAACTTGTGATAATCCACAGTTACATGAGGCTACTAAATTATTTCTTACGATGAACAAGGAGAATCATACAAGAGAAGAATTGCACTACATTTTATAGAAGATGGAAGAACTGCCCTACTTTAAACAATTTGTTTTGGAGAAATTGTAGAAAGGAACACAGAGGAATGACATTTTGGAAGTACTCTTATGTGTAATAATCTTAGTTGTGTTCTCGTTTGAGGATGGAATACTTTAAAGGAGGGGAAGTGTTGTTCTAAGAGAATGATACATCAAATGATAAGCTTTATATGATATAATATGGAGAAGTTATGTTGATGAGGTAGAAAAAGATGGATTAGTTGATGACTTTGTAAAGATAGAATTCAGAACAAGTTCAATAACCATAACTAAAAATTGCTTAAATTCTAAATGCCAAGAAGTTTACAAGCAAAATTATAAGACATCATAACTTTCATAAGGAGACAACTATTTCAAAGGAGGAGAAACAATAAATGGAACACAAATATGGAGAATGTATAAGATTGTTGGGAGTGGGTACAGGATTTGGAGAGAAAGCTTTGGTTGAGAATATTCCTAGATCTTTAACAGTAGCATGTTATAGTCATGAGTTATTTGTGATAGTTTTGAAGAAGGATGATTTTATTACTTATTAAATGACATTTGAAAAAACAAAGAAGGAGAAATAGTAGTTAATGTTCAAAATATTCAAAAGTAAAGTGAATAATTAAGTATTATAGATGTGAATAATGAGTATTCATCTTAGAGATTGGAAAGCATGATATATAGTTGTTAGACAATCACATACGATAGAGGGACTCAGTTGGCTACTGAGGATGAGGAAGGTGATGCATTCTATTTGGTGATCAACGGAGATTTGACATTATAGAAAAAAATAGAAAATCGAAATGTCTCTCTATGTATAATATCCTCAGGACATTTGATGGGCGAAGAAATTATAATCAATAAGACTGGTATGTACGAATATAGTTGTACAGTGACATCCTTATTGGCTACGGTGATTGTGATAGATGCAAACGAATTTATTCATAAGTTTCCTGAAGAATGTAGATTGCAATTGATAGAGGATTATGGTCCAAAGACTGCTAATAGATAGAGATTGTTGTAATTATTGTTGTAGAAGAGGAGATCATAGAATACATCAAACAAATAATTGACAAATGAATAGGTAAGATTATTGACAGAAATAGATGATGTGGTAATTGATTAGAATAAAAATCATATCATTGAAAGTTTGAAGAAATAAAAAGATGTTTAATTGAATCAGCATTTCCTAACTACATATTCAAATCCAAGTGTTCAAAACTATTGCATTGCTAAAATAATCGACAGAGAAAAAACATTTCATAAATTAATAAAGAGTTGTGAATTTTAAGAGTTTGACTTTGGTAATGGCAACAATGACATTATTAAGAGAAGAAGATTTATGTTAGAAAATAAATTAAATTTGAAGAAACCAAATGAAAATTATTTGAAACCCCAATTCCATATTCTTCCTCTAACAGTTAAGAGAGATCTAATCAAAAACTTCAGAGTCAACAATAAGAAAAATGTTTGTTATTCTAATTTGAATATTAAGACACTCACAAAAGTGTAACCGAATAAGAAATAATCACCTTTGAAAATAAGGGAGTTGATGACTGCTAGACCTTCGCAATAGCAATGTGATAGTTATAGTACCCATATGTTTACTTAGATTGATGACAGACAATCACTTTGATTATAGTTTATGTGATGTATACTTATTACATATATTAATTTATTTTATGTCGAGATCATCATCCAGAAGAAATAGTTAAGCAATTGGTTCTCTCATTAATTACGCAAACTCTGATGATACTTATAATGTCAAAGCAATCCTTTATGAAAATCACAATCAAAATTTGTTAATCCTTAAAACCCAAAAACTATATACCTGTATAAGATTTGATAATAAAAGTAATTCATCTTTCTTGTTACAACAACAATGAACAATTAAGTGAATTGTATTTTTAATACATTTAAGCATAAATAGATAAAAACATTCATACAAAACAAGAAGTTGAACAATGGGTTAATTAACAAAATGATGAAGGGTTCACAGCATTACATCTGGCAGCTTATCGAGGATCATTAGTATTTTCATACATAATAATAGAAAACCATTAAATTGCTTGAATAATACGGAGCAGATTACCGAATTAAGAACGATAATAGTAATCATAACTTATTATTAAAGAGTTAACTGTCTTGCATACGGCATCATAAGGTGATTGTCCATTGACTGTATATTATTATCTCCAGAAAGGGATAGATATTAATATAGTGGATGACAAAGGCTCCTCTCCTCTTCATTGGGCTGCTTATTCAGGAGCGTATAATGCAGTAAATTTCTTGATTTCATTGAATGCTAATTTGGATCTTTAAGATACAGATACTAATGTTACTCCGTTACATCTTGCGACTATGCAAGCTAATTCTAGAATAGTCCGAAAACTTTTAATGAAAGGAGCTGATCGTTCAATTAAAGATTCCAATGGTAAAACAGCTCTGGATTTAGCAATAGAAAGTGATTTCAAAACAATTGAAACTATGATTGTAGATATTCTTATTAATTCTAGAGAGATAAAAATGATATACTAATTTTTTGCAATGTTCGATAACCATTTAGACCAGTGAAACAAAAAAGGAATAGTTAAATTGCTTTCCTTTCCATGTATATGACTTGCTTTATTTGTACTATAGTATTCACTTTTCCATGTAATTGATTAATTTCTATAATGTTTAGTTGTAACTAGCACAATTTGGATGTGGATATTCTTTACTTTAACTAGTATTACTGTTGTATTTTTCTTTATTTCATGTGCCAAAGATGCTGGAGTAGTGAAATTAGACTAAAAATTAAATATGCTCTAAATATTAGAAAGATATGATTGTTCAAATATTTGTGCAGATTGTAAGGTATATATACAAACACTAATAGTAGTTAGTCAGACCTAAGCGATCCAAGCATTGTGATGTTTGTTAATAATGTGTTATGGTATATGACCATCATTGTCCTTGGATAAATAATTGTGTTGGAGCAAAGTAATATATTACATTACATTAGGAATCATTTTGTGTTTTATTTTTTCATTATAAGTTTGTTCTCTGAATTCATTTTACAATTATTCATGCAATTTTCTCATTATCATTCAAATACTATCCAGAGATGGTTTACTTAGACCGAAGATTGGATGTTCATTGGAAAAAAGTTTACTTTTTATTATGTCATCATTTATTGTCTACTATTTATTGTACCTTTGGGGTAATTTAAATTTATAATTAAGAATTCTCATCTAAATTTAAACAATAAATCTATTGACAGGCCAAACAACATTTGAAAGACATAGTTTAGGAGCACAAGATGCAAAAAATGAAAAATCTAATGAAAAAAGTGCGATTAATAGAAGTGAAGATCAATCAATGGAGTCCACAGAATAAGGATAAGGCGGAACATAATAATCGAATCACGATCAATAATTAAAAATGGAGTAATCACATTTGAGTTTAGGAAACTGTTTTGAAATGTGCTTTGTAAATAAAAAGAAAAAAGAATATAGTAGTGAATTGGCAACAGAATTTATTGAACTCTGAATTATTATATAAATAAAATTAAAATGCAAAAATTCGAAGATTTAAAAATAGCCATTACTGGAGCAGCTGGTAATTTAGCATCTGCATTGTATTACTTACAATATTCAAATCTAGTTATCCACTTTTGGGGTCTGGCCAAGTGTTTGGGTCAACTCAAAAATTCTCATTATAGCTATTAGAATTACCTGAAAAACTACAAGAATTAGAAGGAATCAAAATGTAAATTTAAGACTGCGCATTCCCTCTTTTAAATAATGTTGTAGTCTCAAGTGATCCTGCGGTTGCTTTTAAAGAAGCTGATGTTGCAATATTTTTAGGAGCCATGCCTCGAAAACCAGGTATGGAAAGAAGTGATCTGTTATAAATGAACAGAGAAATATTTATACAATAGGTTCGATATTGAAATTATAAATACAGGGTTAAATCTTGAATGAATAAGCTAAAACTACTGTTAAAGTTTTAGTTGTGGCAAATCCAAGCAACACTAATTGTGCTACTCTAGCTCATTAGTGCACTAAAATTCCATAACAAAATTTTACATCTCTTATGTAATTAGATCATAATAGATGTGTCTCAACTGTATGCCAACTTTTATAATTTTAGCTCGCAAGAGAAGCAAATACAACCATTGACTAGATCAAAAGAGTGATCATTTGGGGAAATCACTCTCTTACCTAATACCCAGATATGACTCATTCAATTATTAATGGTAAATAAGCATCAGAAACATTTTCCAAGGATTTCTTGAGAAATGCTCTTATTCAGCAAGTCTAATAAAGAGGAGGATAGATATTATAGCTCTCCAGAGGAGCAAGTACTATTTCTGGAGCCATAGCTGTTAAAGATCATTTAAGGACATGGTTTCTCGGAACATCCTAAGACAATTGGACCTCATTTGGAGTATCTAAATTATAAAAATAGGTTATTTCTGATGGAAATCATTATGGAATTCCCAAAGGTATTTGTTTTTCATTGCCTGTGACTTGTAAAGACTTTGAATTTAAAGTTGTTGGAGATGTAGAATTAGATGACTTTGCTAAATAAAGAATTCAATTATCACTAGTCGAATTGCAAAAAGAGTAGTATTGATTAATAAAAAATGATAATTATTTATAAATGGATCAGAATTATGATAATGACAATATAATAATATTTGTTAAGTCTGCCAGCACGTTGATCTTATTCCTAATCATTTTGTTTACAGCCAATCTTCCCTTTAAATCAAAGACTTTTAGAGAGAACAAAGTATATATCTATATTATATTTTAGCCATTGGTTTCTATCTCTTAAGCCTTTTCAGGGGGATTGTTCTTATCAGTTGCTCTTTTGCATTTATTGCCTGAGTCATAAGATAAATATGAAACATCCCAAAGCAATGGAGAAATGCCAAAAAAAGAATTATTTCCTTTTCCATTTTTAATTACTATACTAAGCTTTGCATTGATTTTGTTTATAGAAAAAATAGTGACAAATCATAAACATTAGCATTAAGATGTAATCAAATAACTATTTTAATAAGCATGTTGATGTACAACCTACATAAAATATTGAATTACTTAGATCAGATGAGAGTATTTGTTGCAGTTAGATTGGAGCATGTTGTAATTAAGTTGAAAGTTAAGCATAAGAAGATGTATTAAGAAATGCCATCTCTTCATAAGTAAAGATGGCATAAAGGGTAGGATTTAATGAAATAAAAAATAAAACTAAAATTAAAAAAGCTAATAAATCTTCAAACATAACTCCTTATTTATTGCAATTAGCTGTAGGAATTCATGCTATCTTTGAAGGACTAGCAATAGGAATAGAATCAAATCTTAGTAGATGTATAGGTATTGCATTGGCAGTGTTTTGTCATAAATGGGTAAATATTATTTCAATTTAATAAGGCTGAGGGTCTCACTTTAGGATTGGCATTTAAAAAAGCAAAAATTAATCATTCTAAGGCTAAGAAACTTATATTTCTACAAGCTTTGATGAATCCATTAGGTATTTCAATAGGTTGGATTTTATCATCAAATAAACTTATAATAGTTAGTATCTTTTATGCAATATCAGCTGGAACATTTTTATACATTTCTACTATTGAAGTAATTGTAGAAGAGTTCAATGTTGCTAGATACAAACTATTCAAATTTTTAGCATTTTTAATCGCCATTGGATTTATAAGTTCAATTTGGTTGTTGGAATAGATTGATTTTTGAAAATACTAATTTTATGGTATAAATAAATCAATTCACGTCTAAACTTTTTCTTTGAATGGTTCTTTATTACATAGGCCCTATAGCTGCTTCTAAAAAGACCTAATGTTATTCTGATTTCGGTATGCATCTCATAGCTGACCACACTGATAGTATTCCCAAACAACTCAAAAGAGTACAGATTGAAATTAAATATATATACATAAAGAACATGCCATTTAGGAGAGTTGTACAGAATGTATTTTTGAATCTAATAGTTCCTTGTTTGATGTACGAGCAATTCAAAGTGTTTGTCAGATTCTGAGTTTTATGAAAAATTAAGTTAAGTTGACTACCATAATAAGTTAGATTAACTATTTGTTGTTTAATTTCATTGTCAAGACTAGTTAATAATTATTCATATTCAGTTAGATTAGCTAAAATTGGTTTAAAAGTCCTATTAACTGAATCAATATATAGTTTGATTTAGTCAAAATACTTTAAGACTATTTACGATATACTTTCCTTATTTTTAGTTTTGCATCTCTTATATTATTCCATATACCTTTATTTAGCAAAGTCTTCATCACAAGAATCAAATATTAAGCAAATGGCCATTCCGAATTCTCGATGAGGATTACTATAGAAACTGTTTCACCTATTAGATCTTGTTATCATTACTTTAATTTGAGTAGATCTGCCTTGTAATATTTGCAATCAGTGTCTTTCCATTCCCATTCATCTTAAGAAACTCTGCATCCTCCAAATAGTATTTACATTGATTTGTCAATATTATAGTCTGTCCAATTGTTCATATTTCTTAACACATTCTATGGATTATCATCACTATCTGTGTTTATCACTAAACTATAGTTAGTGAAGTATGAGGATATAACAGATTAATAGAAATTAATAACATTCCTGGAATGCGATAGTTTGTCAAATTCCTAAATTGATCTATCAAGATCGATGATGTTTTAGAAGGTTTAATTCAAATCAAAATATGATACGAAATCCCCATTTTGGTATAAACAGACTTCCACTTATTGAAAGAAGGATTTTGTTTTGATAAAATGTTTAGTAGGTTTCATAATTTTAATGATTCTTTTTAGCACATTTTTATCATGAATCACTCCATGAGCCAAATTACAAACCATATTATTGTTTATCAATGAAACATAATATACAAATATTAAAATAATAAATCCTATTATTAATAGTACTGCAAGAGCAATCCAAGATATATGCAAAAGAAATCCCATTTTCTAAAACCGAAACCAAGTCACTAATGAAAAGGAAAATAGTAAAATTACAGTCGTGGTACAGGTAATTATTAAGAATCTCTTATAAGCAGTTACTCCTGAATCGAATATCCAACTTTTGGTATTCAATGTCTATTCAAGTTTAGATAATAAATTAATAATGTTATATGAGAAGTCGTTTAGTTATGATTAACTTTGATTAAGATTGTCTATTATTTAACTAATGTTTATGTACTAAGATTTAGATTTAATTATTTTCATTAAAAATATTGCTTAATCTCTTGATGATAATTCTTCTAAAAGTAGATTTGTGACAGTTCCTAATTAATTACTTGGCCCAATTTATTCAATAAAATTACTGCTTATATGTTGTTAGTTACTGTAAGGATTTGGGTTGATTAGTTTAAGTTCAAAATTATATTCGTATAAATCAGATAAATATTGATTCTCAATTTTATATTGTTATTGTAATTGTTTAGTCTTAATTTAGCTTAATTAGTTAATAGCATCCTATCGAGATTAATCTGTTAGTTCCTAAGAGAGCGATTTGATCTATTTGTTTATATACAAAATGCCTTGCCAATCATTCTACCATCCCTAATCGTTTTGTTACTCAATTGTATTCTCAATCATCCACAAAGATATGCATTTGACTTATAGCAAACTACTTTAAATAGCTTTAGTACCTACTTTCAATTTACTTATCTGTATATGATAACCCGCAAACTGTACACAACATTAAGCTCAATAGGATTATACCAAAAAAGAGAAAGTATTTTTCAAAAGTGCTTTTGGTATCTGTTTCAACATTAATGTAACAACATCTCATGAAAACCTTATACTTTGGAATACAAAATATTTAACAGCAACATAATAAAATGATTACACCTATCACACTTAATATGATTGTAAATATCTCATCTAATTAGTATTTAATCCATTACAATCAATTGTGAATATAGCTCATATTAATATTCATCAGGAAGTAATGTTTTTTCATTTTGCCAATTTGAAATTATTGTCTCTAAATCCCATCCTAAGTTGAACACATTCTATGCTTCCTCTGCTCCATTTTTGGCACTGATTGGCCATAATGTGTGACTGTCTTTAATAAATGAGGAACATTATTCTTTATAAAGAAGTTGGTATTCTTTTAGCATTTCATGAAATTATGGCATATTAATAATTATCTAAATATATTTTCAATCCAATTAACTTATCTTATTTGATAATACAACAGTGCTTTCGATCATCTTTCTTATATCCTTTTACCAATCTAATATTAAATCTTGAATCGTTTAATTTTTGGATTTGAGTTTTGATTTAGATGAAATTTTATGCTTTTTTTATTACTTACTACGTCTTTTAGATATTGTCTTCTTCGATAGAGGAACTTAACTTGGTTTAGAACTACCTATTATAATAACATCATCATCGTTATCATCTTGTTTCTTTGATCTTGTTTATCTTACCTATGTAGCTGATGTTTATTGCCTTTTCTTAAACTTTGGCTTTTTCTATTTCAAAATAGTTTGTTTTGGATTATCTTTGATTGGAAACTATACTAAGTTGATCTCTAAATCACCCGAGCTCATATTTAATACTTATCTTTTGATCTGACTGAGATAAAAAACTTAACTAAAAAGCCTTCTAATTATTAGGAATATTAGTTTTGTGAACCAATAAAATTATGTAAATTAATAATTTTTATTAGAAATGCAAATCAAATTGCTGACACTCAACCTTAATTCAAAATAAATTAATATATAATAATGCAATTTTATGATTTTCTCCCTGCTCCAAATCCACTTATTTAAGCTACTGATCCTGAAATGAATACTAAAATGTATCCAAAATAAGTTAATTAGAACTCAGATTAAAAAAAGAGATGAATACAACGAAAGGGATTCAAGTAAGAATCTCTGGGATTATTTTACAGATAATAAATAAAATCTCGTTTATTAAAGATATGATAATTATCCTTGGTCGATGATTCCTTTGAATAATCATCGGTTTACAGCATCTTATTTCTTTGATTGCAAGAAACTGATTTCCTTGAACCGAGAAATCAAATTAACTGAATTTTAATCTGTCTTATACAAATATCTATTCCCTTCCACAATGAAACAAAAAGAATTTAAAACTTTATCATTAGAATAAGATAATAAGAACTATTCAGGATTGAAATTTGATTCACATTATGAAAGTGCAAACCTTTTTGCTTCATTCAGAATTAGTACTTATGAATATGATTTGATTATGCAAAATGATACTAATTCTAAAGGACATACCTAATGGTTTTATTTCTCTGTTGAAAATACTTAAAAAAATACGTTGGTTACATTTAACATTATTAACTTTGTAATTTACATAATATTATAAAGCCTCACAGATAAAAAATGAGTCACTATTTAATTTGGGTTAACGACCTGTGGTCTATTCTATTAAATCTAATAAAACTAAAGGAATTGGATGGATCAAGGCTGGTACTAATGTTGTTTATTTCAAAAACAAATATAAAAAAGAGAACAGTACCACTAAAACTTATTATACATTAAGTTTCTCATATAAGTTTGAGTACTCAAATGATAAAGTCTATTTCGCCTAGTGCTATCCATATACCTATTCCTAATTAAATTCTTTTATAGATAGAGTTATAAAAATTAACCAAGTAATTTAAAATACAATAATAGTTTTCAAATGTAAAAGAACTATGTAAGACAATGACTAGATCATAATGTCCTTTGATTACAATAGGAAAAGGTAGAAAAGCAATATTGCTAATGGCCAGATAACATCCTGGAGAAACCCCAAGTTCTTATGCAATAGAAGGAGCTATTGAATTTCTGATTAGAAATTGCATAGAAGCTGAGATGTTAAGGAATTATTTTACTTTCTACATTATTCCAATGTTAAATCCTGATGGAGTAATATTTGGAAATTATAGATGTAATTTATATGGAACAGATCTGAATAGAATCTGGATAAATCCACATAAGGAACTACATGATTCAGTTTGGTATATAAGAGATATGATCAAATAAATTAATTAATCAACTGAACTGAGCATGATAATTGATTTTCATGGGCATTCTAAAAAGTATGAGAAATGTTTATATAAATAGATTCAACAGCTTTTTTTATGCTAATAGTGGAGCTGACTCATTAAAATTATTTCCTTTGATTTGTTCAAAAATATCAAAAATGGTAAATTTGAAGGATTGTTCTTTCAGTATTCATGAAAGCAAAAAGAAAACTGCAAGAGCTGCTCTATAAGAGGAGGTTAAGAGCGGATATATTTATACTTTAGAATCATCTTTTCATGCATATAAACGATAATTTGCTCAGGACTTTAATGATATTCAATATAAGGAATTAGGTGTTGATATAATGCTTTCAATGTTTAAATTATTCTAATAAGACATGATTTAAACAACTTTTGAATAGAATATTAATTTTAAATTACCTACTACGATGAATTCTTAATAAAATAATGATTTGGATTTATTTATTAAAAATTATGATTTGAGTTAACTTTAATTAAACTAAGACGATTCTGGAAGTGATACCAATCCAGAAGAAGATGTATTGCAAGATTAAGAATAGTTATCAATCACAGATTCTAGAAAGTAAAGCAAAGCCTAATTAATAACTAAGAAGAAAATAATTAAAATAGATAAAGGTACTTAAACTGATATATCTCATTATTAAAATTTAATGTTAGATGAAAAAGTCCTTCTAAAAATTGAAGAATAAGTGAAAACATTGAGAAAGAACAATAATAATTTGGAGACCATTGGAATTTTGGGTAATGACGTTGAGTTCTAAGAAGGACAGAAATGTGAATTTTAGTAAACCGATATCTCTTTATAATAAATTTTAGGGAGAATGCAAGTGTTTCATGTAAGAGTTTCAAATAAGTAAAAATTAAATGATTTATTTTAGAAATTCTATGTTTTAGCATTAATTTACAACATAATCTAGTAAGCCTGTTGTGATTGTCTTGAAGAATCCATATTCTAAATAACAATTACAATAAAATTAATAAACCACTTATTAATAAGAGTAGTTATCGATAAAAAATAGAAGAAGAGTTGCATCAATTAACGGAAGAGCTTCAATAGACTCAAAGAGATTAGCAAATGAAAGAAAATATAGCATTTAGCATTACTAATAAGAAAAGTATCATGGATATAGTTATTAATACAACACACCTATAAATTTTATGTCGTAGGATACCACTTTCGATAAAATTGCAAACATTAGCAAGGCTAGATTCAATGAAAAATAAATAGTTAAAAATCAGTTTTGATTAATTTGAAAAGATTACATTTTCCATTTTATAGAAATATTTAATATTTTTTAACATTTAAATTTGAATCTTTAGATTATATGATATATGATGAATTGAATAACATTATTTGAATCCTACCAACAAAGGATATTTATTTTTGTATTTGGTTTAATAATTTCGTATAAAATAAAATGGGTTTGATATCGTATTACTGTTTGCTGGTGGTCGTTTTTATAGCTTTGATCATCTATGATCTTCTATTTTATACGACATATTAAAATGACGTTTGCCCACCAATAGAGTATACCGATGCTTCGGCTGATGAAACCACAACAGATGAGAATGCAGCTGGAAATCGAATATTAAATCTGATGGATTAGAATATTGATGAATTTATCAACTCTTAGCTTGCAACCTAAGACGAAACAACAACTGATGAAACAACTACAGATGAAACAGCAACTGATGAGGCAACAACTTCATCGTCAGCATTTGCAAATCAATTAGTATAATTTATTTTATTATAGGTAACATTACCTTTCATAATTATCTTACTTTATTGCGGAGTGATTGGTTTAATTATGTTAGCAATGTTGGGTATTTACTGTTTTGGCAAGATGCCTAGTGAGAAATTTGGGAATTTAAGTATTAATTTAATAGTCAATTATTCAATTAGATATGTGTTGGGCTTGCTTAGGCATCTATGTAAGAAATTTTGCCGTTTTGACTAGATTGTTATCTTGGGTTGGGATCTTGTTAATGGCTATTCATGCTATCATAACTATAACAAATGAGGAGTGTTAGGATGCAGTCCATGAATACAAATAAAATAGGAAGATATATCGTGTGGTATAATTATTGATTCAATAATCATGAAAGGAAGGAGCTATGTATGATTCATCAATTCTCTTAATAATTGTCAACTTATGTTTTTGGGGAGCAACCCATTGTCTTTTGCCATCTCTGAAACTATTCATAGATGCAGAATCCTTCTTATATGAACCATTTGATAGAACCAAAGGTTTAGCCTATTGGTTCTGTTGTATTATGCTTGGGCCTTGATAATTATTATCAATTATTATAATATAAACAATTCAAATGAATTTCGGTGATGATGAAATATGGGTTAATCACCCCAAATTTGTTTGTCTTATAGCTAAGTTAGACAATCAAGAGAATAAATTATTGATTACCAAATAAGGGATTCTCAATATTGATAAAGAAATAAGAGAAGAATATGTTGAAGAAAAATCAAACATCAAAGTGGATCCGTTGGCAAAGCAAGGAGTTAATGATTTATTAGTAAGAATAAAATTAAAGTAAGCTATTAAACGAACTGAATGAGTTTAATTGTCTTCATGGAATAAGAATGAGATATTCTAAGAAATCTATATATACATAAGTTGGAGCTCCAATACTTGTAGCCATAAATCCATATTAATATGTTCCTGAATTTTACGATTAAAAAATGATGTTATTTTTTAAAAAGGAAATGGGAAGGATGAATTAGTATTGATATTCTATAAGTTAGAATTTCTAAAGATCTACTTTAGTAAAAACTAAGAGATATCGATCCTCATCTGTACAAAGTTGCTCAAATGTCATTAGATCAACTTTTTGAAGAGACAACCAAAACTAAAACTAGAATATGCTCAATGATTATTTCTGGAGAAAGTGGATCAGGCAAAACAGAGTCAACAAAAATTATACTAAAATATTTAGCAGCTGAATCATTAGGTTAGAAGCTAAAATCTCCCTCTATAGAATAACAAGTCTTTGCTTCTAATCCACTTCTAGAGGCTTTTGGAAATGCAAAAACAGCTAGAAATGATAACTCTAGTAGATTTGGAAAATTCATTCACTTATATTTTAATCCTGTCACCAAAAGAATTACAAATGCAAAAATTGATAACTACTTACTAGAAAAAAGTAGAGTTGTTAAACTAAGTTCAGTAGAAAGAAATTATCACATTTTCTATCAATTAATTGCTGCTCAAATCCCAGAACTAAGTAAGAAATTACAAACTATTAGAACTTGGATAAGCAAAGTAGTACCATTATTTAAAATAAGGAGATTTGAAATACACAAAAAATGAACTTGAAGAATTCAAAGAAACTAGTGATTGTATGGATAAAATGAACTTTACTTCATAAGAGAAACAATTCATTTTTCAAGCTCTTGCAGGAATTTTACACTTAGGAAATCTATCTATTTAGGGAGATGCCAATAAATCATTTGTAATAGAAGACTTTTCTCTAAAAGCCTCCTGCTAATTATTAGGACTTGAATCTGAAGACTTGATTAGAGTCATTTGCAAAGTATAAACACTTATGGGCAAAGAAGTGATTATGAAAGAAAACAATATTGACTCAGCAAGTAGTGCAAGAGATACACTTGCTAAGCATATTTATGAGAAACTTTTTAATTGGTTAATCGAAAGGGTTAATTCGTAACTTTAAGCTTGCAGCTAAATTTAAAATAAATAACCAAGCACTTAATACATGATTGGTATTCTAGATATTTTTGGTTTTGAAATATTTACAGATGAATAAGGTATATAAACTAATAGTTTTGAATAATTAAACATTAATTTTACCAATGAAAAACTCCAATAGCATTTTAATTCCCATATGTTAGAAACTGAATAAAGTATCATATTTCATCTGATTATTTAGGTGAATACAATTAGGAAAAAATTTAATGGAATCACATTAAATTTCCAGACAACAAACAAATTATTGATGTAATTGAGAATTCAACTTTATCTATTTACAAATTACTGATTGATCAAACAATCGCCCCTAAAGGTAATGATAGAGAATTTAGTAATTCATTCAAGAAATTGCCAAGAGAATGTGTTTTCAATGTTCAAGACTTATTAGCATAGGATTCTGATATTAAAGTAGATAAAAAGCATAAAACTGCTAAATTTGATTGGTTTGGAATCAAGCATTTTGCTGGGTATGTAATTTATAATGTCTATGGATTTATTGATAAAAACAAAGACACAATCAATTAAGAGGTTCATCAAGTTTTGCCAACTAGTAAAAATCCCATTCTTCGAGAAATTTGGAAAAGTCATCAAATTACAAATACAAATATTAAATAGAATAATGTCATTACTAGATTTTAAAATTCTCTTTAAGAATTATTAGAAATTCTTAATAAATCCCTTCCTAAGTATATTAGATGTATTAAGCCTAATAATAACAAAACTGCATTTGAATTTGATGCATAAGAAGTAAGAAGATAAATGAGATGTGCTGGTTTATTGGAAGCAATCTAAATTAGAAAGGCTGGGTATGAAATTCGACTTAACCATCTTGATTTTATGAAGAAATACAGGTATCTTATTAAAGGAAAACCTTCAAATATAAATTAAATGATCATTCTATTGAACCAAAACTAAAAAATTAAAGAAAGATTACAGAAAGAATTAGAATCCAAAAATGTTTAAGTTGGAACAACTAAAATTTTTATGAAAGAAGGATTACGAGATTTCTTAGATTAAATGTTAATAGAATTCAGAATGTAATATATAATCAAAATTTAAAAATCCGGTAGAAAGTATATTTACCGAAAAACTATTTTTTTGAAATTGAAAATTCTTGTGAATAGGCACCATAAATTATAAAGGACATGTAAATGGTATCTATTTAAATTCGTATTGTAAAAACGAATTATAAATAGGTAAATATTAAGCACCTTCATTTTTAAAATTAACAAATTTGAAAGGAAAATAGTAGAATCATTTGCCTTTTAAAAATTTAAAGATTATGCTGCTTTTTTAATATAGAAAGATGCTGAAATAAAGAGATAATAATAAGAGTTAGAGAGAGAGTTGTAAATAGAAAGTTCTGGAGAAATAAATAAATCAGTCATAATTTCTTAAAAGTTAGTGGAGGATGATTTCAGTATTAGTTAATCCTAACCAATATAAACACTGAACGTCAAATAATTCACTAAACCTGAAACAGTTAGCAATTCCAATTCTATAGATATGTTTAAAAAGGCTCTTTAGGACACTCAATAAAAATTAAAAATGGAACAAGAGAAAAGAAGAGATTTGGAAAATTAGGTTGAAAAGTTATAAAATGATCTATTATAATTTGAATCCTCTGGTAGAGAAACGTTGAATCCTTCTGCCTTTGGATAATTGGAAGATATATTTACTTTGTAAAAATTAACATCAGAAAAGTAATTGTTGGAAGTGTAAGTTGAATAACTACAAATTGATAAAAAAAAAATAGAAAAATCTGTAATATTTTCATGTTATATTTTAGAGTTTTGATTAAATTTAAAATTTAGGGCTTTAATTAGCTCATGCTCAACAATTTATAAAAGAGTTAGAGCATAATAATGAGGTTCTTACACAAGATTACTTAAATGAAGTCAAAGCCAAGGAAGAAATTGAGGAAAAATTGAAAGATGAATGGAATTAAGAAAGAAGACTATTAGCTAGAGAATTAGAGGATTCTAAAAAGGCTCTATCAAATTAAAATAAGATTGCCTAAAAGGATATTTAAAGAGTCAAAATGGAATATGATAGAGAAAAATTAAAAGTAGCAGAATTAGAAAGTGAAGTTAAGAAGTTTTAATAACTCAGCGAACTTTATAAGTCTTAACTAGAATCAAATGATTTAAGCATAAAAGATCATAAAGGGAATGATCATGAAATATAATTGAAAGACTTGTAAATTAGAGATTTACAAGTTGAAATTCAAAAAAGGGATCAAATAATATCCTAGTTGAATAATTAAATCAAAGAATAGCAAACTAAATCTTTAATATAATCTAAAACTATCACTTAAGTTATTGATAATACTGAGATTACCTAAGAACTAAATGAAAAAATTATCGCATTATCAGCAACTTTAAAAAAAAGAGAGTTTGAGTAAAATAGAAACAAAAAACTAATCTCAGTCATGAATAATCTTATCAAACTGAAAATTATCGAAGTAAATGCTCTGCATAAGCATTTTAATATTGTGCATGAATAATAAAAACAAGTATTATATTCATAATAGTAAGGATGTATATAAGCCCATTGCTTAAATCATGGAAAAAGAAAAATTATTGATGAAATAATTTGAGGACTTAATTAAATAAAATAATTAGGAATAGACTGAACAAGCAGAAAACTAATAAAAAATAGGATGAATTTCTTTTATATTAATAGTTTAGGTTATTTAATACATTAATCAAATTTCAACATCTTAAATTTTAGACTGATGCAATTATTTGTTTATTCTTCCAATATCATTTATTTTAACTGTTCTTCTGCATACAGGACATAAATGTTTGTAATTCTTCCATTTACTAAAGCATTAAGAATGAAAGATGTGATTGCATGGCAGCTCCACATATTGTTCCATTTACTTTAATTCTTCCATACATATTGAACATTCAGCCCCCTCTTCACCAGAATACTCATAAAATTAATCGTTTTATTGGTTAGGTGTATTCCTTTTGATTAATTAAAAAAATAATTTTAGTTAGCATGTGCAAATAGTTATAAGTAAGAGCATTAAGATAGCAGGTATCATAGTAGCAAAATTTAACCAAGCAAGCGATTTATACATCATTTCATTAAAATGTTTAAACAAAATGTATAGATTTAAATCATTAGAGGTTTCTTTATTTATATTATTTTACTATGCATTTTCCAACTAAATAATGCATTATAGTATGAGAAATAAAATAGTATAAAGAGAAAATGTTTCTGAAATCACCCAACTAAAAACACCAATTCCATTTTCAACTCCAATTATTAAGAGTATTATATTTGAAATAATTATTCGATGATTTGATTCATCATAGCTCTCACTGTACGTCAAGTACAAAATTAAAAACATTATAGGTAAAACTAGTTTATAAATTACAATAATTTTCACCCATAATTAGTAATTAAACTCTCTGAGTTCTGGTAAAAAGCAATCAAAGTAAGACCTAAAAATAGTCATTATAATAATTAATCAATTTATAGAGAAAAAAGCATTTTGGAGAAATTTTCTACATATTAGGAACTGAAAATATAGAATTATATTAATATTGATTTTCTAATAGCAAATATCTTAATTAGTAACAATTTATTATTACAATAAAAATAAAAAAAAGTAGTGTTAAAGATAAATTCACCTAGTATTCCTTTTTATGAAGCACTCGCAAAAATTTGGATGCTGAAGTCATTGCTTTTATAAGTAATGTCAATTAACTATACTGAGACGTCAAATTTTGGAAAAATTGAGATAAATTAAAGTCAAAATCAATATTTATTTTTGACAAATTATAAACTGAGAATATAAATACACTTATTCTACCAAGTTTAAGATCAAAATACTTCAAAAATAGTGGAATATAGAGAGTATTTATTGATTTTGACTTAAGGAGGGAGTATCTTTATCTATTTTTTATAAAATATTTGAATGTTAATTACATATTTAAAATGGATCAAGATGAAAAATTAACAACGATATGGATGGGGTTTTGATAAATAAACTTAACTATAAATTATTAAGATTGTTTTATTGTTCTATGGAAAAAATAGCTACTTCTTAATTTTTAATATTTGCTAAATGAATGTATTTTTTATGAATAGTTAGTTGATCATTATAATTTTTCAAAGTGAATATATTGTTTATTATCAAACAAGTTAAATTTTAAATATTAGCATATGTATTTATTGTATATTTGTTAATATACGTTTAGTACAAAAATCAAAAAAAATAATTCAATTAATTTCATACAGACTAAATAATCACGAAGTTATAACAATGTAATATTCATTGTATGTATTTTCATGTTCATTCAGTGATAATCAAATTATTTAATAAAAATCGATAGTTCTATAAATTCAATTTATTCTTAATAACTATAAAGTTTAAATTCAATTTGATATTCATTGTATGTATTCTTAAAAGTCATAAAGTATTATTAAAAATTGATAGTTCTTAACTTCAAAATACAATGATATTTAAGAAAGAATTATAATGATTTTTTTAATCAAAATAAATTAAAATAATTTTGATCTTAATTAGTTTTAAATAAGATAACATTCAAATTTTTAGGATTATTGAAAAATACAAAATTCTACTAATGAAATCAAATATTAAATTTTGATTTCACTTATTTTATATTTAAAAATTCATTTTATAATTAAAATCTTTGTCTGAATAAAAAAAAAAAANAATTAGTAATTAAACTCTCTGAGTTCTGGTAAAAAGCAATCAAAGTAAGACCTAAAAATAGTCATTATAATAATTAATCAATTTATAGAGAAAAAAGCATTTTGGAGAAATTTTCTACATATTAGGAACTGAAAATATAGAATTATATTAATATTGATTTTCTAATAGCAAATATCTTAATTAGTAACAATTTATTATTACAATAAAAATAAAAAAAAGTAGTGTTAAAGATAAATTCACCTAGTATTCCTTTTTATGAAGCACTCGCAAAAATTTGGATGCTGAAGTCATTGCTTTTATAAGTAATGTCAATTAACTATACTGAGACGTCAAATTTTGGAAAAATTGAGATAAATTAAAGTCAAAATCAATATTTATTTTTGACAAATTATAAACTGAGAATATAAATACACTTATTCTACCAAGTTTAAGATCAAAATACTTCAAAAATAGTGGAATATAGAGAGTATTTATTGATTTTGACTTAAGGAGGGAGTATCTTTATCTATTTTTTATAAAATATTTGAATGTTAATTACATATTTAAAATGGATCAAGATGAAAAATTAACAACGATATGGATGGGGTTTTGATAAATAAACTTAACTATAAATTATTAAGATTGTTTTATTGTTCTATGGAAAAAATAGCTACTTCTTAATTTTTAATATTTGCTAAATGAATGTATTTTTTATGAATAGTTAGTTGATCATTATAATTTTTCAAAGTGAATATATTGTTTATTATCAAACAAGTTAAATTTTAAATATTAGCATATGTATTTATTGTATATTTGTTAATATACGTTTAGTACAAAAATCAAAAAAAATAATTCAATTAATTTCATACAGACTAAATAATCACGAAGTTATAACAATGTAATATTCATTGTATGTATTTTCATGTTCATTCAGTGATAATCAAATTATTTAATAAAAATCGATAGTTCTATAAATTCAATTTATTCTTAATAACTATAAAGTTTAAATTCAATTTGATATTCATTGTATGTATTCTTAAAAGTCATAAAGTATTATTAAAAATTGATAGTTCTTAACTTCAAAATACAATGATATTTAAGAAAGAATTATAATGATTTTTTTAATCAAAATAAATTAAAATAATTTTGATCTTAATTAGTTTTAAATAAGATAACATTCAAATTTTTAGGATTATTGAAAAATACAAAATTCTACTAATGAAATCAAATATTAAATTTTGATTTCACTTATTTTATATTTAAAAATTCATTTTATAATTAAAATCTTTGTCTGAATAAAAAAAAAAAATACTTTAACTGTTTTAAAGATTAAGAATACATTGAATCAATCGCAATTTAATTAGGATTTATTTTTCTGAATTACGATTTTGATCAAGTATTTGATACATAAAAAGAGTTAAATCATAATTTATTATTTTTTATTTTAGTTAATTTTAAATATTAATATGCGAAACCATAATTCATTCTTTATCATATTTTTAGGAGAAAGAGCTTTTATCCTTGAATTGCTTGGTGAGTTGATGATGCTGTTTAATAGAATTTGAGAAAATTGATTAAATAAAAGCCAAATAATTCTCAAAGTTATTGTCTAAATTTGGGTATTTATGTAAAATACATTCCCCAAGGAAGGATCACTTAAATTCAATTTCACATATTTCCTGCTATAAGAAGGAGTGATAATAAGAACAAAAATTGATGAAGCGAATTCAGAAAAAGATATAATAATTAAAGTTGCAAATTAATTTTTAAAAAGATATATAGAGTAATAATTATATTTTCTCTACTCCTAACCATCAATCATAATAATTATAATATTTAATCATTTAATATCTTAATTAATATGTCAAAAAGTTTCGAATGGTATACAAATGAGATACATTTTAATTTAGATTCTTCTAAAAGTATTGATGTTTAAAATGATTATTTTTATAGATTTACTCGATAAATAAATAAACTTTATTTAGAATATTAATATTAAATTAATATCCTAATAATTAATATAAGTATTTCAATCCTATAATATATTAATTAATGCTTATTGAAAATTTTGTTTCTTACTCTGTTTCAGGCTTATTCTCACCTTCAAGTTAGTTTTTCAAATCCTTAAAGTCCTTTTAGTTTGAATCAGTTATGTATTTTGAGCCCTCTAGAATGTTGATAAATCTAATCTTTAAAACAATGATCTTCTTGGATTATTTTGATCTTAAATAGATGAGCACTCATAAACAGAAGTTTTACCGTTAGAGTTTGAATTACTTACTTACTTATTTCTTTTAGTTTATTTTCCTTAAGTTTCTACTTGCTATTTGGTTACCTTTTGGTAACTAGAAGTTTAAGGTCTTGATTATTCTTATTAAGTTTTAGTGACTAATGCAAGCAGGTGCTTTAATGAATGTCTAGAAAGACTATTGTTAAGTTAATTAATGTTTAAGAAATACAATCTATAGTTTTTGTTAGAGAATTGCATTCTAAAACAAGTTATTTTTTACATCTCCATTATAAAAATTAAGATTATTAGTTTGCTATTTATATGTTTCTATTTCTTTTAGGATTTTTCTAGTTCTTCCTTTAGTCTCACGACTTCTTCTATTTTTTAACTTATATCTTCTTTAGAGGATGCCTATGGGTGGGATTCTATTAATTACTAAATTCACTTTGGGTATTTATAATTCTGCTTCAGTCATTAAATATAAAACATTTATCAAATATTTATTGATTAGTCATTTTTAATTCAACAAATATTCTATTTAAATATTGGTGTAATTTATAATGCAATAATGTCCTCAGTTAAATAATTTAATCCTTTTTCTTATGCTCCTGTTTCAATGTTATTAATTGAGGTATTAAAAGAACATAGCATATCAATGTAAAATAAACAGAGGATGATTATGAAAAGTAAATTCGTAGATGCTTCCTTGATGAATTTGGAGCTATGAGTAATCTTAGTATAATTTCCATTAATTATATTAAAATAGCATATTAATTATAATTGCTTAATTTATAATATAAGGCACTCCTTGACCATAGAATATGGTTACAATTAATTATCAAGAAATAAACGTCGTACAATGGAATATCAAATTATATTAAAAAGTAGAAATCAAAAAAAAATTAAATTGATTTACATTAAATATATTGTAAATATAATAACTAATGGTAAATTGTGAATCGATATAATTAGTAAAACGAATATCCAGAAAGAGCATAGCCATTAGCAAATGAAGAAGTTGAACCTTAAATTTTAGAACTTGCCTAGTAGGCAGCAGCTCTAAAATAAGTATAAATTAACAAAAATCATTAGTTAAAAAAAGGAGCAAATGAAACCACAAAAACTTTAAATAGAGGTATAGCTGAGTTGGTCATTATTGCAGCTGATACAACACCATTAGAAATAGTACTTCATTTACCTTTGCTTTGTGAAGATAAGGTAAGCTTCTTTAAATAAAATCAACTAGAATGTTCCCTATGTATTTGTAAAGAGCAAGGTTGATTTAGGTAGAATGTGTGGCACAAGCAGAAATGTGGTTGCTTGCTCAGTGATTAAGGATAAAAACTCAAGAATTAATTAAAATATCACATACTTAAAAGATTTATGTGAAAGACTATAAATCAACTAGGAAGCATGATCAATATTAAATATTTGATGAACATAAATAATTTATACTTTTATAGTAAGTATCTTAAACAGATAATATATATCTGATGAATTATTTAACCATAATTATATCTATAAATTAAATACATTCGCATTAAAGAAATTACAATAATAAAATAACTCTTCAACAATAAAATAATCTTTTGATCTCTTCGAAATCAATAAAGTTCCAAAAATACTATTCTTAGTGAATATCACAATCCCTACTGATAAATAAAATAATTCAAATTACTTTATATCTCTAAATTTCATAAATAATTAAAATTTTTCCATTAAGTAAAAAATGTTGACGGCGAGGTTCGAACTCGCGCCCTTTCGGAATGGAGCCTTAATCCACCGCCTTAGACCACTCGGCCACGTCAACTTGTATTGACAATTAGTTTCAGAATAGCATAAAAAGGGGACTGTTTTCAGTACCAAATTACCTGAAAAACAATTGATGCAATATAAAACTAAAATACACATTAGAATTGTTCAATTATTATTAAAATATTTTCAAAATATATTCTTAATTTTATAGTTGTACATCATATTTATTAAATGTATTAATAATATTAATAATGTTATTTCTTTTTATAATTGTTAGGTAATGAGCTTAAAACATAATAGTTTAACGTACGCAGCTACTTTAATAAAGCCGGTGACCATCATAAATGTAATTAAATAATATCTAGCTGTAGTCATTCGATTCTTCGTGCAGTAGTGCTGGAGAATGTTGTGCATGTTCAAAAACAGGGTATTGTTCGTAAAATCAAACATGTACATGTACTGCATCTTCAGGTAGTCAAATGTCAGGTTAAACTTGTTTGTTGAACTCAACAGAAAATGCAGCTGTTGAAAAATAGTTATAAAGTGGAGCAGATGAATCATTGATAGCAAGGTTAATATTATGAACTATATTAGTTTCTCCGTCATCTAAGTATATGATTTGTTGAATAGAAATTCAACTTTGACATATAAACAATTATTTGCTATCTATGAATTAGGAATTTCTACAGCACAGAGTAGTGTTTAGTAAAGTGAAATATATTGGTTTTTAAAAAGCGTCGAATTCATTACTAAGAAATTGAAAGCAATCCAAACATTAGAAGCAAGTGCCCTTTAAACATTTTAAATACAAATAATGGATTTAATTAGATCTTTGATGTTTAAATATATTGACTTAGATTCCAAAAAAAATCCGATCTTCTTTGAACAAGGCTATTTCAGTGCAATAATAGCTAAATGGAAGGATACAAGTAAAAAATTTTCTTATATTTCTTATAGTAAATTATACAACCATGAAACTAGATTCAAAATCAATTAAATCAGCTCAATGTGAATACAAATATAAATCTGTGTTAATTAAAGTATGATAATGTGATGACTTATTCATAGTATAAATTGGTGCTAGCAGTTTCTAATGACATGATTAGCGCATTCACTAATTCAACATTTACTTATAATTCCACAGTTACATATTGTTAATTTATGGATAAATATGGTGATATTTATTACCCTCCTTCCTCTGAATTTCATTATTGGCATTACGTACCAAATTTTGACTATGAGCCTCTATTGGATTTGTCAGATGTGATAGGATTGGGGTGCTTTTAAGTACTCTAAAATATAAATATAGATCAAACAATCCAATTCAGTCTATGGTTTGGCATACAATAATTAAGATTGTTAATACAAAGAAATAACATCATCTAGGCCAGTTCCATTCTGTTAATGCAACGAACCTGGAATAACTTTTGTTTAGGTCTTATGGAGTGATTAGAAGATAGCTTAACTTGCTTTGGCGGCAGGAACATCAAATTCCACCAATTCAACCGAAGCGTATGGAAATTTATTGATCATTACATATTTAGCCATATAAATATTATTTTGATAATATTATTATATTCAAATATTCTATCTGTTTACTTTGCTATAAGAAAAATCAAACGTTGTGTTTTATTTTTGAATTTAATGAGTATTATGAATTTAAAAAGTTCGATTGTTGGATGTGCCTGTTCTCTTATAGGAAGATCTTCTCTAAATATCTCTTTCTTAATCACTAAATCGATATTCAACATCTTTCAACCCTTTTTATTTTGAAAAATACATTTGTGGTCTTTTGGTTGATTTTTAGCTATATCCTCTAGCTTAATCTAAAGGACTTGATTAAATAATTTATAGAATCTATTCCCACTTAAATTGATCCAATGTTTCAATATTGTTCTTTAATATTTATAATCTCTATTTTCTATTCATGCTATCTTTATATAATCTTTGGAATATATCCTATTGTTGGTCTACAGAATGCTCTTTATTGTTTGATGATAAATAAGATATCTTCTCTATCTAATCCTTTACTCTTAAAGATGCCTGAAGTGGTGTTTATGGAGTTTTAATTTGCAATCTATTTTAATCGTATAATAATTGAGATTCATAATCTTTTTTAGTGAAGTCTTCTTTTGTGAATTTCAAAGAGTTTCTTTAAAAAATGAGATAAGTGTTTTCTTAATTTAGAATATTCTAATTCTAATTATCAATAATTTTGATTTCATTTTAATTTTAGAATTATTATGTATCAACTTATTATTCAGATATTTCTTCTAATAAACATAGTTAAGATGGAGTTTAAACTGACCTTAATTAATCATTATGAATTAAATTGCTTTTACAATGAGAATTAGATTATTATTATTGAATTGTTGAAATTGATTCTAAAATACATTGTACTTCTGCATCTTTTGTTACAATATCTTGTTTAATTTAATATTCAAATTCTGTATTTGTTTGTTTATGAGAAATTTCATTAACATTTAATTTTAACTTCATAATCTTTTCAATAATATCGTAATTTAAACTATTATTTTGAATTGGTGTGTTAACATTCAAAACAATAGTTTGACAATATTTGGACCTATTTTGGATATTTGAAAATAAAAACTCTTGCTTCGTTAATTACTGATATTACTAAAGAGCAAGCTATTAGGATAAATGTTCTTTGTTTTGATCAGATTATTTTAATTTATATTCGACCATCTTTATTAAGCTTTTATCTAATTTCTCGAAATTGATTTATTTTGAGTCGAAAAGTCGATATAATTATTAATAATGCAAACAAACAACCTAATATTTTAACTACAATATTTTTTAATTCTCTTTGGATTAATTATATTATTGCTATAATTAAGATATTTCTTAATTTAAAATTTATTCAACCTTTTGTTAAGTTAAATATTTATATTCCCAATAAATTTGATTATACTTATCATTTTCATATATTTGCTTTAACTCTTCATATTAAGTTTTAAGAATATTTCTCTTTTTCTTTTTTTTAATTTTATATTCTTTCAATTTTTCTTCAAAATCTTTTCTTCCAAGAATAATTTCCTTAATTTCTTGTCTTAGTAGAAATTGATCTCTAACGGTTTTCACGCATCTCAACATTCGATTAATTAATATCCATTTATTGAACATCACTTTAACCTTATATTGATCAAAATTGGTTTTTATTTCATTTAATTCATTAAATTACCCAAATAATTGCTACAACACTATTATAAGAAATAATTTACTTTCGTTTTTTCGATGCTATAATGCTAATTCCATTTAGTCACGGCTCTACTTTAAACAATCTTAAACAATTTCCTTATGATGGTGTTTTTGCTTTTCAATTTATTCATTTTTTTCATCTAATTCTCCTTGCAAGTCCTTGATATAATTAATTTATCTATCTACAAATTAGGATAATTAATCATCTAATTATTATCTATAATGTTAGACTTCTCTTTGCTAAGACTTACATTGGATTATTAACTTATCTATTTCTCTATAATTAATTCCATATGTATGCTTCTAATTTTCAAATACTTAAAAGAAATATGAATTTCCTTTGAGATCTTATATATTCTTCCAAGTAATGTAAGGATCATTATTATCCATTTGTATTACTTTAGCTAGTAAGCCAATGCTAGTATCATGAATTTTGAGTTTATCTTTGAACTTATCAATTTATGCAACATATTGTTTATTTTCAGTAGAAATATGCTAGATTGTCTATGTTAATTCAAGGTATTTGTGTTCAAATTGTTATTATATGCCTTTAATTTTTTAGTTCAATAGATTTGTTTATTCTTCAGTAAATCCTTCCTTAGAATCAAAATATTAAACTTCAAATATATTCAACTGCTAATCGTTTTTTCTAAATAATAATTCTTTCATGTGTTGAACATCTTTTAAATATCCTTGGGTCATATCCTTTATGATGTTATCCTTACAATCTAATTTAATTTATAATTCTTTCAGTTTCTAATTTCTTAATTCAAGTTCTCTTTATTATTCTTCGTTTTGATCACAAGACTATTATGTTTTCACTTCAGCATGAGGGTGATATGTCGATTTCATGGTATTGAAACGATGTATGTTGAATTCTTATTATAAATTTTCCTCCTCTTAATCCTAATCGACTTATAATTTTTGTAATTTTATTAAAAGACTATTTAGTGTTTCGTTTGAGTTTTGTTAAAAATACTTTCTTAACCTTTAATAAAAATATATGCATTAATGCTTTATGATTTTACTTTTATCTAATTAGATTGCAACAGTGCTTCTGTTAAAAATACTCCAACCGACATTTAGTAATATTTGATAGAATATATTAATGATATGTTAGGATGATAAGCTTTGTTATTAGATTAATAGGACGAACTAATCTATTAACTGCTCAAATAGATTTTAAGTATTAACTATTTATTATTTTTCGTTCGATATTGGAGGGGAATTAGATTCTTCCTTTAATGTAACCTATCTAACCAAGTTTTTAGGTCTATATATTGGGACATCTTTCAGTTAAATGCATTCGTCATCCATTCCAATAATTTAATTTATTTTTTATTTTAAAATCACATATACTTATATATGATAACAAATTTAATAGTTTGAATTTTAAATTAAACCTTCAATCTCTTGTAATAAAATTAATAATGAATTATTAACAGGGTATAGATATCAGGCATTAAAATACTAAAATTATCTCACGTAAATGAACTATTCGCTTAAAAGTTAAAATAAATAGAATACTTAAATAACTAATGGTAAATATCTGGTTGTATTGATAGAATCCAATTGCTAACATTCGAATTAGAGAGGCAGGTATTCTATTGGTGATTTGCGACATTTTTGGAGAAGCCCTAGAAGAAACATAAAATAGTAAGTAAATATATATTGATATATAGAAAACTTCTCAGATATTCAGTTTTTGAATATTTATTGAATCGCATATTTATTACAGGACAATTGGAAAATATATTTGAAGAATAAACAATTGTCTAGTTCAAGGAAAGCTTTTTTCAAAATTGAAGAGCTTAATGAAATTTCATTGCCTACAATGGATATTTGTTCTATATGTTATGAAGACTATCAAGCCAAATATTTAGTTGCTGAACATCAATGTCAAGGGAGGCATACTTTTCATTAACATTGTGTTTTTAAAATGGCTAAAAATGCCAATGAACAAAGCCAAGGTTTGCCCATCTTGTAAATAATTACCAGATTCTATTCATAAATATGTTTGTTAATATAGTATTTGACATGTTTGATATATAATATAACTTTATTATTTTATAGTATTAAATAAATTCGATACTATTCAAAATTGTTTAGATAAATGGTAAGCGAACAAAAGAATAGTTGCAACCACAACTTAGAATAGTTGAATCTATAAAAAATTGATGTTCGCAAGTAATAGTCCTAATACCAAAAACCCGAAGTTGAGTTTATAATTTGAGAATTATCTAAAATATTAACTTTCTTTACATCAAAAATGACTTAATTGCTAAAGAAAACAAAAGTCTGACAATTAAAATGGAAAAGAATTCTACTTAACTTTAAAATTAGCAATGTATTGATTAAAAACTAGGCAAAGAACTTAAAAAATTGATTAATCCAAAAGTCATCAATAATTTTCTTAACAGTTGTTCATTGTACAATTCGCTAATACAATAATTACCAATAAAGTATCCTAACAATTCAAATATCGATAATATCAAGGCTAGGGTCTCAATTGTCCATTGAAACTGATTAACAAATGCATTTAGCTTAAACAAATGTCCAAAATACAATAAGCTTAATGCAAACATTATGAAATTAACAATACATCTTGGCTCTTATTTATTGCTTGGTTTGATTTAAAATTTATTAAGCAATAATGCAACTTACTCTTCTGTAAAATACACCTTATTTGGAAAATTCACTGAATAGATGGAGTTCATATTTTAATGAAATTCTGTTAATAAAGATTCAATCTTATTTAAAGCAACTTATTATTTTTTTAGTAGTTATGAATTTTATCTAGAGATTTATTCATAATATGAAAGGCGATTTAAAATACACAGAGGTGAATCTTATAATGTGAAGTAAGTATATAGGGTAATCAAGGAAAATGGAATCCACATTATGATAAGATTAAAAATATATTGCTCTTTAAAAATCATATGTAAAACTGATGAGACAACAATAAATTCTACAATCACTAATAGAAAATCATTGTAGAAGATTAATCTTTGATTTTTCTTCAACATAAACTAAACCTGTTCCATTAATAAATAAAAAATGCTGGCAGATGAAATTCCTTGTACAAAAAAGCAGCCAAAGAAGATCAAATTATCCAAATAGATTTTTGTTTTATTAATTTTTCCTATATCTTCAAAATGTAAAGATCCATAATTTGGATAAAGATTACATTGAGTTCCTTGAATAAAATAAGTGCCAGATATAAGCAAAAGAAAGAATAACAATAACTTAAATAGATAAATTATATACATTTTTATTTGAATAATGTAAACATAGAGGCCTAATACTATACACAATAATGTAGGAAATGACTACGTAAACAAATCTAATTGCAATCACTAGTATGAGTTAATTTATTTATTCTTCCAAATATAAATGACTTCTGAAGGTGTTCTTATTCTTTATATGTTCTTGGGGTCGTAAGCTAAATTTGAAATATCAATACATTAATTTTGAATGATTGTCATCATGACCTTCAGTAATTTAATCTTATGTGAACAAATATAGAAGTTAATAAAACTGAAGGGTTAAGAATCCAACTATTAATAAAATGAGTTTTCTCAACGTTTAAAAGTACTTCCCTTTTGGGTTTAATGTTAACAAAAAAAATTGCTTATCAATTACAACAGAGTCAACCACTATTTTGAATTAATCAATTGGAAGGTTTGTTTAGTTATTAAGAATTTAAATTAGTTGGTTTAAGGTATTATTGTTGTTTTGTTGGATCTAATTGATTTGAATTTCCTATTAAGAAATATCTTAAGAATTCTGTTATGAATTTGGTCTATTTTCTCCACCTCTTTGACTATTGTTCATATTTATTAATAAAATATTTTAGTATTAAGTTAAATTCATTTGCATAGAGAATTCAATTATTTCTGAGTCTCAGTTTCAGAATGTAATTAAATTTTAATACATTTCGTTCTCAAAATAGTTTTAACAATATCATAGACTTCTACATTATAAAGATTAAATTTAGATTAATCATTTTTGACATTTTAATTAAACAATTGACATACATCCTATCAGGTTGCTACTTTAGTATAGGTAAAATATATATACCAAATAATCGATTAAGAATGTTATAAAAAGTGTTTAATTATTAGACTCACATTTAATTTTGTGAATTGCAATTCAAATTATCTTTTGATGAAAATTGGACAATTTTTACTATATTGGAAGAGAGAGCACCAGAATTTTCTATTTATTAATTTATAAATATTTAAGCATACTTTCATCAATCACTAATTGTCCTTATTAATCATAATCATAAAAAATAAGAAGTGTATAATAATAAATTGAATTCATTTTATGTTTCCTTAGTTTTGTATTTAAGAACTTGAAAAAATCATTAATTAAATATGAATATCAAAAAGCCTACTACCAAGAGTAAGGAAGATTAAAATAGATTAAGAATGGTATTAGATTATCGTTGGGATCCTAAATATCAACCACAAGGAAAGCCCGCCATTCCTGAATCATTTAAAATAGTGCGGGAATCCAATCCTATAGAAACTAAATAAGGCAATGACTTACAAGCAATATTTATTAATCTTAAGTGGGGATATCATTTGAAGATTGAGCAATTTGTAATATAATGTTTTTAACATTTAGAAATAATTCAACTTGACAGACTCATAAATGCATAATGGGATGTTGTTCATTTGGTGTGAAAAGGATAATATTATGGAAATTATTGATCAACTGGAAAAGCTTGGATTTAATTATGTTGAAAATTTCACAACAGTTCTATTATCATTAGATAAGATATTAACAATAATGCCTTCAGAGCCTTAAGTTAGAAAAATTACAGAATTCTTCAGCAAGAAGAATGTAAAAGAGCAGAAGGAAATAAAAAAGATAGATGGGTTGAGAAATCAAGAATAATTGCCAGATTTAGATCCCACTTAGGTATTTTGGAACGAAGATTACACATATTTTAGAAAAACCAAAAGAACATTGTTAATGTTTAGAAAGCAGTCCAAACAACAATTAGAATTAAGACATCAAAGAACTGGAGATATATTCTTTGATGTTATTGAAAAGGATGGTTAAAATATTTCTGCAATAGGAATGGAATATATTTATAAGATGATTGAAACTTTATTACCAAAAGCATAATACAAGGCAGGAGAGAGTTTAAAAATGATGGAATTGTTTGCCGATCCAAATACCTAAGGAAGGTCAGGTTGGATTTAGGTAATTTAAGAGTGATGAATTTAGTCAAATTTAAAATTAACAATATTTAAAAAAATTAAGGTCTTACCAGGACTCGAACCTGGGTTAAAGGAGTCAGAATCCTTTGTGATAACCGCTACACTACAAGACCCAATCTGGTTTATGAGAATAAGCATTAGTTATATAATAAGTTGAACATATTATTACTTTTCAAAATTAAAAAGATAACTAGTTAACCACTTACTTATCTAACTATTAAAAGAAATCTATATTATAATAAATAATAATACTTTTAAGTTCATTGTTTGGATTGAACAATGAGAAAGTGCTTGATGCAGATGATTTATTAGCCGATTCTTACTTATTAAATAGTCTTTATTTAATCTAGCTTTTGAGGAAAGGAGAATTTAAAAATGATGAAGCAATCTCATCAATATTAAATAATTTTCTTTCTGTTATAGCATTTGATTCCTAAGGGTGACTTTATTGTTGCTATGCGCTGCCTACTTACACACTACCAAAATGAGTAGATTGACAAGGTTAGAACAATTTATTTTACGGAGTGTTATTAAGTGGATTCAAAGAATTATTTATATTAATGCATTGGTCATCTACTTTTTGAACATGATTTGATCTATATTATTCTTTATCTTATAGTATTTGTTGCTTAATTTTTGATTGCACTTATCTAAGATGTTTTGGTACAGCACTTCCTTGAGGAGTCTTATTCTCCTTATGTATTTTCATATTCTCATCTTTAAATTAAGGCGAGTTTCGACTATGAAGACTATGTAGACTGCGTAAACTTTCGACCTGACTAGAATGATATGAAGATCGCTATGTTTATTCTCGAGCACTATTTTCTCTTTATGATAATGGTTAAATTTCATTCTATGAATCATTTCTAGGTAGATATTAAGGAATAATTGGTTGTGAATCAAATGTTTGTTTTCTTTTAGGATAATGTTATGAATCTTTTTTTTCTTAAATTGGATCATCATTGCTATTGTATTAATTCCATAATATTGATTTACTAACAATTACTATATTGAATATTACATTTCTGAATCATCCAAGTGATGTTTGAATGGTATGGCTTTTTTGACATTCTATTAGATTGGTATTTGTTCTGTAATTTTAGGAGTTATTTTCGTAGGTAATTTAGGTTGACTATGATATTTGATTTATTGTTCTGGTTAAAAATGCTTTTCCAATGATAGTACTTTCTTGCGTAAGCTTTTAATTTCTTATTGGATAGACTTTTCTTTATATGCATCTAATTTAACAATTAAATATACTAGCTAATAATTTGATTCCATCTTAAGTGATATCATTTAGTTATTGTTTGGCAACACTTATACCCAAAATAATAAGATATTTAATAAGTTTATCAGTCTTTTCTAATTTATATTCTTCGGTAAACTTATTTATTTGTTTCAATTCCATTTATTTTTCTAACAGTTAATTTATTTAATGTTAATCACTAGAACTAACACACAAATTACACAAAATTACTTCAAAATTTAATATTTCTCTCATAAATGTAACATTCCTCTAAATTTATAATGGTTCAACATAATACTATTTGGTATAATCATATCATCAAAATATTTATTATAAATAAGAATTAACAAAAATATGAAACTAATATAAATGAAATTTCGATCTCTAAGACAATAACTACATTATTTTTGATCCATTTATAAAATAGGAACTCTTTTTTTTCTTTAAATTATTGTTATTTAAGGAAGTATGATTTTAAGAGGTGTTTTATATTAAGGTATTGATAAATATGCAATTTCATCAATAAACAATCTTCCTATATATTTGAATGATAAATTATATTAAAATGTTTTAGTTTAGTTTGATTCATTATATTATTAATTAACGAATGAATAAATCAAAAAGCCCTAATTAGAGAGACATCCCAAATGATAATAGCAAAGTTAGAATAGCCGTTCGTGTCAGACCCACTTTAAATAGTGAAAGTGAAGAGGATTTTGTTCAGTTGATTGATGATAATACAATAAAAGTGACTAGAATTGGAAATAGTCTTCGAATGAAGTTCAGCGACATACTTCCAAAAACAGCCAATCAACATGATGTTCAACGATTAGTTTCTGAATCTATCAAGTCATTCATACAAGGAATAAATAACACTATTTTTGCTTATGGATAAACTGGAGCTGGTAAAACTTATACAATAATGGGTGGATTACCTGAAAATGTAGCCAACGTTTCCACTGAGAAGTTTCATTAAGTTATAAGGTCCAATGAGAGAGGAATTCTACCTAGAGCAGTTCAATCAATCATTTCTCAATTATAAACCTAAATAGAAGAAGACTAATGTCGACTTTATTTATCATTCTATGAAATTTACAATGAAAAAGTATATAGAACTAATAAACTTATAGATTTTTGATCTTTTCAATCTAAAATCTCAAGGATTGGACATTCGTGAAAACAAAAATGGTGATGTGAATATTCCAGATCTATCTCAAATAAGGATTATGGACATAGATACTGCCTATGAATATTTAATTCTAGGATTAAGAAATAGAGTTGTCGGATGCAGTCATGCCAATTCAAAGAGTTCAAGATCTCACTGTTGTTTTTAGATGACTCTTTAATAAGTTACAGTTATAAATGGAGAACCTGTGTTATAAGAGTCCTCACTTAAAATTGTTGACTTAGCTGGATCAGAGAAATTCAAAATTCCAACTGAACTGACTCCTGAAGAAAAGGAACTACACATCTAAGAATTAACATCAATCAATGGTAGTTTATCTTGTTTAGGACATTGTATTTCTGCTTTGATTGATAGAAATAGAACACACATACCATTCAGAAATTCTAAATTGACAAGAGTTCTAAGTGATTCTTTAAGTGGCAGTGGTAAAATCTTATTCATTGTATGTGTATCTCCTTCCATATCTTCCAGTGCTGAGACCTTTTCTACCTTATAGTTTGCTAACAGAGCAAAGAGAGCTGTGTTGGATGGCAGAAATATTTAATAACCTAAAACAAATAAGCCTAAAGGTGTGTCTTTGGAGGAGTATTAAGAATTATTAAAATAATATCAAAAGGAAAAGTAATTAAGGGAAGAACTTGAAGTTATAGTTTAAAAGAGAAATTAAGGGGAACTATTATAATAGATTTCAAAACTCAAATAATAAAATCAAGAACTTTAGGAACAACTTTACTAAGTACAATAATAACAACAATAGTAATAGTAACATATAAACGTCAATTATTAATAATAATAACAATAATAATCTTTCTAATAATAGCATTAGCAATAATAATATTCCCCTTTGTTTTCAGATAATAAAAAGTCTCTTGCTGTTAATTCTAACGACAAAAAGGTTAGATTTGCTGATGATTTCCTAACTGCTCATATCAATAATATGGACAGAGAGGATAGTTAAGTTTTTGAAAATCTAGCGATATTTTAGGAATTAAAGCAATTAGAAAACAAAGACAAAAAAAAAATTATTGTAATTGAATATAAATTTATTCTAGAATTTTGAGGAAAAATTTAAGAGCTACTTTGGATAATCTGAATATTAAACTAATGATTTAGCTTAATTTAATACTGGAAAATAGTTTGGTAATTTATTCCTCGATAATATTAGATTCCATCATCAGAAAAGTTAATGATAAATAAAATAATATATCAAATATTGTATAAGATCTTAAAAAAGAAATGTCCAAAGCAGTGAATTAATTAGAATAGTTATAAAGTATTTATTTTCTTATTAAAATAGAGGAAGACAGGGACCTGAAGAGTGCTGACTCATGTAAAGAAAAGTAAGTATTTTAGTGTTATTTTTAGTTTTATCTAATACTGAATATTATAAATTATTTATTAAAATAAATTTAATTATAAATGCAGTTGTCTTTTATTCTAGTAGTCCTCAAGTTAATTTACACAATTTTAATTGTCAATAAGATTGTAATCTCAATTTATCATTATTATTTAAATTTATTACAATTATCTAATAATATTATGGTAAAATAGCATAAAGAAAGATAGAAAAATTTATAAATAATATAAAAGTGTAAGAAATAACAACTGTAAAGTAATTAAGTATGTAATTTAAATTCAAAATCTTAATAAAAATAATTTGATCATTTCTCTTTCCTATTTTCATCACTAAATATCTAACTATTATATTAATGATTATTTCTTACTCTGCCTCTACTGAAGCTAAATAGTTAAGATTACTTTCAGTGGTATTAACAGATATAAACCATCCTAAAACAGTAAGAACAGTAATTGCTATCTATGTATAAGTCCAAAAATTATATAATGCAGATCCATCAATTACGGATTAGACTTAATCATTTGTGTCATCCTGAGTTATTCCACTTGATAATTCCACTATATTTTTATGTCCTATCACCCATAACAAATAAGCAATATTATAAACTAAATTACAATTAATCTATTACAAAGAGCACTAATTATTGATTAGATATAGAACTTTTTATCTTAATTGTTTTTTGTCTTTTCTTGCTAATCCTTTAATTAAACACAAACAAATAAGCTACCAAATGCGCTGATTAATATAATGATATGAAAGACTTAATCCACTCTTAAACAGTATTTAGCATATAATTTAAAGAATGTTGTTAAGCCTTCTTAATCTGTACTTTAACCAAGAAAAATGATGAAAACATGCATCAATGTCATTCCCTTGTTAATTTTAAAGGTTACCTGCCAATAATCCTTAGAAAAAGAAGATAAATCTGTCTATTAATTTAACAGCTTCATGAATTAATTTGTTCAAGACTAATAATACATTTTCAGTTTGAATTTGTTATTTTCTGCTTTCTTCCATCATTTGAATTTTCCTTCTTAATGCTTGTTCATTCAATTCAATGAAACTACCATTTGTTAGATCTATCGAATCAAAGTGTTAAAATACTTTCAATGAATATTTTAGTGATCTCTGGTTGCAAATCTAAAACCTTTAATAGATTGCTTTCGTAATCTTATGAAGCATCTTCATTAATTTTATCAGCCTCATCAATTTAATTCAAATGAATTTCTCCTCCTGTTATATTTCTCTTATTTTTCCTTGATGATTAATATCTAATTATTACTTTGCTTATAAATTATGTTTCATTAATGCAATTATTAAATTATTATATTTACATGGTTTATATATATAAATATATTAATTATACTCACTTTCTTTTAACTCTATAATTCTTTTTGTTTTTTTAGCTTTCCAAATATGCTTCATCTAGACCATTCTCACAATTTTCACATTCACAATCAATTGTGCATTTTGATTTTCTCAAAAAGCATTCGCAATAACCGGTTTAACACCTCGACTTTTTACAGCTGCAACCAAAGCAATCCTTAAGTTTAAATAGGGCATCTTTAGGAATATTCTTGTTTCTATGACATTTTTCATTAACATGTTTTATTGCCATATTACGTTCTTCTAGATGATCTTCATTATTCAAACAGCCTTCAACACATTAACATTCTTTTAAACATATTCTTCCACTATGAAAACATCTACAATATCTTTTTAAACAGCCACTATTTCTACAAAAACAAGGTTATTATTCTAATTCATTCTTTTTTTTTTTTATTTGTTTTTGTATTTAGTTTGTTTTATTACCTTATTGTGACTTTTTTATTTTATTGTTATCTTTATCATCATCTAAATTAGCTTGTTCTTTTTATTCTTATTCAATTTCTTTAGATAATTCTTCTTTCACTCTAATATCATTAATCTAGGAAATCTATGATTACTATTTCTAAAATGGAAGAGGATAGCTCTCCTTTGTTATCGATCTCCTTGATCCCAAACTGTTCATTGGATCATACAATATGAAATTAGATGCTTGTCTACTTAGAGGTAAAGGCCTGTATTCATATTCATTAGCTATATCTTCCAATTATGATCTAATTAGGATATCAATCTTTACGCAAATTTTTATAATTACGGAGACTTATAAGGCTCATCTATCTGGGAAACAATACTTGATACTCTTAGAAAGGAGGGTTATTTGAATTAATAATCTCTTGCCATTATATAATTTTATGTTTTGTTCCCAGAATTAATTAATAGTGTTTTAAAGTTAAAATAAATTGACATGGATTGTCTCAGAAAAGAGAATGAAAATTTTAAAATTCAAAAAGTCCCAAGTCGAAAGAAATTTAACATTTATATATTATTTTTTGTATTAAACATAACCTTTTATATCATTTTTGATTTTAACTTAAGTACATATCAAGTTATGCTCTAGCTTAATTATCATTTATAGATCCTCTGATATCTTATATCAATTAAGACTTCTTATTGTTAATGGCTACTTGAACAGCATGTCGCTATTATCCAATTTTTAATAACATATAGCAAGATTCCTATTCTATATAAATTCTATATACCTCTGGATCTGGCATTTTCATTATCATTTGTAAACCTCTCTCTTCTTAATCTGCTTTAATCAACATATCTGCAACTAACTCATAGGGAATGGAGACATTCTTTTTGTTCTTTTCATTCATAAATCTTTCCAATTCTTCCCAATTCTTATTATTAATTAATGCTTTCACTCTTGTTATATTAAATCTAAGTGTATAATTAGCAATGGCAATTACCTTCTTTCTGGAATTTTGTATGTCTTGGCAAATTCTTAGGCTAATTGAATATTATCTTTAGATAGAAATGCTTCCATAATTGAATTCAAAGGTCTTTCTTCCATTATTACTTTATTCTTCTCCTTATCCTTTTTCTCTCTTTCAACTTCCTATTTCAAATCAGTCAATGTTCTTATTTATTCTTGTAATATTTTACTATAGAAAGAATCTTTGCTTTCTTCTTCAAAATATTTCTAAGCAAATTCCAAAAACCTGATCTTCTCCCCTAAATTATTCTATTGATATGCTTAATTGATGGCCAATAAACCACATTCATCGTATTTTTTTAAATACTGTAAATATTTCTATAAGTATTTATCATCAAAGTTTCTAAGGTAATATATTAGATGGGATTGTGCAACTGGGTTTTAAGATAGAATACCAAATTTATAGGTTTCATCCATATCTGTTTTCAAAAACTTCATTATAACAAGATAAATCAGGTTTGAATCTTTTGAGGCAATAGCATCAATCAAAGCTTTTTCATAATATGAATTGTTGTTGCCTTGCTAATAATTGGCCATCCAAATAAGAACTGGAATACGTTTAGATAAACTTTATTCATTATCCAGAAGTTTTAATGCTAATTGTGATTTACCTATTTCTATTGATTTCTATGCAATTTAAGTAAAAGATACTCCTTTTTCTTCCTTAATCTTTTCCTTAATTATCTAACATAATTAATCATCGTCCATTTAACTTTCCACTTTACAACATGCCCAATGAGTATAGATTGTAGATTTTTATTTAATTTAAAATTTAAGGAAACGTGAAATTTCAATAGCCAAATAATGTAGATTATATCTGAGCATAAGAGTGATAAAAAGATCTGGATTTTTTATTAATTGCAAGACTTATTCATAAGTAACAACTCTTCCACCTACACTACCATTTCTACGTAGAGCATTTGACACTCTGAGGTATTTACAGGTTTCATTTAAGAGGTTTGGGTCAATCAATTAGTTTCCTAAGAAGGTTTTTCCATAACTGGCTGCTTTTAATAGTTTCATTTGATATTCAGGATTAATTTCAAATTATCCACTTTTAATGCAATCATTAACTGCTTCTCCAAGTTCTGTTTTTTTTGATCTTAATTCATCATCTTCAATAGGATTCTTTTATTCAAATGACTCATATGCAGAATGCAATTAAGCACCTGGTTTAATAGAGAGTGGTAAAAATACATTTACATAAGCTTCTGGTAATTTACGCAAAATCTCATTTTTCTTTTATGTTAAAATTCTAATTCCATCAACTTCCTACTTAAGTGCAAAATGGGAATTGCTCATTTTGACTTTAATGTAAGAGTCCTTAGAAACTAAGACTAGGTATTATTGTAATTGAAGAACAACACAATCATCACTACACCAAAGCATTCTTCGTGGTCTTTCAATTTTACTTATATCTTTTTCTGCACTTTCTTCTTTTTTGATATCCTCTTCTTTGAGATCGATTGGTATTTATTTACAATCTGTAGAATCAAAGAAATCAGAAATGAATGTTACAACCCATCTCTAATTTAAGTATTAGAGTAATGCTAGGTTTTTGTAATTGGATGATAAGCTGATCATTTTGATGTTTCTGAGATCAGGAAGTTTCTTATCGATCTCATTAACTATTTTATCTTTATTATAATAGATCTTCCATTTTTCATCTTCAATGATATGAATAATTCCACCATCAGGATTTGCAATCAAGAGTTCCATCTTTCCACTTTATGTTTTTTGAGGTGGAATAACTTACCAATGTTCAGGTTCTTAAGTGAGATTAGATGGTTTCATTTTGTGAACTTAAGGCTCATATGCATTAGGTATATAGAAGAATTCAAAATTTGTTGTCATCAATACAAATCCATTGTTAACAATTAAGCCTTTGTGAATTTATTATTGTTTGAATAGATCCATCAAATCATAGGTCTTTTTGGTACCTTTGAAGGGATCAACTATATAATACGACCCGTTGGCTTTGAGTAGTAATAATTGTTCATCTTCTAGGAAATCGAATAATGCAATCTATATAATGTGATTATTATACTCTATCGATTTCTTTATATTAAGTTTTGGATATGACCTTGCCGTTGTTGGAGAAGAATACTATGGAGTCTTTTAGTAGGTCATCGGTACGCATGAGGATAACCTGATTATAATTTTTAGTAGCAGCCAACGGACCACCCCATTTGGATACAGCTATGCGTTAATAGAAAAAGTCAAGACTCTTTTACTCACCTGTGATAGGATTGAATTGATGAAATTTGTAATACTTTTTATTTAGTTCTTTCCAATGCGCACTTGGATCCATATAAAATAATTAAATAAATAAGTAAGTATAGGAAGATGGATGGTGAATGTTGTGTAAATATTTCCATCAAATATGGTTATTATATTAAATAATATAAATGCGCGCCTATTTGAGTGCAATAATTATCTGAAATTCAAATAGAGATGCTTATTTTATCACATTTTTATTTTTCTTTTTGTCCTTTATTATTTTATAAATGAGTGATTAAGAAAGTGAAGATGATTAAAGTAATAGATAATTGGGTAGACTGCGAGATAAGCAAAAGCGAAAGTACATGATGTTAGATGCATTTGTAGATACAACTAGATGGAAGAAGAATACTACCCATTAGAGCAAAATGCAATTGCAAATGAACGGAGATCAGCCAGAGCTATCAAGAAGAATTATGCAGCCACAATGAGCGAGGAAGATGAACCCATAAATTAACCAGTTGAGGAAACAGAAGTGAAGCGCATCTTCGTTCCAGAGATTGATCAAATTTTATGTAGAAAGATAGACTAAAACACTTCCTAAATCTTATATTTAGTAAAGTTCAAGAATAGAAGTTACTTACACACAGAATGGCTTAATGAAGATAGAGTATAATCAATTTATTCTATATCCTCAGATCCTTGAAGAAAAGAATGGCAAGCAGAAAATTAATAGATTTAACAAAGTCTTTGAGAAGCGTATCCAGGAAGAAATCGATGACTTTCTAGATGATTAGTATTTTGATCCAGCCTTCTAAGAAGTAGACAGAGTATTATCATGTACAGAAATCTTTCCTATTGTTCATCCAAAAAAGGGATCGGAGATGAAAGGAAAGTGGGCAGAATCACTAACTAAAGTAATGTCACACTTGCTCAACTTCTCCAGAGATCAAATCCATTATGGTGTCTATTTCTTAGAATAAAAAACTTTCCTTGATTTTGGAACCATTAATAATCGACTTTATTTGGGATAATACAAAAATTATAGTGATTTCTGGTGTGAATTAGGTTCAGTTTTTAAAGCTGCAACACAAGAATGGCAAGTCGGAACAGAAATGAATAAGATCACTAACACTCTCATAGAATGTGCTATTGTGCTCTTTAATATTTGGTATGATGAAGCAAAATAAAACTATTAATCTAAATTACAATAGCAAAGGTATATTAATGAATAAGCATACAAAGAAAAGATCAATGATGCTCATAGGAAAGATATTATGCCAGAATTGAAAAAAGAAAAAATCAATGAATTAGTTTCTAAAGTCTTGATTATCATAGAAGATAAACAATATAATCTTCAAGAACATTCTAAAGAGATTGAAATAATCTTAGAGTAAGAACTAAACATTAAATTACAAATTTAGAATGATTAAGAATTCGATCTGGAAGATTACTTAAAGTAATCCCTCCAAATTTAAGATATCGATGTTGCTCAAGAGATGCAATTAGAAATGCAAGATTTTTAATCATAAATGGATGTTGTTGATCCAGATATAGAATCATGGAATCCAGGTGAAAAATCCTTTGAATGGCTTAATGAATCACAAGAGGAAATACAAATACTGACTAAAGAGGAAATCCAGAACCTATAACAAGAACCTGATAAACTCTATTTTGTCAAATGGAAACACCTCTCTTATCTAGAAGCAACGTGGGAACCTGAATCTCTTATAGATTGCAGACAAAAGATTTAAGAATTCAAATAATTTAATAGAAGTCTAGATAAAGAAACAAGAAATTTGATGATGCAACAAAATTTAAATCATAAGACTTTAATAGACTATGATCAAGGTATCAAGAAAAAGAAATTATCCAATATGCAAATCCAAGACATCAAATCACAATTATATTTCCTCAATTAATAAAAACCTCCTCATGAATATACTTAACTCACCCAAACAATTTATAAGGATAAGCGATTACTGAGGGATTATCAACTTGATAGTTTAAATTGGTTAATCAGAGCATGGTATGAAGACAGAAATGTTATTCTGGCTGATGAAATGGGACTTGGTAAAACCATACAAACAATTGCATTCTTAAATCATCTATATAATTTTGAAAATTACAGAGGTCCATTCTTAATAATAGCTCCTCTGTCTACTCTATAACATTGGAAACGAACAGTTGAAGAATGGACTAATCTAAATGCCGTTCTGTATTATGATTAAGAAAGCAATGCTGGCAGATAACTTTGTAGATAATATGAATTCTTTTATACAGACATAAGCATGAAAGGAATTCTCTTAACAGCCTCAGAAATATATAAATTTCAAATTCTTATTACTAGTTACGAAGTATTTATGCAAGATTTTCAGAATATATTCATCAATATTCCTTTCTAATATATAGTTGTGGATGAAGCACATAAATTAAAGAATTCTAATGCAAGAATCTTATAGTCACTTAAAAGACTCTCCTGTTAGCGCACTTTACTCTTGACTGGAACTCCTATTTAAAACAATACTGAAGAATTGTTTAGTTTACTGAACTTCATAGAACCCAATCAATTCTCCAATCTTAACTATTTCAAAAGAGATTATGGATAATTAGAAACATCAGATTAGGTTGATAGATTAAATGTGTTATTGAAACCTTACATTTTGAGAAGACAAAAAGAAGATGTCGAATAAATGATTCCTCCACTTCAAGAGACCATTATTGATATCGAGATGACAACAGTTTAGAAACATATTTATAAAGCGTTGTATGATCGAAATAAGTCAATGTTAGAATAAGGATTCTCATAATGGGCTGCAAATGCTGCATCTCTTAATAATCTTGAGATATAACTCAGAAAGTGTTGTAACCATCCATTCTTAATATAAGAGATGTAAAACGATCTATCAAAAGGGTGTTAGACTAAAATTGATTATATAAATAAATTAGTTGAAAGTTCTGGTAAAATGATCCTATTGGATAAGTTATTAAATAAATTTAGAAGTGAAGGTAAGAAAATGCTCATTTTCTCTTAATTTACTATGATGTTATCAATATTAGAAGAGTATTTAAAATTCAAGTAAGTCAAATATGAAAAAATTGATGGATAAATCAAAGCAAGGGAAAGATCAAATGCAATAGACAGATTCAATGATCCTTCTAAAAAAAGGGAAGTTTTTCTGTTATCAACTAAGGCAGGAGGTCAAGGGATAAATTTAACTGCTGCTGAAATAGTTGTTATATATGATTCAGATTGGAATCCATAAAATGATGTGCAAGCAACTGCAAGGGCACATAGGATTGGTCAATCAAAAGAAGTTACAGTCTATAGATTGATTACGAAGGATACTTATGAAGCAGAAATGTTTGAAAGAGCAATTAAGAAATTAGGGTTAGACTAAGCAATCTTTATGAATGGTCAATTTAAATCATGTGAGAATTCATATAAGAGCAATAAAAATGACAAAAAGATGAGCAAACAAGATATGGAAGTTCTATTGAAAAATGGAATAATAGGATTGATAACTAATAATTAAAATGGTGATACTTTTTAAGAGAAAAACATTGATGAGATTTTGGAAAAGAATTCAAGGACAGCAAAATATTCGCTTATTAATGGGACATATACAGTATCAAAATAATCATTTGTGTCTGAGAAGACTGATAAATCTATCAATATCTAGGATCCTAATTTTTGGAAGATAATCTTAAAAAGTTCAGAAAGTAGATGTTAGAAATTAAGCAAAATGTTTGATTTACATATGTCCTTGTAAGAACAAAAGAAATATCTAGAAGAAGTTGGAGATTGTGTTAATCAATTGATAGAATCCAAATTAAGTTAATCTAATTATAGTACTGATGATGAATAAATATTAACAGATTTACTGAATAAAATAAATTCATCAAATTATGCAAAGAATTACAGAGAACTAGCCATGAATTGGATTTATGAATTAAGTAAACCCTCAAGAAGAATTAAAAAAATAACTGATTTGGATTTAGGTAGAAAATAATAAAGGACTGTTGAAATGTAAGGAGAAGATGCCAGAAGATTAGCATCAAAAAGTAAAGAAGAATTAATCAAAAAGCTATGTTATGTTTGTGAAAGATCTAATTGTTCTATTTTCTGTATGGGTCATTGTAGAAGAGCATTTCATGATGCATGCAAAGAATTGTTAGAGACTACTGATTATATCAACATCGAAGGTCCTGATTAGGATTTTCTTAATAAAAATGCATTCCCTGAATTCAATTGGAGTGAAGAATAATTGAAGGAAAAGATCAACATAAGATATTCTTGTCCGGATTGTAGAAATAATCTAGTAGTTTGTTTGCTTTGTAAATAGAAAGGAACCTATCCTCCAGACAAAAAATAAAAAGAAGAAATTGTTTAAATTGATGAATTTGATCCATCAGATGAAAATCCAAAGAAATGCAAAAATAAATCAATCATATCTAAATGTTCAACTGCTAATTGTAATCGATATTTTCACTTGAGTTGTATCTAAGCCAATCCATTATCAAAATCACTTGATACTAATGCTGACTTATTTAGATGTCCATCTCATATTTGTGTATTCTGTAAAATCAATTCTTCTAATATGACGACTGCTTTAATACATTGCATTAGATGTTGTAGATCATTTCATAGTAAATGTGCTCCTCCTGAGATCAAAATAAAAATATAAAAGATTGGCAAAAAAGTCATGATTTGTGATCTATGTGTCAAACCTAAATAAGAAAAGAGTGAAGCAAGCATGATTGTCAAAATACCTATTTTAGGATATCAAAAGAAAGTTAAGCACTCCAAAGCAGAATTTAATAGCATTGGAACTACAGCAAGAACACGTAAAATCTAAGAAAAAAAGTATGAGACTCAAGATTCAGACAAAAGAAGAATGGACTCCAGTAGAAGTAACAGTCAAGATAAGATATAAAAGAAAGTTCAAAGAGAGAAACGAAACAAAGATATTCATCCTTATTCATATGAGGAATTAGGCATTATACCAGTTAAGCATTTTGACTATTCTAAATACACAAATGTAAATGTCATTATTAATTTATAGGATTGGTGTAGATATTGTGGTGCAAGGTTTGCCTCCAATTTTACAAAAGGGCCTTGGGGTTCTAGAACTCTCTGTACAATTCACTATATCAATTGGTGCCAGAAAAAGCAATTAGATTTGACTTAGTATCCAGACTTACCACAGAATCCTATTAATAGAGATGATCAAACTGAGCTCTAATTTCTTTAAAGGTTATATTGATTCTAATATTTAGATAAAAGGCAAAAGATCCTAATTTTGATCCTAGAAAAGAACTTAACATTTAAAACGATGAATAATATTAAATATTCAGCAATTACTGAATATATGATAGAGCTGTTATATTTAGTTCTCTTAATAAATATAATTATAAATTCTTATTCATTATTAATGTACATTGATTCATTTCTTCAAACATAAATTCAACTTTTTATTCAATTTCATTTGAAAACTATGATATTCTGAATCCAAGCTTCTTAACATTCTATTAGTAACTCTGAACTTCTATAAAATGGTTGTCTTAATTGATTCATTCTCTTTGACAGTCTTATCATAATTTTAAATGAGTTTAATCAATTCTTTTTCATTATCAATAGTAAAGAATTCACTTCTTATTAGTTGTCCTAAATAATGCAGTATGTCATCGAATTCTAAGTCTAATATTTCTTACTGCAATAACCAAAGCAAATAAAACGTAACTTTGAAAAACCCTTAGTTCAATATTAGAAATTAAATACCTTTCCATTCTTCTGCCAAAAAGATGTCCCATATAATATTTAAAAGTGCCGATCGTTGACTGAACTGAAAAACATTGGAATACAATGTTATGAACCAAGAGGCTACATAATATGATGGATCTATCTTCTAATCTTTTAAATGTTATGACAACTCAGGCAAAAAGACCTATAGTAATCGATCGAATTAATAAAACCCAATTTTCTATATCTAAAATATAAATCATTACCAGTTTTGAGAAATCATTAATGTACAGATCCTTAAAATAGAGATTCATCATCCTATCAAAGGCCTTGTAAGCTGTTACTTGATCTTAAAAGGTCAAATATATATAGCCTGCTATGTAATTCATGCCTTGACAATATCCAACCTCCTGATTATAGAATGCATATATTCTCAATAAGCTTTAGAGTACAGATGAATTGATCTTCTCTTTGTGAAGATGCAGACTTCTTTGAACATCTAACTTAATGGTTTCTTCATGTAATTGATTAATATCCATTTCTAATCCCACTTTAGTTTTCATTTCCACATAATCAATTTTCATTGATCTCAATTTTAGTGCCTATCCAATTAACTTTAATCTTAATTGATGAGTTTGCTCACTAGAGAAGATCTATCCATTAGCCAAATAAAACTTTTTTATCTTATGTCTTAAATGCAGACTAAATTAACTATTAATCAACAGTAGTTACCAAGGGTTATCTTCAAGTGTTAAATACCTAATATAATTTGAATAGATTACTTCATAGTTGCACCAAAAACTTAAACAACTTTATTTTCATACTCGTCCATCTTCCTACGATCATACTTTTCAGATTTATAAGTCAACATGCTTTTCCCTGATTTAAACATTTTCTTCCATAGTGTATTATGAAGATCTTCTTGTTTCTCCAATAACTTTTTGATATGTTCTTTATCAAAACTTGGTTATTAAAATGCTATTTGGATTATGATTTCAGTAGATAAATCTGATGGTAATTTTAAAGAAGTCAAAAAGAGATTGATTTCTTCCATAATCATATAGGATATTTCACTTTCATTAAGTTCATTTTGAGATTATTAGGTCGGCCCCAAATTCTTAAAAATAGAGCCTATCATTTTGAATCCTTTCTATACTATATTATTTTGGTTTTACTAGTTCAATAACTCCACTTACTTACGCTTTTCATCCACTTTTCTTGCATTGATATACTAAAATAGTTCTATCCATTTTTCTATCTTCCTCCAGAGTGTTATATCTGATAATTGTGATGCAAGGTTAACTCTATCCCTTCCATCTTTACGTACTATCCTTATTGATTTAAGCAATAAGTCATAGATGTCTTCAGATTCATAAAGATCATTCAATTCAATGTAATTTAACCAAAATCTTATCAACTAATTTAATTCCTAAAATTACTCATTTGACAAAGCCAAATAAAATGCTAAGATATTATTAACAATATGTACATGTTTATTTCTCTTCAATTGATTTAGAATGAAGATAACTTAATTAACTATTGAAATAGTTTCTGCCTGCTTATTTCTACAGAATTTGTTTAACTTTAATAAGTAATTCGCTTTTATCAGAGATATCAATTGTGAACAATGTAGCCAGATATTTATCCACAATCTTCTTCTCATCCTCTAAGATTCTGTCTCCTACTATTTGCCATTAATGATGAATCTATTAGAGTGTATTGTTTTGTTCTTGATTGATACTAATCTTCTTCCACTAGTCATAACTTATGAATTCTTCGAATTAAAATTTAAATGCTAATAATATTAATAATTGTCTACTATCTTTATTTTCCATCTTTTTTTCGATTAATTTACGAATAGGCACTTTTGGATCCTCTTTAAGTTTAACTTCCATATCTGTAATCTTCTCTTCTATTTAACTTGAGTATTCATCTAAGGGTAATAAATTTAATAATGAACTAACAGTTTGCTTTGTAAACATTATTCTATATTATATAAATTTCATTTAGTATACCTACTCTATTCATTCAATCCTACGTTTGCAAAGATCTTATCCCATTCTTCATGAAATGATTTCCACTTCTCATTAGTGATTGCTAATAGGTTTTTATAATCTTTTTCTGATTCAACAGCTAATTCTTACAATTTCAAAGAACTTGTGAACTATTTTTGAAGATCATCTCTTGTTGCGCTCCCTTTCTCTATCAAATCTACCATCTCTTGTGTTTATTAACTCTTTTATTCGAATTATTTCATTATCTTCCAATATTCATCTTAGGTTTTACACATCTCCTTTCTGGTTTCCCATATTTCATTCACTTGCTTTTTTGACTCAGCATTCAAATTTCGATTGGTCGATCTAAAATTCAATACAAATTGTGTATATGGCTCAGTGATTTCACTCTTTATCCTTTAAGATGTTAATTCCCAATTCCTTGACAATCTCAATAAGTAATTACTCACTTATTAATATAAACAAACCAAAATATCTGGCTCATCTCCACTGCTGATTTGAGTATGAAGTTTCTCTCCAACAATCTTGATCTCCTGACTAAAGGCATACAAGCATCTCACTAAATCTGAAAGCTTTAATTATTCAATTAGACTTACTATCTTTTCAACACCTGTAACATTTTATGTTAAATTAACCATGTATTCATATAACTTTTGTTACTACTTATTAAAATAATCTATTGAATGGTTCATTATTTACAAATTATCAAATAATTAATAAATTTAATTCATTCGAAATGAGATCACAACATAGAAAAGCAACCTTAAACATCCCAACTGTTTTAGATCTACAAAACCCAGAATGGGATGTTATTTTAAAATCTTGGGCTTACATCAACGTTAAGTATTATTATCTCAAAATATTTTTGAAATTAGGAACTATGAATTAACTATTAATAAAGGTTCAATTGTGAACAAGAAAATACTTTATCTGAATCTAAAAGAAGAGTCAATCAATTATAAAGTATGTTCCAGTATGCCAAATATCATAGAAGTCAAAACTGAAACTATTAATCTTTAAAAAGATTGTAAGCTAATTTATATTTTTCTAGAAAAAGACTATATTAAATTATAGATAAAAGCTCCTTTGACCCCCTGTAAATTACACGTCAAAATAGCATTAATGGATATCAAAGGCGATACTGTTTTTGAAGGAATGGACTTTGATCTCATTATTGCTAATTTAACTGCAAAATGAAATATTATTCTATGTTAAATTTTTCCAATCTCATTTAAATATAATATATTTATTAAGTATTATTTTGAATAAATAGTATTTAATAAAATTATTATATAATATTAAATTAGTTATTTGCATAAAAATGAGAAATTGTTGTTCAAAGATTAAAGAACAGCCATCCTCTTACATCTAAGAAATAAGATTTTTTATTTTTTAGAAAATAAATATATGATTTTGGGACAAATTCATCTAAAAGAACTTGTTAATTACGATTTGAATAGCTAAAATAGATTTGATTTAAATATCATAAATCAATTTTAATTATCGTTAATCTTAAATGGAAGAATACTAAATTCATTGAATTGTTTGCTTCTTCTTTTAACAATTGGATTTTATTAAATAACATACTAAGCTATATTTTGATTATCATCATATTAAGCTTCATTAAATGGAATAATAATCTCAGCAGTGCTTTATTTAAATTTAGCTTTGAATTCTTTTAACCTTTAGAGATATAAATTCTTTTGTAATTCTTTATCCGATTGTTTTGCTGAGCAGATACCCATAACAGAGATTTTGAAAATTTTATTAATGAAAATATCAAATCAAATTCTCATAGCTTAGTTAATGGAAGATATTCTATTAATTAAACATCATTATTTTCAGCAAAATTAGAAACATATAAACTATAAAGCTGATGATGAAGAAGGAGTTATAATTACATATGCTTAATTAATTAATGTATTTATTAATTTTAAGTATATTGTAATTTGCCATCGTGATTTAAACTGAAGAGACAAACAATAGTGAATAAGAGATTTCAGATTATTGTGATGCAGTTGCAAAAGACACTTCTTTTAAGGTTAATCTAACAGTTTCAGATATTGACAATAAAAATTATTGTGTTGAAGGCGGATCTCGTGTGGCTTTATTCGACACAATTTAATAAGAAGATCAATATGTGTATTTGTCTGAACATTATTGTGCCAACTTATAACATTATCCAATCACTTGCGAACAATATTATCATGCTTCAGAATATGATCAAAAAGTAAAAATTTAAAGACTATCAATTAGGCCAAAGCCAATTATAAGAAGCTCTATGAAGATTATAAGGCCACTGGAGTCCCCAACTCTGATTGTTTGGGTATTGCAAGATACGTTTTCTGTGCTGAATAATTCAAATATTGTAGTAGTGATGATGGAAATACTGATTATGAAATCTGCAGTTTCTTATGTGTAATTTGGCAAAATAGATGCCCTGATTACAGTGATATTTATGATCGAGTTTGTGCTAATGGAGGAGGAGAAAATGGAATTTGCAGTTATGCAATTAACTATACTTTTCTGTTGTTTTTCATTCTATTTTTATTATCTTGATATATATATAATATGTATTTAAAATTGTATTTGATCATCAAAACAAATATAGTAAAATATCACTTTTTATTAGAGATGTTCTTGAAATCAGAAACTAATTTTATTTGTTCTAGATATTTAAACAATTATTAAATTAGGTTGATTATTTCATTATAGAAAAAGGATTTTTAAACCATTGTTACCTCTCAATTATTCTATTAAACATTAAGGATATTATCTTTTGTTCTATATATTTAATGCAATAATTAATCATCATAAATTGTATTTCTTTTAGCATTCCTTGAAAATATCCATATATGGTTGGCATCTTGTAATGTCCTGATTTGTTTACAAGCACTAAAACCTAAGTATATAATTTACATTCGAAAACATTTGGCTTTCACTTTGACAAACTTATTATTGTTATTATGGAGCTTCTTATTAAGCTTGTTATTCAGCAGGTTGAGAATGACCTTTGATAAATTACTAAGAAATCATACCTGATCCTCCCATGACTGATCTTATAGCTTGATGAGCTACCTCAGATCCTGCGCCAAAGGCCATGCCTGACATCAAAGTTGATCCAAGGCCAGAAAACATTCCTCCTGATCTTGCTGGTGCTTATGGTGGAGCTTAAGCTTGAGGGGCTGGTCTTGCTGCTGTAGCTGTGCTTCTTGTTGGGCTTGGTCTTGATCTTGAAGATGATCCACTTCTTCTTGGCATTTAAAATTTATATAATTAATAATGAATAATTTCTAAAGATTCTATACTCCTATTCATTCATTGTCATTTAAAGATCTTAAATGATTTTCTTATATTCTGTATTAATCATGTAAAAGCTTAAAATAAATCAATTGTAAAATTTAGTGACTTTCAAAAATATTTAATATTTATTGAATGTTGTTAAATTAGAAGGTTATTCTATAAAAGTAATCTGGCATTGTCAAAAACTACGTATTTTTCTTAATCTTATAATTATTGAGGTAATTATTTATAAATACAAAAATTAAATTTAAATAAAAAAAAGTGCCACCTCCAGGAATTGAACCTGGGCTTTAGCGGCCACAACGCTAAGTACTAACCACTATACGAAGATGGCATCTCGAGAGTATATGCAACACCATTCTATTAATATCTCTCAAATTTTGAAATGCAATTTCTAATTATAAGTATTTGTAGTTCTCTAACAATTTGTATTCATAAGAAAGTAATAATTATGATGATAAGAGGAGAAGATGTTATATGGTTCTAAAGTGAATATAAAATAATAATTAATTTTTAATATCCAAAATTTCATTCATAATAGACACCAAAAACAATTCCAACCCCATAAATAGTTTCCTTATTAATTAATTCACAATACATTTTAGTAGGCATATGATGCATAATTATCCCAAGTAGGATCCCAAAGGTTCTTTGATGTGACCTTACAGCCTTATCCTTTAACCTCTCCAATAACTACTTAAACTGCAATTTTGAATCTAGGCATTTTTATGGCTATAATTAAATTATATTTCCATACAATCTCTAACCTTGCTTCTTATTCTTTTTACAAGTTCCTCTGCGATAATAGGGGTATTATTTGCATCATAAGTTTCGTTTTTTAATTTGTCCTCCATAATTTCTTAAATAAGTTTTCTCACTTTAGAAGGGTAAAATCTAAAATTAAGTAGTTTTATGATTACTTTTCCTCATCTTTTGGTTCAACTACAAAAGTGTTAGCTCCTCCTGCGTCCATTTTATTATAATTTTATAATATATAAAATAATATTTCACATATTATTTAAAGACATAATAATTATGATGCGATTGAATAATGTAATTTAAAAATTAATTATTAAAATAATCGTCCCTTCATTTAATCTTATATAATTCTTTATTTCATAAATTCTTGTACTCATTTTTACCAAATATTTATTTGTATTATTTTCTTTAATATGTTTATTGATTAAAGCAATTTCAATTTATTAATTTTAATCACTAATTTTATTCTTACACTTAGAGATATTGGATTCTAATTATATTTATAATCCTATTCTTATCATATATATAATTATATTGTATTAATAGAATTGCAATAGTTCATGTATAAGCCGAAATTTATTACATCCCCAAGTTATTAACACTACTATATTGTTATCATAGAAACATATTATTTCTGAGTTCAATTCCATAGATTTGAATAAAATTTACCTTGTGATTTAATTGAAATGTCATTTTAGGATTCCACTTTGACTATAAAACAGTGTGAAATTTATATTAATTAATTATGTCTACAGAATAATAATTATACGAAAGGGCGAAGCGAATGAATTAGCAGTTGACAAGTCCTGAGAATTAAATCACTGATAAGGATATAGAAAAATTCATCAAGGAAATTTTATCCGCTCATCAGAAGGATATAGAGGAAATATATTCACTTGTAATATAAAAAATGTAAATTAGGTTTTAGGAGATTTGAAGCAGTAATTTCATACAGAAAAGAAGTAATTAGAAAATTATAGAGACAGAGCAGAGAAAATTAATTCACATATTTAATAACTATGAAATTATACGAATTTAAATATAAATATTATAATATATCATATTATTATTTATGTAGATTAAGTTCAATATGAAATAATTAGCACCTCATAATTGCAAAATTATACAAATACAAGAAGAATTTGATTTTTTATTAAATTAATTTTTATATGGTGTATAAAAAGCAGTTTATTGTTCCAAAAATAATTTCCATATTTATTAAAAATCTTATCTTTGTGTATTGAAAGTTGCTACAAATAAAGGTTTCTCATTTACATATAGTTTTGTGGCAAAATCGAAATAGGCTTAATTTAAAAATAAATTTTAAAGATTTCGTATCTAATTGTTATTGCTTTTATTGTTCTTGAAGTAATGGATTAAAATAAATAAAAAATAATGATTCCAGAATGTTTCCTTTTGCCGAGCTTAAGCTAACCTTCTAACTAAAAAGAAAGTCCTTATTAAATGAAGTAACATCTTCAGGAAACTTCTTTTTAAAATGAAGGAATTTTTAAATCAAAACAGTTTAGATAAAGAAAAAAAACAATTGAGTACGGATAGAAAGATAGAAGCAGTGCAATTTATAAATATCTAAAGGAAAAGCAAAAAGCATTGCTAGACTATAGACCAAGAAGTTAAGTTTCTCAATTTTCAGCAGAAGAGGACAGAATTCTAATCTTGCTTGTAAAAAAGTTAGGGCCCAAATTTCATAAAATCACAAGGTACTTTTCAGGAAAAACTGTTAACATGATTAAAAACAGGTATTATAAGACACTTCGTCATGTTGAGGCTCAAGAAATTCCAAAAGAACTTGAGGAAGAGTTACTTTCAAACAAAAATGAATCAAGAGTAATTGGCAGTAAAATACTTAACTTATGGCCTTAACATAAATAAATGAGCTCGGTGATTGAAGGTAGCCCCCTATTTCCTGAAGCCAAAGAAATACTGCATACATTTCTTTCTTCATTTTAAGAGTTGGTTAGCACGTGCAAAAAATGAAAATGATTCGATAAACATATTTTTATAAACTTTATTAACAGTATAAAATAACCGATTAATTTAAGTAGAAACTCTATTAAAAGTCTGTTAAATTCTGAAAAGATACGTAATTTAATAATTAGACTTAATGAACATAGTTTCAATCATTATTGTAATAATTGTTTTTATGTACTCTATAATTATAATTAGTTTAAATTAAGTTCTGACTGATCCAAGTCTATCAAAGAACTCGCCTCTTCAACACGATTCTTGTAGATAATTAAAATAAATTAATTACATGATCATTTAATAACTTTATATATTATCTGTTAAAAAATAAATTAAACGCTACAATTTATTTAAATAAAATAATATGCAAGTATAAATTTATGACAGTGTTTTTATAATATTCTCATCAATTATAATTTATTCTTATTTGATAATTTTTTAATTATTGTCTTTAATCAATATGTTCTGGATTTTATCGGATTATAAAAAATTAATACTTTTTTGTTTTCTTTATCAGTTTTTCTAATGTTTCGTTTTTTTCAAATAATAAAAATCATTTTATTGTTTGAAAATAAGTTATGAATCCTTCCTTAATTTTGAATGTTCTATTAACTCTATTGAATGTTTCTTAAAAAATTCTAAATAAATTTTATATATATCGATTTATTACTATGATTCAAAATCATCAAAATATAGTTTAATTTTAGTGGGATTTAAACACCAAACACCATAATCCAAGATCATTTTGTTTATTTAATAGAACCGAAACTAGAGCACTAGAAGGTTGTTTTCCAGAAAAAAAATCTTAACACTATTAAAAATATATTAAATGAATGGCCCGAGCAATTTTAAATATATTATTGGTATTTCTTAAAAGAGACTTCAAACTTGAGAAAAGAAATTGTAAAATTTGACTGTTTCATAAAATTTAAAGCATGAAGTATTAATTAGTACTATATAAATTAAGATATTTCCTCTTTGTTTTAATAATTAAATTAAATGATTTGCTTTTAACAACATCAAGATGATTCTTCTTTCATCGATGATTGCTAAATATAATCAGAATCACTCTAACTAAACACACAGGTTGCTCAAAGTTCAGAAACTATCTCAAATTTACCTAGATTTAAACCTAAGAAATCTAGATAAAGAAGAAAGCCAATTCTCTATGGTGATAAGGATAGAAGCAGTGCACTATATAAATACATAAAAGAAAAGCAAAGAAATTATCTGGATTCTAAAGTTAAAACCTCAAACTCAATCTTTTCACCAGAGGAGGACAGAATCCTTTTATTATTGGTGAAGAAATTGGGTCCTAAATTTTAAAAAATCACTAAATACTTCCCAGGGAAAACGATGAACATGCTCAAAAATCGGTATTATAAGAGCCTCAAAGATTCGGAGGCTTCCATAGTGCCAAAAGAAATTGAAGAAGAGCTTGCCATTAGAGATAAAGAGAAAAGAGTGATGGGAAGAAAAATTATTAAAATCTGGCCTGAGGAATAAAGAATGACTGCTCTTATTGACAATAGTGTTCTATTTCCTGAAGCCAAATAGAAGATTTAAAATTTGTTCTTAACTTTCACCTCAATAATTGGGAACTGTATGAAATATGTTTGAGTTCTTTCTTAATATATTTAACATTATATACAGTTTTAAATAAATTTAATTTGAAACGTAAAAACTAATACACCAATAAAATAATTATCTATATTTTTATTATATTTATTTTTGAGTAAAAAAACAATTATTTTAAAATCAAAACATAAACATGGTTTTAGAAATGCTTTTATTTCAAAATATATGTATTTTATGCAATTCAAGTCTAATAACAATTCTTCCATATCACCTTATTCTACCTATATTATCAAGCAATTATTGAAAATATTTTTCTTTACAAATGAAGTATTCAAAAAAAACAATAAGTCTGACCAAAATAATAAAGCGCTTTTGAAATTCTTAAATGACTCATGTTAACCAAAAAGTAAAGCTAAAATATTTTAAATAGAAAGCTTAATATGCACATCATAAAATTGAATCAGTATTTAAGTCCTAATATAAACCACATTTCAAAAAGTGTCAAAACTATCGATTTTATAGAAAATGCAGTTTACCCAAGGACTTCTGGCCTGAAACTAACCTTAAATATACAAATTTGGGTAATTGCTGAATTGATAATTTTTAAGCATATATGAGATTTTAAGAAAATTAATAGGTTTAGAATTTCTGCTATAAAATTTCCCAACAAGTCAACTAATACTAATCATTGTGATCAACAGATAATAATTCAATATTTTTTTTCATTATTATTCTGATAAAAATAGTAATGAACATCTTATTTAGTATTTGAAATAAAAACAATTGCTGATTCAATATTTTATTCTGAATTACATTAAAAGAAGCATCAATGAGATGTAGATTATACATCAAATCTACTTGAAGAATTACCATATAAAGAATTCATAAAATTTCTTTCGAATTTTTGACTCAGATTCCTATCAATCACATATTGGGCCCATTTTATAAGAGGATAGTTATGTAATATTGAATAAAATCAGAAAAGTTTTCATATTAATATGCCAATTGGAGAGTTTTATAAATATACATTTATATTAATATAATAAATTAATACATACAATAAAACTATTTTAATATTCTTAAATACCAACTATACAATTAGAAGGATTTTGAAGAGGATACGATATTCTTCTCTATAAATCATCAAGATTGGTTGATTCTTAATAGTCCCCTTCGTCTATGAACTATATTCGGATATAATATGGCTCCCTCATTTCAATATAACATCTATTTATCATCTTCAAATGACCTCTGGCGTATGTATAGTTTAAAGAGTATAATATAAATTGACATTTTAACATCATTAATAAGTTAGACTAAATTTTAGCAATCTTCTTATAATTTTACTCATTTTGACAAATGATATCAAAATTTGGATTTTTATCTTTCATCTAACAATTAATTTATTTACAAGGAGGGGATAAAATAGTATTTTAATAGTATAATATGGACAATTTGGCATAGTTTATTATATAAAATTAAATAATTCTTCAAAGAATTCTATTTAAGAATAATTAAAATATATTAGGTCTCTATTTTTAATATAGTAGTCAGATAAATTTGTAAGATAATAAACAGTACCTTAAAAGTATAAATTAATGCACTTTAACTTGAGCATAGAACAAGGAATTTAGAAATACTTAAGAATATGATGGAATATCCTTAACAGCAGAGACAAGTTGTAATATAAACCTAATTTTTGCTATCAAATTATGCATTTAAATTTAAACATCTTAAGAAATCGTTACTAGGATGAGTAATAGTAAATTTATTATACTGTTTATATAAATATTGAAGTTATAAAATACATAAGATAAATAGTTGAGGATTATATTATAAAGTTAAATATCAATTAGATTATTTTAAATATCGTTTTTCGAGCGATGATAATTTTGATACTTGTATCAGTTATATATGCGCAATTGGATTAGCTACGAGAAACCGAATTGGGATCAACATTATTAGAAACTGTGTAACTACATATTTAAGCTGATGAACCCACAGGAGATTTATTGTAATTATTGAATGGAATTCATGGTAATAATAATTGATATAAATCTTCAGAAAAACTAGTAAAATAAAGAAGTAATATGAACAAACTTTAAAAATCGAAATTAGATGAGTGTATACTAAATGTTGAATCAATAGAGGAGTTAATTGCAAAACTAAATGAGAATAAAGTAGATTTGAAAATAATAAATAGTATGATGTAAGGGAAGACATTTATGCGCATAAGCCTCACATTGAGTAGTATCAACGCATGATGACAACCAAAATTAAAGAAAAGGAATTATTAATAAAAAATATAGAGATTTGCCAAAATAGAGAGAATTTACAAAAAGAATAATATCATAAATTAACAATTTAATAACAAGAAAGGAGATATGATTATGTGAATCAAAAGTAATATTTATGATATTCTTAAGTGTAGAAATCCGTTGTCTCTCAAAATTGATTAATACAGCTTAAAACCGTTGTTAAATGATTTGATTGATTTCACTACAGATATGATGTCATTAGAAGATAAGTATTACGATGAAAAACAGCAATAAACCAAAAATTTAATTTCATTATATTAATCATAATTAGATAATGTTATCAATTTTTTGAATGAAATCCAATAGAACATAGATGAAACTGAACATGTTGTGAAATAATTAGAATTAGAATATAATGAGATCATTCATAGAATTAATGTACTCATCAATTTATATTAGTTAAAACAAGAATAAGTTAAAGATATCAAGCAAGAGTGTAATAATATTTTTTAATAAACTAAACAACAATCATAACATATCTCAAAAGAAATTGAAGTTGTTAATTAAATAATCTAACTAATTGAACACAATTTTGGATGGTTACGTTAACAGTTAGGATTATGAAGACATAAAAATAATAACCAAAAATATCAAATTATTTATTATTGTTAATTTTTAATATTATTTTTGTTTATTATTTAGATTTTAATTAAAATTTCTAGATACATATTTTATGATGAGTTCTATAAAACAAATTTTCTATCATGTCATTGCCAATAACAACTAATCAGGCTTATAAAGAAAATCAACAAAAACTAAAATTCTGTATACCTAGGTTCTCAAACACTTTCAATCTATTTAAATTGAGATGTTTTATTTGTCTTCCAAATAAGATCATAAATATTTTGAGGATAGTCAATTTTCATATCAAATAGTAAAGATTACATGATTCCTAAGTTATAATTATAAATTAAGCTTTGTCTACAATTAATAATAATCAAACTTATAAGATTGACAAGCTTTAGAAATTTGAATAATGCATTCATATCTGAATTCTCATTAATATTGTAGATTTTACTTTTGAATCAAATACTTTATAATCTAATAGTAATATTATTCCTAATAATAGCATCCTTTTCTTTTGAATATATTAAATAATTGCAGAATATATAAGAAATTTTTCTAGTTTAATAACTTTCTTTTTTAGTATTCAATCAATTGGGCTCCTAGTGATTTTACAACCCCGATATCTTTAATTTCTAATTGATTTCAAAAATCCAGTGCTTATAATTGCACCTTTAATAAATTAGGAATTTGAAGGTCTTTTCCTAATGCATATTTAAATAACAAATACAGCAAATTATAATAATGAGTAATTTGTTTTTAAAATGGATTAATATTATTAATACCGAACATATCAAATAGTTCTTATATATGGAAATGGTATAACTATAAAATTAATTATAATTCATTTGATGGATCAATATCACTTTTTATTCAAATACATTATTGTCGGTGACACTAGCGTTGGGAAATCATGCATATTGTTAAATTACACAGAGAAGAAGTTTAATGAAGACCATGAAACTACAATAGGTGTTGAGTTTGGAAGTTAATTGTTAAAGATGAATGACAGGACAATTAAGATTTAAATTTGGGACACTGTATTTTTGTTAATATGATTAAAAGGCTGGATAAGAGAGTTTTAGATCGATCACAAGGTCTTATTATAAAGGGTATGAGTGAAGTAAATTAGGTCAATTGGAGTAGTCTTAGTATTTGATTTAACAAAGAAGGACACCTATTATAATGTTATGAAATGGCATAATGAAATATTAGATTGCACACATGAATTCGTAGAGATTAGTTTAGTTGGAAATAAATTAGATTTAGAATCAGAGTACAAAATATAATGTTCTATAAAGACGTCAAGTTTCTTCAAAAGAGGCCCTTGAATATGCTCAATCAAATAAAATGAATTATTTAGAGACATCTGCCAAAACTGGATAGAATATTGATAAAGTATTTGAAGACATAGCTCAAAGAATATTAGTAAAAATTGATAATAAGACAATTGATTATACACAGGAAGTAAGAATGTTCTTGGTAAAAGGTTTATGGAATTAAATTAGGACCATTTTTTCAAAATCCAAAATAAATAACAAATACACCTTCAACTTTAAAATCAGAACCAGAAAAGAAGGATAAAACATGTTGTTGATAAATATAAAATTTAATATATAATTATCAATACTAATTCAAAAGAATAGATGATTTCATGTCATCAGTATGTAATTTACACTAAGAACAGATAAAATAGCATAATAGAGATAGAAATTTAATATCACCTGAAATTATGTATAAAGTTAATTTCAGAATAATTCTTAATTATAAATACACAAAATGTTATTTATTAGAATTACTAATGACTTAATTAGAGATAATAATGTTTCTACTAATTTATCTGGTATAAGCTAATCGTTCTTAATAAAATCATGATATTTATTTATAATATATATATACTCATAACTGATTATTATACTTTTCTGAAATTTAAGAGAATTTAGCATCAATTAGTTTATCCTCAATGACCTTTTTAATTGAATTAAAGTCGATTTGATTAAATGAGGGAAGGAGGTTTTAAAGTGGTATTAATTCATCTTGGCATTTAAATCCATCCTGATTTAAAATTGAAATATTTTTTTTGTCATCTCTCCTGAAATTCTAGATAAATTTGATAGTTTTATTTTCTAATTTTATTTAAGCAATGGATCTTTTAATTTTGAGTGCACTTGTTCTGACAATTATCCATTTTAAATATTCCCATGGTTCTTCATTACTTTGGAAAATCTTTTCTAAGATTGCCTCATCTTCGTACGTGATTGGTAATTTGAGGAGTTATGATTCAACTTCGTACCATATATCTATTGAAGACAAAGCCTCATCTTAGGCAATTATGAATTGATTCATTTTGAAATAATTGTGACATTTTGTTATTTTGAAAGTCTCATCTATTGAAGGATCTTCATTATGATAATTATCCAATTAACAATTTAATTTAAAATATATAGGGTAAGAACTGTTTTATTATTTAAGTATTGAGCCTAATTTGTATTTCTATTGATCCAATAAATGGTAGTTATTTAATTTTTATTCTAAATTATCATTAATATTCCAGTAAATTTCAACATTTTCCAGCGATCTAGTTTATCCAGATAATTAGATATAATAATTATCGTTGCTCTTAATCATGATTTCACTAAAAGCGCATTTTTTGACATTTTTATAGGTGACATAAGTTTCTATTTAGTTTTCGAACTATTTTAACAAATAATTATACTTCTGATAGTGAATCATAATTTTATAAAATTGGTATAGTTTTTCCTTGTGTTCTTAATGAATGAAATGCAATTTGAGCTTATGCAAATTTAATGGCGTTATTAAAAAAGTAGCACAAATAATTCAAAAAGACCTCTTATTTTTATATTTCTGGCAATTATACTGCAAATTTTTAACAGTAAGATTACAGTAATGAAGGTTAAATTTTAGATACAATTTATGCTTATTTAGGGGTGAATGATGCTAGGTAAAACACACCTTGAAAATAATCCAATGTAACACTATAGATGTTGTTAAAGATAATGACTTATTAATTAGTAACAGTTATCTCGTGTTCTTTTGGTTGTTCATATCTCAATAGTGCTACATATATGTGTTTGGATGAGTTTTTGGACTTTTAACAAAACTTATTGATAGAATTAGGCATGTAAGGGAAAGTGGACCTTGTGTATAATCCATGTGCTAAATTGATGGAGAAATAGCATTTATCTAGTTCAATTAGATCGTATGTGTTCCTAATAGATATAGAGGTTTCTTATAAATCAGACTAGTATTGCTATCTTTTGTCAATAAAATTCTATTAAGGTATTTCATTTTATAGTATACTTGACTTTACTCTATCAAGCCGTCCTTGGAAATGTTGACTAATTTTTTGCATGAATTTAAGTAAATTTTTTGTGCAGTTTCAAAAGTATGCATAAGCTGGTTAGAAGACTGAGTGAGTTGATCCATCTTGTCCAATTAAGATGAGAGATGTCCCAAAGAAGTCTTGCTTACATCCCAAAAACTTATTTACAAATTTATCATATAAATATTAATTCATTTTAAATCAAGTTTGAAGGATTATAATATTGACTCAAGTTCTGTAATTCTTTTGTTGAGTACATCTACATCTTCTAGCAGCTATGATTTAGATTTAATTAAGCGCACAACTTCCTTCTTCAGACGATAAGACTCCATAATAGTGTTGATATTATCATCCTTTAATTATTTATACTTGATTTGAATTCCTGAGATTAATTATGATTGGAGCTCTTAAATTTGCTATTCATGTTATTCCAAAATAATTGAAATTTCTTGCTTTATTTATTGGGTCTGGAGCCTGAGTTCAGAAATAGTTTTTTGGCTTTTATTGATAAAACACTATTTGATTAGTGGAGGGTACTTGTATCTAAGTAAAGGGAGTAGGTGCAGTGTGATGAGATTTGATAGACTCTTAAGAATGGACACTGCTGTAGCGGAGATTGATTTGAGGGAGGATGCTGGAATTGGTCACATTAGTGGATAATCTTAAATCTTCTTAGGAATGGACAGAGAGTCGACCTTGACTAAACTAATGGGACATGAGGGTAATACTGCGTTGGGATTGAGTATGAGCTATGTATAATAAAGTTGGTTTATTACGAATAATTTTTTTGTAGTAAAGCAGTTATCTGATATTGATTTCGTTGTTCATTAATTACTAAAATAATCCAGAGTAGTGAGTTAAGCAAAAAATCTATTAAAGTAAGGGAAGTTCTAATCCGTTTTTGTATAAATTAATTAAATGAAGTATGTGTTATTGGCTTTGGTGCTAGCTGTGGCACTGGGTACATCAAGTGAGGAAAATGTCCTACAATTATTGGCTGAGTTAAAGCACAATGCTGAATTAGAATTGGAGGGATTAGAGCTGGCTTGGCAAAGAAGGATTGCTGAGAAATAGAGTGTTGCTGATTCTCTTAATCAATCTGTTTTAAATTAAAGAGCTGAATGCCAAAACAAAGAAGATGACATAGCTTAGAAGCAGAATGATATATTGGCTAGTGAGAGTTTCATTAATTGGATGAGTGGAAGATAAATTTCGAATACAAAGAAAATTGGAGTGTTGGAAGCAAGCATGTAAGAGTATTCTAAATATGAAGATGTGCATTAACCAACAACTATGTGAATGACATAAGAAATTTCAGGTATGCATTGGCTTTAGTGAAGTTTTTGAGAGAAGAACTAACATAATTGGAAGGAGGAGCATCATCCTTAGCCTAAGTGACATAATTCCACGATAGAGTTAGCAAGTTCGTTAAGCTATATCGTAGTGGTTAATTAGTCAATTTAATGGAGAAGATTGATGATAAATCAGATCTCATTGTTCCTGAGATTGAATAAGGCACTTTTGATGAAATTTCACTCATCCAAAGAATCAGACCAAAGGCATTGACCTAATTGGACTAAGCTGCTGATGATGATGATAAGGCAAACAATGCAGTTGTTCTTATTCCAGGATGTGATAATTAAATTGGAACAGTTGTTGTTGTTTAAAATGATGATGGCACAACTGATTCTGGAGATCTTAATGTTAAAATTACAAATGGAGGTGGAGTAAGTACAAAACCAAGTGGTGGTAAATCAGGTTCTGGTTCTGGTTCAGGTTCAGGTTCTCAACAACTTCACAAGGATCCAGTTACAAAGAGGGAAGAAACACATCAACATGAAGAACATACCAATTCAGGTGATTCTGGTGACTCTGGTGATTCTAGTGATTCTGGTGATAATCATGATGGTGGTGATTCTGGTGATATTAATAATTCTGGTAATTCTGAAGATACTAAAAATACTGATGATACTACTCACCCAGATGATAATACCAGTGATGAAGATCACCCAGAAATTGTTATTGATGATAAATAACCAGATCATCATGTAGATGAACAACCCAATAAAGCTGTTCCTACCAAGGATCCTCATGGAACTGGAGCTGTTGTTCCACCTGGAGAAGAAGAATTTGCAGACAATTGGGAGGTATTTATGATTAATAAATACTTTAGGGATTCAGAAAATTGTTGGATGCTATTGAAAATCACACCAAAAAATCTTTAGAGACTGGAGCCAATGATGAAGTGAGATCTAATTTAGGATTCATTGATTTCAAATTACATATTGAATTGGAAAATCAATTCTTTGACAAAACTATCTAATATGAAAAAGATTATTTGGTATTCTATTTAGTTATTATCAATATAGGTTAAATAAGTGAACTAATTAACTGGCAGAAGACAAGCTTCCATTTTATGTGGAGCTAGATTAAAATAGATTACAGTTGCTCACTAGGTTGCTTTGAAAGTAAGTGTATGCATTAAATAAAGGATATCGATGCTGCAAAACAATTCTACGAAGAACAAAGAAAGTTGAAGCAAGAAGAAGTGAACACCTTTGATGATGTCTATCGCATCTATACCACATAAGTGAATCATTGATAAATATATATTATTTGGACCAAAATTATCTTAAAAATATATAAACTACTTCTTAATATTCATTTAATTATAATAAATTAATTTTCGAAAATTGAAGTAAAGAATGGATGAAGTAAGATAATTATAATGTGTTTAATCATTTAATTAATTATGGATAGTACCTAGTATGCATTACCCCCTTATCACTATCGTTGGCTGAATGGTACCTTTTATACAAGATGTCTATGTTAGGTGATGAATATGAAGATTTATTGATGAATGGAAGAGATCATTCTATCCCTATGTTTGATGAACATCCAGAAGACATTTATTATGAACCCAAAAGTAAATCAAATTTAAATCCATTTTTTATAGATGGTTACCTTTATTTTTTAAGAAAAGCATCCCTAAGGAATTTAGGATTTCCAAGGCTAAAAGATAATTCAAAAAAAGTGTTCAAATGGAAAAAAATGAATTTTTAAACCCCACTCCCAAAACATTGTCCCAAAGTCTCCTACATCGTTTGCAGCACTACCACCTGTCTTGATGTTCCACATTATAGAATGCACATAGTTCAACTCTTCAACTAACGTGACGAAGAAGGAGTGCTCCTTTGCCATGTACTACAAATTTGCAATCGACTTTCACCTACTTAACCAATCAAAAATAAACCCCCCATTTCATTTGAAGAGTACGAGGAAATCAGAAATTGTAAGAAACGCCTGAGTGATTGCATGGAAAAGTCCATGGATATCATACTTGAAGTTAAGGATTTACAAATGAGAACTGCCCTACTTGATGATGATACTAACTATATACAATAAAAATTATAATCCAAAGAATAACGATTGGAAAACTAGAAATTATATGAGGACATGCTCAAGAAATATGAAAGATACATCAACGCTGTAATGGAAGGATATGAAGTTATTCGTAGATATGATGATCTCTGATATCAATTAAAAATAATTAATTATCTAAAGAAAGTAGTACATCAAGTACAAATACTAATATTCCAAAGAAGTTGTCACTCACACTGATGACAAAATCTTCTCACCCCATTATAATCCACTGAATTATAAAAATAAAGTGATACTCTCTTAAATATGTATATATATATATAGTATTCATTCTTAATACAATTAATTGAGAAAATAGAATTAATAATTGACATATTTAAGGACAAGAATTTATGAGCATATGTTATTAGTACAGTTGTTATATATCTTGGATAGTATATTTAAATGCTCTATAATATAATCTAAATTAAAATGTTTTAAGAAGAAGAAAGTTACAGTTATATTGATTTAAATAATTGAAAAAGAATAATCATTTTGAAATATAAAATTTCTTCAATAAAAACCTAATTATATGTTATATTAAGCAATATAATATATTTAGATACTAATTTTTGGATAATAAATTTCTATAATCAAATATAGGCGATTCTGAATAACAAACAATCAAATGTATCTCTTGATCTATCTTCATCACCAATAAACACTTTAACTTCTGCTTTGTCCATTTCACCAACTCTATGAATTTACAATGTTATATCTTATATCTATTAAGCCTTGAATAAATATCTAGTCTCAACAAGCTATAACCTAAGTATATTTTTACTTTTAATATTTGTGTATTGGATGATTTAAAAATTAAAAGGACTTCATTGTTTTATTTATTAGCATATTTAACAATGTAAGTCTTCATCTGATCTCTGGGAGCCTGAATATCAAACACTTAACTAATAGGAGGAACAGTAGGTGAGATATTTAAAATCCATCCTCTGACTAGTTCATGGGATTATTCATCTACACAAGTCACCATTACCTTATGAATCTACTCAGTGAATAATCTCACGCATAGATTAGCAATATTGATTTTCCCTGGAATCAAATTGACTAACTAATCGTAGGGTTATGGGAACCAAACACATATCGGATGAGATGAGTAAAATTTCACCTATCTTGAAATCTCAACGTGAACAGTTAACTTTGTATTTTACACTTAACCTAAAGGTACTTCAATCCCAATTCTAACATTAATAAATAAATGTAATACCCAGCCAAACTTGTGAGTTTTATTTGCCAATTAGCTATTAATTCTTTGAAATAAGTGTCTTAATATGCCAGGATGTAGAAGACCGACTATTTATTGACTTCTGGCATTCGTAAACTAATTCTGATTTCAAAATCATTAGCCCATTCAACCACGAGTTATTCATTATTACAAAATAAAATAGGCTTCTTATCTGGTGCTGGCACTGTGTATCCATATAATGCGGGAAATTGAATAGATACTTATCGATTATCTCTTTCATAAAATCTGTATACATGATCAATTGTATTACTATGAGGAAATATCTTGACTCTCATTCCTCCAACACATTATCCTTCGATTGTATTGATAAACACAGCAACTTGTCTTGGATAACTGTATTAAGTGAGAAATTGTTTGCCTTTAATGGTAAAGAGTTCTTCAGTCTTTTATAATTCAGTATATTCTTGATTAACTTCTCTAAAGGTCTAATATTTAAACAGAAGGACCACTTTTTCTTTAGCAGTTAGAAACATTGTAAAGTTATTTTGATTGGCTTATATCATATTGAATTCCTAAGGTTTTGAATGATTGTACAAATCTACATAGTACTTCCATTCCACTGGTTGATGAATAAGATGAATTTCTTAAATACCAGAACATTTAACTTCTTAATCATCTATGCAGATTACAAAGTTTTATCCGGTTGCATAAGGATTTCTGAATTCAAGTTCAACTATTTCGACCCTCCCAAAGAAAGGGTGTATCACCTTTTCATCACTCAGATGACTTTAGATAACAGAATGAACAAAGGCATTCTTAGACAAATCCTTCCTCTTGGTTATTTCCATAAGTGTTTTAGTACTATTATTATTTGTACCATTGGGAACTTCTTATCTTCTTATTCTTTTGATTCTCTCTTTGATTCTTTCATTAGGGTCCTACTTAATTATTTCCTTCTCCTCATCCTCTAAAATATGCAAAGGCTCAACCTTTTTGGTGGATATTACTTTTCTCTTCATCTGACTATTATTATCCAAAACTTCAGTTACTCTATCCTCTTTACCAACACACTTAATCAAGACTTGTAACTCTCCCTTGATTTTCTTAAACTCTTTATCAATGATATCAGCTTTCCTCATGACAACTGATGCATCTTAGCCTTATCTTAATAATTATCTTAAGGGAAGCCTTATGGTTCCAAAAATCATCATGGAATCATAATCCCAAATTTCAATTGTTATGCATTTGTTAAACAAATACTCACAAAAATACTTATAGGCTTTGGGATATCCGATTGAAGAAGGTTCAACTTCAAATTTAAATACAGGTTCTTTATATGATGCTCCTGTTTTAAGAAATTATTCTCTGATCAAAAGAAAAGGTATTGATTGTTCCAAACATCTTGTATAAGAAGATCTATCAAATCCATTCTCATAAATTAATGGTTCTGTAACATATTCAGGGAAATCATAAAAGTTGACTATCATAAATAATCTACTTGGAATTCTCGACTCTTCTGAATAGTGATAGACTGTTGGTTCAAGATCTTTAGATTTCATTGTGATTCTAGGTTTAAATGACAGTAATTAAATGAAAACGGTGATAGCCTATCTATGATCAGCCAATTCATATTGAAGTGATTTTTATTTAATTTCATCATTTTCAACATAATCTGTATGTTGAATAAACAATTCTCTCACTCCATTCTAACTGAGGAATGCTATGTCTCCTCTAGATAATGCTTAGCCTCCAAATTAGGCTTCAACCATTAAATCCTGCTATTGAGTTTTGTAAAATGTTTTTCTAGGAACTGATGTCATAGATTCTATAATTCTCCATTTTTCTAATTCCTTTTAATCTTACAAAACCTACTACTGACCTAATAAAGATGCTGAAGTTGGTTATGCTTTTGTTAAATATTATTATTGAGTTTGATTAATATCTGTCATCATCTTCTTCAGATCTTCATATTATTCTAAAATCTTTTAAATTTCCTCTTCATGTTATTTCTTAATAGTTTCTACCATCTTCTAATATTCTTACTCTCTTTATTTATCAATTTTTAGTTTATTCTCAAAATCCATAGCCAGATTGGTTGCACTCACTTGTCTATCTTATTAAAGTTCTATAAATGTGAAATAATAATTGTATACATTTTAAAGTATTTTCTAACTGTTTTATTTTCCTTTAGTCATCATCCATCCCTAATTATTAGCCACCACCACCTTATTCCGGTAATTTGACTAAACTCGGAGCATCCATAGGTTAATAAACCTATTTATTAATAATGGGTCCAGGTAGGTTTTGAGTTTGAATGGATCCAAAGTTTATCTTCCCAGAGATTGTGATTGGGTATTTAATATCACTAAGATCGACTAACACTTAGTTACTAAGAGATCTTCCTGGTCCAATTATGAATTCCTCCTCAAAAGTAGATTTGGGTACTAGTGGCAACCAACCACACAATACAGTGGTTCTTTATTTACCAAGATTTGTGACCATAAATTCAACATCATATTCTAATTGGATGATAAAGACTCCCAATTTAGGTTCTTAATATATTCCATTTACGTCTAGAGCACCCTTGAAAGTGAGCTTTTTATAATCAATCTTCTAGTTATCAATACTTTTCTAGAATGAGGATTCTTCCAAAGTAATAAAGTTATTTAATCCTCTAGTATTTGTGTAATTCCATCCATTGTGAAATGTAAATACCAATCTCTTAGCCAGAAAATGGACTTCATTTGGTCCATCATCTTTATACTTGACTTCCTTATACTTCTTGAGGTACTCTGATATCAGAAGATCAACTGAAGTGGGAACCAATATTTCAATGGAGGTGACATATGCAATTTATTCCTAGGTTAAAGCCAATTATTAGATTATTTGATATCCATGAACACCTAAGACTTCATCTCCATATCCACAGAGACAACCCTCGGGAATCAGATTCTTAATTTAAGTAAATTCCTTGTTCTCAACGACTTCCACCCAGACTGTCTGTCCAACTGTTTCCAAATTAGTTTGGTTGCTGATTAAGAATCTAGATGATCCTCGTTTTAGAGTGTATTTCAGTTCTTGACCAATATCTCCCAAACACCAACCAACTATCTATCTATTTTATATAACTTAATCCTTTTTCTCTAAATGTTTAGATTAATATTACCAAATAAGACGATCTCAACAGCAACTTATATTGATTCAATTTGACGCAAATGAAAATAACAGAAAACCTCTGGATGTTCCAATTATTAATTTGCTTGAGAGTAGATCAGTTCCAGAAATGGAGATTCGTAGGTTCTACCAAAAAACTCCTTTGTGGTTGAGTTGTATAAATTTAAGAGTATTCTTATTGATTGCTATACTTCCTTTTTGGTTGGAATGTTACAGACATCTCTGATTTTGATTCTATAACAGAGAGATTCTAGATGAGTATCTTTCTTAGGAGGTGGAATTGTTTTGTGAATTTTAGCAAACTTATACCATCTCTTCAAATATGCTTATTCATCATCCAATATATCAGACATTTTATTTTAATTTTAAATGAGTGAATTTGTATAATTAGATGAAGAACAAATTGCAAAATATTAGACTTTCCACAAAAAACTCAGAGTTGACATGGAAAAAGCCTTGTAGAAACTCCAATAATTAGAACACAAATAAGAAGATTACCAGCTAGTCATAGAATACATTAAAAACAATTCAGGCTAATCACAAATGAAAATGAATGTAGGTGCCAATACATTCCTAGATGTTGAATTGTAACAAACACTAGTCTAATGAATAGAGTAAATCCATAAATGATTACACTTGATGTGGGAATGAATGTCTTTGTTGAATTGAATTTCTCTGAAGCTGAGAAAATCACTGCTAAACAAATCCAAATTCTTCAAAACAAAATTGAAGAACAGAAAAAATCTATTCTTAGTATCCAACAATATATTGATTAAGTTGAAGAGATTTTGTTATAATTTAAGTGATTTTTAAGTATCATTTTAATTTGACTAACCAAAAACTATTAATTGGATCAAAATTAGTAAGTGCCACTTTACGATGATTCTCCATCGAACCATTTTCATTTGTTCTAGATAAATATAACTTAGACTTTCCATGACGTAATTCTACCATAGCATAATTAATTTACTAACAAAAGTATTCTCATATAGAATATCTGTCCCTATTTCTATCTACCACATGGCTTCGTCTCTCATTGTCTTGCTTGCTATAGAACCCACCTTATGCTCTCCTTACAAAGCCTCTTCAGCTACCAACAAAGTCTAAGTCAATATATGACGTAACTAGAGATTTATATGGATTTTGAATTACCACAAATCTATCCGAATTGTTTATTGGACCATCTTTATTCAAAATGAATTCCCATTCCTCATACATTCCAATGCAATCCTTCCCCACTGATACCTCATACAATCCGCCATGTTTTATAGCGTGTGTTTATAAATTCCAAGTTCCAGATGGATTTTGTAGCATTAATGGACTCTACTGAGACACCTGCTTCATATCTATTGAAGCTTATGGAGATGGCGCTGTAGACTAGTATTGAATTTATCGTTCTTATTGTATAATACTCTCTTCGGCGATTGTTTTCAAATTCTCCTGTATTATCACAGTCTCATATTTATAAGGAAGACTGCCTCCTTGATGTGTATCTTAACTTATTAAATTATTATAAGAATGAGAAGATTTAATGAAACTATCAATTCTACGTGAACTCATATGCTCTGTCTCCTTACTTTCACATAATCCCATTAATTAATAATATATTTAGAGTATTTTTTCACATCTTTTTAAAATTTCTTTAAATAAGAATGACGTAAGCATATATCACTAAATGAATAATTGAAAACAACTCTAAAATTCATCGTGTTTTATACTAAATCAATTGTTCTTATATTTTAAGTATATATTCTAAAAAAATTAATTTATTATTTTTACTTATTTGCCAATCATTTAGGTTAATAAACATATCAAACTAATTAATTTTCATTACAAGTTAGCCTAATCCAAATATTTAATAGTTATAGTTGCTAATAAAATCCTCTTCCATTGATAGCATGGATAAATTAAACTTTTCAATCACCATCAATAAAATGACTCAAGTTATTCTTAATATTGTTTTACTATTCTTTTATATTTAATGCTCTCTTCTAATTTATTATTTACTTGTTATCTGCTTCAGCAAAATATTCCCATCTGAGTTCCAAATTTCATAAAAGAACTCTCAAATTATTGCTCCCTTTCATTGATAAAAGAGATTAATTGGAAATTTTTATTCTATTTGTCCTATTAAGTATTCCTACTCTTCTAGGCTCCAATTCTAAATTCTACAACAATTAAATAAAATTTTTGTGTCATTGCTCATTTAAATGTTTTATTGGTTAATTGGTTTATTAAGAATTTAGCTTCGATTTATTTAATACGATTAGAATCTCTACAAATTTGTAAATTTATAATTAAAATTTGGTATGCTTAATTGCCAAAAATTAAAGTCAAATTTTTTTTTAACTTGATTTCATGTTCATTAATTATTAAACCATTTATAAGTTATTCTTACAATAACAATTGTTAATTAATAATTAGTATTCCTATTCAAATGTTTGATGATATTGAGAATAAAATATTATCCCAAATATAACTTTGATATTATAATAATGGCTCGCATATGGATCAGCTATAACATTAGCATTATTTGAATTGCAATCTTTTCCTTAATTAATTTGATCGAGGCTTCTGCTCCTGCATATTGAGCCAAAATGATGATTATTAAAAGTCGAAAAAAACATATCTCATTTCAATAGTTAAGAAATTGATTAAATTTCTCCTAAATTGAGTTAATTATTCATTTTTGATTGTTTATATATCCTTTCCTAGAGTTTATGAATAACTTTTATGAAATTTCTATTTTTTTTGAAATTCTTCTTAAACTTAAATATCAAAAAAATAGTATTTCTCTAAAGTACATAGGGCATCATCGATTAAATATTATCAAGCTTATTATGAAGTCCTTTATTGTGTTTAGACAGTAAGAAATATTGAGAGAAAGGTAGGGATTTATCAAAAATATTGTAAAAACACTTACGGATTATATATTTAGAGCCAAATGCGAAGATTAGGGTTGTAGTATCAATAAGTTGTGAGGCTTATTCAACTCTAAAGCAAGGTGAAGTTGTAAATGAAATAACAAATAGAGATTATATTTCAGCCTATTATACTAAAGATCTGTATTTTAGATTTCAATAAAATGATATTAAATTTATAATATAGTGTAAATGATTTTGTATAATGACCTGAACATTTATCTTTTGTCAATTTTGAACAGCATAACTTAAGAGTATTAGTATTTAAGCTAAGTAATAAATATTAGTAATAAAACAATATAATGTCTATTAAATGGTCAATAAATTTGTTTTACTCCTTATAGTGGTCATAAAACTAATTCTTCTATTATTTCTCTTCCTTTGATTCCTTCTGTACTCTTAATTCTTATTCTATTACTATAAGTTTATTTTCAATATTCTTTAAAATCACATTTTTTTGGTTTCTCCTCAGCCTTTTTTGTTAATAGTAAAAGTCATAGACTAGTATTGATTAGGTAGAGAACACCTTTTGAATATATTTGGTTTTATGTATATGATAATATTAATATCCATAAAAGTTCATTGGTTATTACTTCACAAATTCTTAATGTGAGAAAAACTATTAGGATCCTTGATACCCTTATATATTTTTTATCTATATTTCATATGCCAATTGTATTGAACAATTTTTGAATTAAATATATAATTTATGGCCTATTTCTTAATAAAAATTTAACTACTGATACTTTCACTATGATACCTAATTATTCTGAATGCTTGTCTATACTCTTCCTCTTCGGGATCTTCAGATCTTTATAATAATGCACTGAAAACCCTTATGTTTAGTAACTATTTCTTATATTAAGAAATCTTATTTATAAATTTCACAACTTTCACTTAATCCTTTAGAATTCGAATGCAAAGGTTCTATTGATTCTTACATGCAAAAGTTATTATGCTTTTACAGTAATTCTTTGGAATATTCTTTGTGTCCTTCTAATCCTACATTAATCTTACCTATCTTTTCTTTTGAATGTGAAGTTTTAGCTTTGGATATTAAGAAATAACTTAAGCATACTATGGAACATAGTAGCACTGAGGAGGATAGATATGTTCAAACATGTTATTTCTATCGAATTATGTTTTCCCCAAATGAACCTATTAAGAAATAGGATATACCAAAAATTGATTATTCTAAACTTAGATCACAAACGGATATTTCGGAGAATTATATAATTCGCTTTAAGCTACTTGTAGGTTGTGCAAAGCTTTCAAGAATTTTTGTATTATCATTGTTTCCTTTTGGAATTATATCATATTTGAGCTATAATATTGTTAAAAAATACTATTGACTTGGGAACATAGAGATTTATTTGGGTATTTGTAAATTATACAAGGCTTGTTGATCTTCTTATTTAATAAGAAAGTTATTCATTCAATTAAAAAAAAACAAATCTTATTATAATACACTAATCAAATATTAAATTTGATGATCAAAGTTGGCTTTTTATTTTATATGAGATTCATAATAAAACCATGAATGATGAATCTCTGACCTCTATTTGATTGGCTTCTAGTCCTTTATTTTCATTCCTAAAATAAGTTGTGGGCGATTAAATTAATTTATTTCTTTGACTTTCTTACTGTTTTAAATTTAGCTTTCATGGTGATCATTCTGGAATGAATTAATTCAAAATATCTCAAAAATTACTAAGATGGACTTATTGTTTTCCTCTCATTTTTAGCTCTTTCCAAGATGGCCTAGTTTTATAAAAAAACACATTACTTTTCTAACTATTGATTGAAGAGATTGATCACCTCTGATTTAAAATTCAGCCTCGGTTATTTTTCAACAGTTGAAGTATTGAATAAATTAAGGTTTGATCAAATATAAGGATTTTGAATATCATAAATTAATATTGAATTATAATAATTTTTTTGAATTGTAATGAAAATAGATTATTTGCTAAAATTTCTCAAGCTTTGTTCTATCCAATCTTACAAAGTTAAATTTGGAATAAAAAATTGACAGCCCGAGGGATTAAAAGTCACTTTCAACATGGTTATCCTATTAAAATTAAGAAGGAATAGAAGATCCCTGTATGATGATTTGAATTTCTAACTTTTAAGCAATACATAATAAACATAAAATATACACATGGGTGTATTTGATGAACCTTATTATTTTTGAATAAGAGTGCAACACTAGAACAATGAGGAAGATAGATAATCAAATTATCTGACAATAAATTATATAATTATTTATATATATTAATACAAATGAGTACAGGATTGACTAAAATGAACCCGTATTGTTAGATAAATCGTGTACAATTGAGAAATGGGAGTGTGGGACCTAAAATTTAACCAAAGAGGAGGTTGGACTCTGATCTCAATTCATCATAAATCACTCCTTCTTACAAAGTAGGTTTTCTTTAGATTTAGCACACACCAACTAATTTTGATAGATGCAATTTAGATGTTTTTGAGGATAAGGTAATGTAATTTTCGATGATGAATAGTCAAAACCAACAGATTCATCAATGAATTCAACACAGTTGCGAAAGAGCCCTTCATTTAGGATGAAGAATTATCGTCATATAACTCCAGGAGCAAGAGATGATATAAGGAGACAGACGAATTTTTAAAGTTCTGTAAGAATATGTTATGTGAATCTTAAGGCAGGCTTTCAAATAGAGAGTGAGTGCGATGGAATTACTTTAATATCAACTTGGCACTGATGATGAATAGTAGCAAATTAGACACACATAACCAATAAAGAAGATAGTCGCAACTCCTTCCTCATCTAGTTAAACAACTTCTGTTCCAAAATATAATATTGATCAAACAATATTGGAAGACAATAAAGATGCCAATTTAGAGGAAGTTCATTTTTTTTAAGTGGAAATGCAACAAAAGTACAAAAAATGGTTAGAGAACATTGAAAAGAAGTTAAAAAAATGAATTTCATCTACTTATATATAAATAAATTAAAATGAACGTCTGTGCTATCCGTCACATTCCACATTCTAATAAGCATGAGAACAGATAAAATGCAGCTGATTAAAATAGAGCCAAGAGTTCTCAAGGAACAAGGTTGCATTCAGCTACTCATTACAGATGTTCAACTCAACAAAGCAACAATCCAACTCCAAATTAAGGCAGAATGCAATTATACGAAGTATAATTAGATATCTTTTGATTCTTAGATATAACCTTATGTTGGCCAACTGATCAAGGTACTAATTATTGAAACTTAAATTAGAACTAGTAATAATCCTTTGTCTCTGCATAATTCAGAAAAAGTCCGTCGTTTCGAGTTAAAAACTATCATCCACAGGATATAGTCAATAGCGTAGCCTAACAATCAAGCTAAAATTTATTGTAATCTAAGTAACGACAAAATAAAACAATAGTATTGAAAAAATAGAAAGAGTCAATCGCATTAATTTTTTAGGGGATTTGCTTCAACAAATGGGTGAAAACAATCAACAAACAAAATAATCTATCCTTACTGATTTAGTGACAGTTCCAAAAAATAAAAATGACACATTCAATATCAAAAGCTAAAAGGAGCAGAATATTGAAGAATTGCATTTCTATTTAGTTGAATCTCAATAAAGAATCAAGTAACATACCTACGTCTTAGAATAATAAAAATATCTTAGTTGAATAAGTCTATTGCATTTAAATTATATATTTTACTAACATTCATACTGCAAAAGTTATAGAGAATACTCATTTCCAGAATATCAATAATGAGTTAACTTTTCTTAACTTCCATTAACTAATTCATTATTGATAAATTATTTAATAATGAATGAGTTTTGCACAAATTAGTACATTATTACAATCTAAGATATAAAACAATTGATTGAATAGGTTCATTGCTAAATAATCATCACAGAAGGAAAATCGAGATTGCATTAAGATGATAATAGAATAAGAAGGAAACTAAGATTTTATTATGACATATTTTGTAAAAATTTTCAAAAGAACAGTTAAATACTGAAGGAAAAATCAAAGAAGAAATATGTTAGGAATGAAAAATCATATTATAGTCTTAATATTTGATTTAATAAAATTATTAAGTTGAAATAGAAATGTAAATTATTAAAAACATTTAGCTTGATTAATAGTGGATTTAGAAATCAAAATAAGAAGTTTGGGTTAATAGAAATAGGTATTAGAGAAAATAATAACTAAATATAATTGAATTTTAAAGAAATTGAAATAAATTACATTAATTTATGATTAACTTATAAATATTTAGATTAATTAACCTGTGAAACAAATAACATGTGGTTCCTCATTTTATTTAAAAAATTAACAATTTATCCATAATAATAATTATGATATAGTAGTTAATTTGTTTTGTTGTGAGATTACTTTTATTAGAAATTAATTTTAGATTATTGAAGAATGTAAATAAAAAAACAGAAACAGTTTAAACCTTTGATATATAATTATTTGGTAATGAATTCAATTATGATATACATAATTTTTATACAAATAAATTTTATTTGCAATCATGAGTGATTTCTAAAATAGATAATATTTTACATCCTCTTCTTCAAGATAATACACTTCAGGCACAAAGGATAATGTTAGAAGTACTACTTAAGAAAAAGTGGAATAGACTATTAATCGTGAGACACCAAAAGTGCAGGTATTATAAGTTTTTAAATATTTTAGACAAGAACAGTAGAAGTAGAATAGAGAAGCGTCTAATAATACCCAAGAATGCAGTCTCAATAAATATTGAGAACACAAACCCAAGGTTTTGTAGGCGGTTAAAGCTATGTGTCTAATATGGCAGCAATACCTTAGATTGGATATTAAGGCAACTATTCAGTATAATAAAACTGCGTGGCTGCCTAACAATTATGCATGAATGTTATAGTTGTTTCCAAGGAGGAGATTGAAGCACCATGGAGATTGGAGTGTGAATATTTGCAATCCTTAATTGCTGAATTAGAGAAAAGAAAGGAAGTCTAAGTAGTAGAGAAAATCGTAGAGAAGGAAAAAATTGTGACAGATAACTCGAAAGTAGAGTTGTTAGAGTCTCAATTAAGATAATTAAGAGCAGAAAACGATTAATTGACTCTTCAATTATAATCGATGAGAGGAGAAATTCAATTGAGAAGTTCATAAACTGAAGACTTGGCAGCTAAAGAAAGAGAGTTTTACAATTTGAGAATCAAATTTGAGTAACAAATCAGAGATTATGAGGATTAGATTAGAAGATTGTAACAAGAAAATGCAGATTTGAGAAGGGAGAATGAAGATTTGATTTAAAAAATAAGAAATTTTGAGGTAAGATATTTTAATAGTTTGAGGTCAAAGTGGCTATGCTTTCATCAGAAATCGAGAGGTTATCATATGCAAACAAAGTTAAAGATGGAGATTTAGAAGATTGGAAGTAAAGATATGCAGAATTGGAATCTCAAGGAATGACTGTAGTTTAGGAAAAAGTCACTTATCTTTCTTCAGAAGTTGAAGTCTGGAAGTAGAAATTCATAAAAGTTAATCATGATTACAATGAATGCTAAGAAGAATTGACTATGTGCTAGGCTGAGTTGGAGGCCTTGAGGAAAGGGTAAAAGAAGGTAATTATCTACACTAAAATTTTTAGGAAGTTGTTGTCACGACGTCAAAGGTTGTTTCAAGGACAGGTGGAACAACGACTACTTCATCTATGGGTCAAACCAGAGGCAGTAGAACATATGAATAGTTTTAACCATGAGAGAATCAATATAAATACAAACAGCATATACAATTTATTATTAATTTATTTAGAATATAATTATATTGACATGGAAGAATCTTTGGCATTCAAATTATCTGCTCCCTTGCCATTACCAACTTTAAAAAACACTTTAACTCAGTAAATAATCTCAAAGGTCTGCTCTGATTTGGTATGTGATAAGAGACCTTTAATTTAATCTCCAGAGGATCCTTAGTTGTTTCATAATGATCATTTAGCAAAGATTATTGATGTAGACACATTTGTAATGCCCTACATTATATTAGACTTCATAATTTTGTGAAGAAATGTCTAGATTTGCTAACCAAAACAGTGTTTTATATTAGGAATTCATGTAAAATAAAGAGAACATTACTTTATTGTAGATTTTAGAATAAGGAGATGCTCATCTATCAAAAATTGATGAAATGGTTAATAGGCAAAAAGTAATATTATTATCGTAAAAATTTATAGAATGACTTTGTTATGGATATTGCAAATTTGCAAGATAGAATTATGGTAGCAATTTAGTCGATAAAAGAGGAAAATATCAAGAAACTTGATAGTTTTAATGAACAATACAAATAATCGTTTATCAATTTAAAAACAAAAATTGATTAGTTTTTCCTATTGTCAAAGCAGAACTTCTATTATTCCAATCAAAATACATTTTAATACAAGTTGGCATCCTTAGATACACCAGAAGCCCAATAATTTTTATCAAATTTAAAAAGTCATATAAACAAAAGTAAATTACTTTCTTAAGGTAATGCTACGCCATTATAAATGTTAACTGAATTGCAAACTTTAGCAAGATTCGTAATGCAAATGACTAATTCTCCTCCAAATTATAATAAGATACAAAACCTGCAAAACAACTTCTTAGATTCGCTAGTGAATGAAGTTGGATTTGTGTTAAATAATACTATATCATAGAGAATGTTTATTCCTTTTGGTTGTAGCAAAGAATTAACTTAAATTTTAACAGGAGAAAACAACCTATAACTATAACTGCCAACTAGAAATATAGATAAGTAAATAATCCCATTTATTTAGTTTCTTATTAAAACCCACAAAAAAGTTCTCAATAGGAACGTAAATAACTTGTATTCTATCAATTTCAGATTAATTATTTGCGATTGGTTCATAAAACGATTCCCAATTAAGAATGTTTGATTCCACAAATAAAAAAATATCCACATTCTAAGCTCACAATTAGAATATAGTTTCTCTTGAGAAGTTACATAACAATGAGAATAACAGTAGATAGTTTGTTTCTTTGGGTTTGGACATGCAAATAATTGTTTGGAACATTGATGATATAATTGTTTCCACTCAACCCAGAGTTTTCAGAAAGATCCAAATATAACAAATGGGAATTAGTATCATAGATTTAAAGGATAGTACTCACATTGCATTTAGTGACGTACATAAAGATGTCAACATTTGCAATATCTACTCTTAAAAGATCGGAACATGTAATACTAATTCTTTGAGCAAGATAAATGGATTGACACTCTTAAAGAAGGGAGAGAAATTTTTATCTTATTCACAGGATTCAATAATAAATATTTGGAGACTTACTAAATATGGTTCATCTTAAGATCCTATACTCATTTGTGATTAGACTTTGAATGATCCTCTCTTTGGTTCTATTAGTCAGATTTTTATTGCTACTTAATGGCCAGGCCATTGCATAATTGCCTCATATGAAGGTTCAGTTAAATTTTTTGATTTGAACAGGTATTTGATAGGTTACATATTCTTAGAAATTGTATTGTATTCTCAAAATTTGGGAATAGAAAGGTATAAAGTAATTAAATGGAGAGTATTTTGATTGAAGTATCTGATTAGTAAAGTACTATCCATATTCTTATGTTAAGGTAATCCGCCTATTTGGTTGATTACTTTTAGTTTCACTGATAATATAGCTACTCAACATCATTTGAGCATGGCTCCTTATGCTATGCATTCCTAAGACATTAAAATGGGGCATCAATTATCAGTATAACAAAGTTAAGGCAAGCATAAGGTTTAAATATTCAATTAATAAAATGGAAATGGTAAGGCATTCACAACCATGGTAATGTTTAGCAGTGATACTACAGATGAATTAATGATATATGAATTAAAAGGAAATTGATGATTATTAGAATTAATAAATAGTATACGTAAATAATATATAACTTTGCCCAAATCTATATGAAATAAAATATATTGTCATCATATTTTTTATAAATAATGATTTGCATAGTTCAAAATCAATACTTATCATTTGAGAAATAAAAAAAAAACCCAAAAAAAGATATATTTCAGTTCAAGTTATATTTAATAAAATCATTTAGTTAGAATTGAATTAAGGATATCAATAATAAATGGACAATTAATCAGGATGAATCAAAAAGAATTATATTTTGAAATTCAATAATACAATGATCACTCCTCTATAAGAACTTGAGTAACGAATTAGTGTTAGTAGAATATAGAGTTACTCTGTATCTAATAAATCTGAATTGCTTTATATTGGTATTCAACACTGAATCAATATTTCATTTTTATAAAACCTAATAAAATAAAATAAATTATTGTTTATTTTCTATAAATCAGGAATCAATTATACTTAATTCAAAAGTATTCACCATCAAAATAGTTTATTACTCCATTTGGTAAACACATCAATCTAACGATCACGTAAGTTAAGATGAAGACAAAAGCATATCCAACCTACATTTTACGACAATTCTCAGCTCCTATATAGAAGATAATCGCAAAGAACATGAAACTATTAAATTACATTATTATTACACTATAGTTATAAAAAACTCCGCCTCATTCAATTTCTATTCAAGAATTATAACAGTTACTAATGCTTTCTGACTCATATAGGATATAAGCAAAACGATTATAATTAATAATCTTAAAATGATTGCTCCAACAAATAAGTATGCTATTGTTTCTGCAAATGCTTAGGAATGTTAGCATTATGGATCAATACAACTGAGTTTGTTATTATATTTACTAATTTTGAATGATTAAGAGTGCAAAAATGCAATATAAAATAGTTATAAAACTATAAACCAGCTTTTCACATAAGGGAAACTACTTCGTATACTCTATCTAATATAATAAGCTTTGTTGCCGATCTAAAGGTATTTCCATTTTATTTAAATAATAATTATAAATACTATTTTGATTTAAAGAAATTATAGAATAAAGGAACTCGACTAATATTTCTAGTTTAATAAACACTTTTGTTCCTTCTAAGTCCAAAGTGATCACTAAGTATTATGACAATTAAAATTTTGGATTTCTAAGTAAATTATTTAGTAAGATAAGATTGAATTATTTGTATTTCTCATAATGAAAAAATATACAAAAATTAATTGAATTATTAATAATTAATTCATGCGAATTACTTTTAGGATGAAGATTTTTTCGATCTAAGTGGAGTGAACTATCTTTTCCTATATTGTAATTCATCATTATCTATAACTACATATTTGGCGAATCCCTTTTTCCTTTGAATAGGTTCTTCTAGATCTATCCATCGTGATTCTGAGGTAGAATTTGCAGGTAAAATAACTTTGGGAATGATCTCACCTCTTTTAGATATAGTAAGCATGGCTTAAGTCTTAATAAAATAGGGTACATCCTTTGTTGTTTTGAGAATTGCTACCATAATCTGGACAAGAGAACACAGTAATGACATTATTATTCTGTCTTTCGAAGCCTTCTAGTGTTGGTTCATGTGATCGTATGATGATGTTCAAATTATTTTCTTATAAGAATTTGCTCACTCTATTTGTTCCAAACCTTATGATCTATTTATTTTAGAATATATCTCTCTCTGGATTCGGTTAATTCTCTAATTCTTCTTCAGATAAACATGGATCTGACCATAATAATTCTAAAGCTATCTTTTATTAATACTAAAATTTAATAAATTAATTTACAGTTTTTGGATCATGCACAATCTCTAAAGGTCTTTAAATAAGCTCAATTTCATCTACAGTTCTCATAGTCTATCCTATTCCTCCATGAACACATAAGATTTTATCTTCGATTACTGCTGCTAATGGCAAATATTGAAAAACTCTATTGATTCTTTAATATATGCTATTAGGATCCATGATGTCCTCTGCAAATTTTATAAAGCATTCATCTGCAAATCCATAGATTTTATTAACTTTAGCATCTTCATGATGTCCTCTAAGTAGATGAATTTGATCTGCATATTTTAATTTCAACGTGAATAATAATAACACTATCTCTAATGACCTTGTTCCTCTATCTACATAATCTCCTAGAAACAAATAATCTTATGAATCAATATCCCCATTATACAAGTTATCATATGGAGCTTTGAAGTGATCAAAAAATCTCATTAAATCCAAGAATTAGCCATTCAAATTTCCATATATTTTGATTGGTCTTCTTAATCTTAAAACTATTGGTTCCTTATCCAGAATTCTTTGAACTTCATCACACAATTTAATTATCATTTCTTTTCTTATTCCAGTCAATAAATTAGAATTTGGAGGAATTGATTAATAATCCTTAGGAATCAATAAGTTTTAAACAAAAGGTTGGCATAACTAATCTAAAAATTAGGATTTATTTTGGGAATTTGGATCCTAAAATCCAGCTCCCAATTTCTTATGTTCATCCTGTAATTTGTCAATTGGTACCTTCTTGACTTAATTTGTTATATCTTCCTCTGGTCCATAAGTCATAGCAACTATAGCTTAATTGGCTAATCTGATATTTTTATTAGTTGCACTAGATACTCGCACTTACTGATTAGTATTTTAATCTAATTTGATAACAATAAATACTTTTAGCTAACGGCTATTGTTGATTGGTTCTTCTAAACTAATCTTAAGTTTATGCTTAATTAGTTGGAGGTCTTGGATTGAATGATTAAGTGAATGATTGATCAGTCCTTATAGTATTCATTTGTCTTAACAATTGAGGTGTCTAAGCAAATCTAGTATTTAAATTCAATCTTAAAATGCCTTCAGTTGGTATATTTGGTTAATCAGAGTCAAATCCTCCGTGTAAATATAGAAATTAGTCAATCAACCAAGAGGAATGTCGAAATCTTTGGATTGCCTGAAACTTATACCAATCTGATGTCTCAGTATCATAAATTTCAAAAGGCAAGGTTTCTCCAACATTATTAGATCTGCCTCCTATAACCAACATTAATGTTCCCAAAAATAAAGTGGAATGCTGATATCTTTACAATGGCTATTCAGTTTAATTTCTATATGGAGCTCTCACCCAATCCCATCTCCCATCTCTATGTTTTCTCAATCCCCAAGTATCATTCAAAGCTCCTTGATCATTGGTTCTACCTCCAAATGCAACCATCATTCCATTTGCTGATCCTGTTGTACATAATGCAGCAGAATGATACACTCTTACACTTGGCTATTCAGAAGAGCACTCCAATTTTTACCAAGAATATGGCGATTTCTCTAAATTAAAACTCCAAACATCATTGACAGGTTCTTATCCTGTATTACCTCCAAAAACTATCAAATGTGGTTTAATCAGCACCATTGTATGGCCATATCTTCTCCCTGGGGTTGTACCTATGACTGGGACTGTTACCCATGTTCCAGTATCATCTCTTAATTCAAATACATATAAATTGTCATCTGCCAATCCTCCTCCACCTACAGCTCCTCCAAATATTATCATTTAATTCAATTCTATTGCTAACGCTTAATGTGCTGCTCTATTTGTTGGTACACTTCCACTTGCTTCAATTCTTTTCCATTTCTTTGTTGTCATGTCTCCTATATACACATCACCCGTGATCACATATCGTCCTGTGTCTCCTACTGCACCTATAAAAATATTTAAACTTGCTTCTACCCCCAAATAATGCAATCTTGTTAGGTGCTATTACACATATAGTATGACCGAAACGTGGCTAGGGATTATCACCACCAAAATTCACACTTTCCATTTTTATTTAAATAATTATTTAACGATTTTGGATTCTAGATTAATAAGACAATCTACACCTAAAAACTTTAAAAATCCTCATTATTAAGATAATCAGCACAGAAACAATTCCAATTAAGACCCTATAACCATATTTACTAATTATCCAAAATTACTATGTAAACACTTGACTTCCATTTTTAAATACGTCATTTTGTTATAAATTCAATTTATTCTACTTATTCTAATACCTTAATAGATATGTGCTACATTATAAGAAAATAAGAAATTTTTTGAATTTTATATTTATAAGATAAAGAATCTTAAATTTAGTTTAATTTGATTCTTCTTCCTTAGTCTCTTTTAATCAATTTGACTATTTTAACTTTGAAAAAAAATAATGTCATTTTAATCAGCATTATTTTAATAAATTTTTTTATGTTTATATTATGCAATTTCTAATTAAATTAAATTATAAATGTAATTAAGAGTCACATTACTCAATTACTAATTCAAGAATTTTTATCAGAGATAAATTTAATTGCCACAAAATTTAACCTTTCATGTTAAATTTTATCTTTTATTCTATGCTCTTTTTTACTTAAAAAATATATTCTCCAAAAAGAGCAAGTTATGTGTAAATGTTACATAAAAGACAAGCTTAATTCTAAAATATATTTTATGATATTAAAATACGATAATCCAGCATTTAGATATTAATTTGCTAGGTTTTTAAGTTAATTCAAGAAAAATAATTGCCATGTTTCTATAAATTTATTAACTAACTTGATAGTATACAAAATTCCCTACTTTAATAATCCTAAATTTTATTAAACAAGAAATTTATAAATCTTATTGTTTGTAACTATACTAAAATAATTTTCATGTAAAAATGCAAAATATTAGAAATTTTAAGCTTAAATTTGAATTTGCATACTAAATCAAAATGGAGGGAAGTAAAATTTTCCCCCTTGTTTGAAAAATTGAATGTTTATGCTTAATTTCTTTTAAAATTATAATTAAATAAGTTAAGGAATATTTTGCAAGCCAAAATTAAATCTCTTTTTTTTATGAAAATTAACTAAAGAAGAGAAATTAAAATAAAATGAAAATGATTTAATCTTTAACATATTTATATTCTCAAGCAATTAAGGCAAGTGCAACAAAAACTGATAAGATAACAGCGTTGCTTGAAAGATCATCGGAAACTAAATCAGAGCATTCAACGCATTTGCTATCAGTTGACCATCTGTAATTCTACTAAGATGTTTCGAAGCAGTTATCTTATGTTAATTTGCTTGTATCAGCTGCATCAGCACAAGCTGTTCCACTCCAAGCACATAATGTAACTTCAGTTTGGCTTGATTTAACAACATAACATTAGTTTTCATTTGTGATGTCAGCGCATGTCTTATAAGAGCATGAACTTGAGGCATATTTACAGCTGCTACTGCTTTCACATCTGGATTTATAGTTACTTAAGTCAGTGCATGTTGCGGTCAAAGACAAAGCTTAGCATTTACCATCAGTTGTCCATGCACAACGAGTAGTTTCTGAATCTTAACCACTGCAATCTGCTTCAGCGGTGTATGAAGAGCATGTAAATGAAGCGCATGCACCTGAAGTGAATTTACATCCATAACGACGACAATTGGTTTCATCATAATCACCACATGTTGAAAATGAAGCACATTTTCCTGATTTATTCCAATAACAATCAATTGATCTGGGGCAGTCATCGGCTGTTGTGAAATCTCCGCATGAGTATGATTTTTCAACACATGATGAGCTTTCCCAGGCACATTAATATCCTGTTAATTTGGCTGTGCAGTTGGCTTAAGTCACATTTGAGCAAGATTGAGCTGTATATTCTACTGTTTCACAAGCAGTTGACCATTTACAATATCCAATTTATTTAGCACATTCAGTTTAATTCAATTCTTCACATGCACAGTGCATTGTTGTATCAAATGTAACAGCATATGTTGTTGCCAAGAGACCAATGAAAAGTAACAAAGATTTGTTCATCTTATATATAATTATTAATTTTGTCTTTTAATATCATTTTTGATTATAAACATCGACAGGTAAATCAAAATGACAAACAGATTAATTAATTTAAATAATTTTTTAAATTTTTTTATGAATCACAAAATATGGTATTAAATTCATTAATAAAAATAAAATTTTTTACATGTGTTAGAGTTAGATACAACAAAATATAAAGGACTGCTCTTGTATGCTTAATGATTTATGTCTCTTTGAATAATTTTCTTAAGGATAATTTTCATCTAATTTATACATTTCAACTTTAGAATCCTCCTTCAAAGCAGTCTTTCTCTAGTGTTACTACATACAAACAATAAATGTAGTCTATAACTCAATTTTGCTCTGGCTACAATAAAGATGTAAATTTCAACCTGAAATTAATTTCTGAAACTGGAGATAAATTCAGGGACATATCTGCTCAGAAGATTTTTATACCAATATATCAATCCTATTTTTTAATATTTAGGTTGATGAAATGAAAAAAACTTAATGAAAATTTCTTTATGGTTGTTCTAGAGTTTGTTATTAAATTTCTTTAAAATTTAATTAACTGATAAATTTATTTTATAATTTTATACACTTTTCCTTATTTTTTAGTATTTCAAAATGAAAGGTTAGACTTCAGGCTCCATTTTTCACAACTAAATTCTTTAAATTATTCCATTACCCAAAATGTATATTTTTAACTTTAATTGAATTTAACAACTATTTTCTAAATTAAAAATATATTAATTAAATTTTTTGTACTATTTTTATATAATTATGAAATAAGTGAGAGTTGGGACAAAATTATTTCTACATTAAGCACATCCCCCAACCTAATTAGAATCTTCACTTGATAAAATTTTTTTATCCCTAAATAACAAAATTTAACAATAAATCTTACTGAAAATCAAATTCAAATGAATCAGAAGGGCTTGATATACATAAAAGGTTTATTGCAAGAAAATAAAATATTATGAATTATATGAATTATTTTAATAAAAAATTTTTGTTTATAATTTCAAGCATATTTAGAAAAATGAAGAATCATGTCTCCTAACTTAAGAAATTGAAAAACACTATAGATTTATTATACAATCCTAGTAAGAATATCTTTAGATTTTTCTTTATTATTGCGAAGATTTTTTTATTAACAATAATAGGAGCTGAATGAGTAACTTTTATATATATTTATATATTAAAATGGATCTTTTTATCTGGATCATGTAAACATTTTCTAAAGGCAAAGGATATGCATAAAATTCTAGGTGCAGAGAAATTGATTGATTAAATTTTCGAAATAAATTTCTGTTATTTTTTATTGACATGATTAATACTTTATTAAAATGCATTTAATTAAATTTACTTTGTTTTTAAGCAATCTTCCTAGAGTTTTATTCTTCTTAATTTTAATACCAATAAAATATAGATATTATTATAAGAAATTTTTTTTAAAATATAAATCTAAATTTATAGAAACTATGCATCAATGATATATTTAGAAAATACTATTTTTGGAAGAAATGGTAAATCCGAAAAGACTAGAAAAAATAAAAATCATTCAAGCAATTTAATTTTTAATTCTTCTCCCCTCACAACTCATAACCAAAATTTTATTTTATTTTCATACGTTTAAATTAAAGATTACATTAATAAATGATAAATTTGAACTTTTTAGGATTAATTCATGAAATTAAAATATTTTGAACTTTAATATATAAAATAATAATGTTTTACTAAATAATGTAATACTTTTTCATAAGAGCTATGGCAAATATTTCAATTTATCAAAAATCAACGGAACTCTGTCTTATTTTAGTTTTTCGCATAACTCTAATTTTAAATTTAAAACTATTTGTGAATAGGCTAAAATCCAATACTTATAGTATCTAAATAATAAATAATTTAGGGAATGAATTCGGATAAATTCTATGTAAAAAATTTCAAATTTGCTCAAGAAGACCATCATATAATATATTGAGATTTTAAAGAAAGTGCAATTGAATTACCTATTAGGTTGCTAACAATAGATTAAGCAAGATTTAATAATTAATATTTCTACATTATAAATTTTTATCTAGAAAGATAATTTAATATAAATTTGAGATTTAAATCCAGTTGATTATTCAACTGATGCATATAAGCAATTAAGAAAATAGAATAGAAAAAGAAATGCTAGACATATTATTTTATGGTATATATATTGAGGTTCATGAATTTGGAATTATATACTTCAAAATAGATATCACATTTTGTTGAAAAGATGAGATATAATTGAAAATGATTCAAAACTGCTAGGAAATTGGAATAACAATTTTATATGCATAAACTAGCTTAAATAGGTTTTTATACAGGATTATTGATGATTACATAAAATCACTTTGAATTATTATTTTCTAAACTTACTAATATTATTATTAATAAAATCATGGATCAATTTGAGACAATTGAAGGCAAGATTCTATACATCACATACAATTTATATAAGTAAAATCGCATCTGTATACAATAAAAGAATGAAATAAAAGGTTGATAATTTTAAAATAATCATTAGACATGTTGATTAGTAAAAATCACCGTATTGAAAAACTATTATTAGAACTAAGAGGAGAACACAATCTAAGTTACATCGAAAATAGCCTTGAAACAATTAATGTAAGATGCCTAATTAATAATTATTATTTAGGATCTAAGTCCTAGAGATTTTGACGACAGCCTTAGTAATTCATATAAAAATAAAAGACCAAAGAGATTTAAGTTCGTAAAATCGAATTTCCCAAGGAATTTAGACCCAAAAGAAATGAGAGCAAATGAGGACACTGATTCATTGTCTCGAAATTCTAATTAATAGTTTGAATTTGATTCAAGGAGACGTGTTTACTCTCTAGCTGCTGATTCATGTTGATTGATTGTATAATTATAATTTATATATGATCTCACAGAATTGATGATATCATTACTGGTATAATTATTAAAATAAATTATTATTCGTTATCAATTTAATTTATAATCATTCATTATCATAAAATGGACTGATCATTAAAATGTGCATAACAGATGCCATTGCATAAAAGTCGCTGGTTTGGTGTTTGCTCTAAAAATACAAATAAGCATTACATATCCAATTTTATTTATTCTTTTAAAAAGCAATAATATTCCTTATGCCAAAAACACTACAACGATTCCCCATAAAAGAAGTGGCCAATAAAAGTAATATGAAATGAAGAATTGGAGTAAGAAAACAAAACATACAGGAACAATTGTTGCTGGTAGATAAAGTGGTTAAGCAAGATTAATCCCGTGTTTTGCTATCACTAGTCCTACTGAAATTAGGCAAGCAGCAATCATGAAATAAAAGAAAAAGAAATAGTTCCATCTGAAGTATTCATAACCTTATACTGCTGTTTACAATCCTTACATGAGCAAGGAATATAAAACTACATGAATAACATAAAAGGACTTCTGACGATTATTCTATGAATTATTACAAATAAATACTTATAAGATTATCTTTGGATTGGTTAAAATGAAAAAATTCAAGAGTACATATGAAATTAAAACAATCCATAATACGGAATTCCAATGCCAATAACTATTAATTATCTTCATTCGAAATATTGCGGAAAAGAAATTTAACACCAACGAGATTGTTAATTCTAAAGCAAAAAACTTGGCTAGGTTTTTATTAAAGAAGTTGACTTCATGTTCACCAGCAACTTCAATTTCTTTATGTTACAAGTTTATGATTTCTTTTTATATTAGATTTTAATTTAAATTTTGATTATACTATTAAAGAAGTTATTGCTGAGGAGTGTATTAATAGTATTATTATTATTAATATGTCTGCTCGTTAGGTTGTTAAGGGATAGGAGGGATTCCCCTATTATTATTTTCTTATTAATTTTGATATTACAAATAAGGATGCTGATATATTTATGATTATTATTCCTACTTTTTCTGTTGCAATTATTATAAGAGTTGTTATTGTATATAATCTGGTTATTTCATAATTTCATTATATTCATCTTAAGTTACTAAAATAGGTACTATTGTTTCATTTCGCTATTGCTGAGCCATTATATAAAAATATTAATAGATATGTATATAACTTAATAGTGATATAAATTATGAATATTGTTTTATAATTTTCCTCATTGTACATTTTTCTATTCAGTATTTTTACTTTGGGGTTTCTTCACTTGTTATTCATTGCTCTTGCATTTCAAATCAAAGAATGGAACCAATAACAGGAAGCTAAACAAAACTGCAGCAAATTGACCATCATCTGATCTTAATTTAAACTAAAATATAATTAAAAATTTACTTTCTTAGAACAAGTCATTCTCTTTAGTGTAAATTGGAGGTAAAATCCATAACAGCAACTCACTACTATCAATATACATAATATGTCGTATTTGTAATAAAGAGAGAACAGAATAGCTCCGAAAGTGACATTTGGTAAAACTATATACCAGAATGATTCTAGAAATATAATTATTAATTTTAACTTTTTATGCTTAATTGTTCAACTTCCTACATGCAATAGGAAAATAAGGAATAAGTTTCAAGATTGATGAAGCACAGTATGATAATTACAATCTCGTCATCACCACTGAATGTTTTGAGATAACCTCCTTCGTAATTGGAATAATTATAATAATAATAAGTAGAGGAGTAAATAGCTTAAAAGAAAAATCCATAGGACAAAGTATAAGCCACAAGCAAAATAAATCTTAGTTGTTTATCTCTTAATTTTTTGTGAGCTGTGTATGAATATAATAAAGACAAGCTCATTACAGAAACAAAAATGTAGAAGGGTAATTTGAAATACCCACTCAAGTTATAAGAAAGCTTAATGAAGCCATTCCTATAAGAACATAAACATAAAAGGAGAGCAAAAGCTTGAAAGAATAAGAAATATTTTAAGACTGACATGTTAAAATGTCTTCTCTCCATATAACCAGCTTAGCTTAGCTCCTAGTGCTTCAAAGTATCCTATTTTTAGGTTACTTAGGGTTAAGGTAATTGTTGTTATTAATTTGGTAATAAAGGTTATTAAAGATATAGCTGAGGTTGTTATAATTATGGGTACTAGACAGGTTGGACTTGATTTTTAGCATAAGTCATTTGATTTTTTTATTACATTTGAGGAGCATATACAAAAATGGGATTATTTTGTTATGCTTATGGTACAGCAGGTGCTTAATTATGAGATACCATTTGGTCTTGTAGGTAAGCCTATGGGGCCTGATTGATATCATTAGGAGTAAGTATATCAGCCATTTTCAACTATGTGTATGTTTTCTATAAATAATTATATATTCAACAAATAAAATGTACTAGATATATTAAATTTTGCGTAATATAGAAAAACAATTATATATATAAAAAATTATGATGGAACAAATTGGTGGATTAAAATATTTTCCAAAAGTTTATGCATGCAGCTAAAACTATTCATAAAATATTAGTCTGTCTCTTTTATTTAAAGATAATCTATTTAAGGGATAATCTATTTCACTAGTAGATTTAGAGTGTAATTTCTCAGTATTGGTTGTAAAAGTCTTGAATTATAATAATAATACAATTTATCTGTTATTATATTTAATAATTAATGCAATAGAGTTCATTCATATTAAGTAATTAGCAATATGGTTCAAAGCAATAATTGAGAAAAGATGTTAAAGATTAGTTATTTACTAGATTTTAAAATTAAAAGAATCCAATTTAGCAGGTAAAAGAAAAAGGGATCATCACATGGAAACCTTTAGTAAAGACAACTCAATCTCCAAAATCACCTAGGACATAATAAGTGACTCCTTAATAATCCCCGTTAAGAGCCAAATAATACTCAAAACATTCTCCAGGAAGATTGTCTTTCTAAAAGTCAAGTCTTGAATTGAAATCTGTTAATTCTAGGTAATGTTATATTGCAATTTTATAGTTTGATGATACCCAAGAAAACACTTAATGAAATTGTGCCCGTTGAAAAGATTTAAGATTTAGTTCAATCATTAAGGGGTTAGAATTATGGGGCTTCAGATTTATATATGTAGGAATTAAGAAAATTGTCAATTTTGGTTTTAAATGAGTGAACTTAAAATAGTATCATTAATATTCATATTTCTAACAATAGCATTTTTTGTTTTATCGAGTCCATCAGCAGTTAATCGCCTTTTAGTTTATTTTTTGTGTATGCTTATCTAGACTCTCTTTCCAACCTTCATTATTAATAATAATTTCGTACATATCTGCTTGCAATTTAATATCGATTGGGGCTTAAGGAGTCTTTCTCTTTGAATACTATCGAATTTCTGAAAGGTAATCTCGCCTTAATGTTGAAGATGATGATTAATCAACGCCCATCTATGACTAAATTCTTGGTCTTTTTGGTAATTTTCTTATTTATCTCAAGTACTGATTGCCTAAGATCTTAGAGTCACTTTTTATTGGAGATATTTGATTTTATTATTTTTTATTGATTATCGTATGAGTCGATTGATCAATGCTATGAGATATTTTTGGTAAGAAGTTTTCTTTAACAATTTGATCATAGGCAAATCTGTGTTTTATTTGGTTTCGTAATCGTTCTTCGCTTTCCTTTCTCTTTTACTCCTCTTCTTTCATCATTTCAAGTTAGGACTAATATGTTCTACTCCTTATTCTAGATTAAACTTATTAAGAAAAATAAGTGTCTTATAGTTTCTTTTGTACTCGAAGATTTTCCAATTATTAATAATGTTCCTCTTAATATTTCTTATATTGATTTTAATGTTCCTTTATTTCATCTGTGGACAACACTTTAAACTTATCCTTTATTTAAAGTAGTTTTTATTTGATCTCTTCTTCTCTCTGTTCCTCCAACTACTTTTTCTGAGTTTCTTATTATAATTTTTCTTATCTAAATTTCTCTAATAATTATTTGACTCTTTTATTCTATTCCTTTACCTTTTGGTTTCTCTCATCCGATTTCAATTAAATAAATGAAATATTCAATTTGGATTACAATCTACGAGAATCCTAAAGTTCTTTTAATTATTATAATCTTATTGACTCAAGTTTCTAAAGTGATTGTTCTTTGTTTCTCTCCTCCTCCTATAGTCTTTGTGTGCGTCTTAGGAACCTAAATTAAAATTTTACTATTCGTCTCGAATTCTCCTCTCCTCAGTTATTTTCTCTATATATAAATGATGCTCCATTTAATAATAATTATTATTAAAAATAACTAACTTATATTTTATATATATAAAAAATAGAGTATACAACAGCACCTAAGTTTTTAACTTCTCCCCTTGTTTACCTTTTCTCTGAGGAAAAATGTATAGGGGGTCTAGACATTTTGATCCCAATTGGAATTGATTAGTCAAATTATCAGATAATACTAGATCCTACTAAATGAACTGTAGTGTAAAAATATTAACTGCATAGAATAAAAAGTTAAAGAATAAAATTTTGATTTTTTATATATAATTTTTTGTTATGAGTTAAATTAAACTTCAATGTTAAACATCTCCAAAAAATATAATTTAGTTTCTCCTTAGTTTACACTTGATCATGAATTTATTATTTACTATCTTATAATTATATGCATAAAAGTCTTCATGATAGTTAAGCGGACCTCAAGATTGAAATTGAGGAGATTTATAATTTAATAAGAAAAAATACATTTTGGCTATGAGTATTAAATTGAAGTATTGGGGTGAATAAAATTTAACCCAGCATTGAAGAACTAAAAAATAATAGCTAGTTAATGATAAATTTAATGATTTTTTCAATTAATAAATTGTAATTGGTCTCTAAGAACTAGATAAAAAAAGGATTCAAAGATAGATTAAGGCAAATTTTTTCAGAAGAATAATTTTTTGGAAACCAATTATTATTTTTAATATTATTTCTAAATATATAATTTTTATTATATTAAAAAAGTAATTATTGTTATACAAATTTGATTACAAGATTAATATATATATGTAGATGCTTGCTTATCAAAAATAAGATTCTTAAATAGATATAAGACATATGGTATAAATAAATATTTAAATTAATTTTATATGATAACATTGAAGAAAGCTATATATGCATACATAAATATTTAAATATGCTACTCATTCTTCTTTTTTTTTATTTTTCTCAGATTTATCGCTGTTTTTAACTTAGGAGGATTTCTTCTTTTCTTCATTTTCAGTTTTGGATTAAGTAGAATCCTTTTTTTCATTCTTTTCAGATTTTTTCTTATCTTTTTTAGGACTAGACTTACAACAACCTGAAATTAATAAAAACTAATACTATTTAGTATTAAAACAATTGGCACTAAAATGAAGATTGCGAAAATCAAATATTCCTTATTTTTAAGAAGTATGTGTTTCAATGAAAACTTGGTGAGATCAAATTATTCTGTAATGGGGGCTTCGTTCAATTGAGTAATAATTTCTTGATCCATTTCTTCAGACTCTATTTATTCTTATCTTCTCTTTTCAACTTCAGGTCTCTTGACCCATTAAGTCTGTATTAATTCTTCAACATCCTTGATGATTTCAATTAATTAGTTGAGTTTAGCTACTTCTTTTTAAGTATTGATGAATCTGTCATATTTAATATTTTCATGAAGATGGATATATTTTTCTAAGTCTAATTGTTGATTTTGTAATCCATCTAGTATCTTAGAATATAAGAGATAAAGATTACTCTAGTGACTTCTCTTTATTTGACATTAATTAAGCATTTATCAAGTGCTGCTGCTTAGACTACATAAATGGCATCATCCTAATTATAATTCTATTCCTTTATCAATTTTCCAATTTGTGGACTAGCTTAGAGTGATTAGACCTGTAGTATGTATCTGGAAAATATAACACAAGCTGCTTCTCTCAATTCTTCTTCATTAGTTTTGGCGGAGACTAATGTGAAAAGAATTATGTGAATAAAATTGATCATATAATAATTATTTATGTAATTGTTATTAATACTCATTTATCTGTTAAGTTTCTAAATGCTGATTTGATCTCGTCTACGAATTTAGTGAAATAATTCATCAATTCTTATTTAGGTTGTTTTGGATCCTATAATAATAGAATAAGATAATACCTCAAACTTCATTTATGATAATTTGACAAATTATGGCTTAGTTTGATTCAAGATGACATTCCAAGTGATTTTTGCATCTCCTGATGATTCAACGATGGCTTTCTTTCCACACTCAAAGAATGAAACTATGCATCTCATCATACCAATAGTTTTATAGAGTGGACAATTATAATCATATTTACTGAAAGCATCTTATTATAAGAAATCTTCTCTGATGATTTTGGCAATCTAAAAATAGAGATCATTTATCATACTTCCAAAGATAATTTTTAATCCTCAGATAGAGAATCTCTACCGACCAATTGGACAATTTCATTCAATTCAGATTCTTCGTGCAAGATTTATTTGAACATGACTCTCAAATGAGAAAACTCTGGATCAAAGGCATTGAAATATGGTTCAAGAATCTTTTCGTAATTAGAGTTGGAGATGGTCCAATTTACGGATGGGAAATGCTTTCTCTAAGCCAACTTCTTATCTAATCCCCAAAAGACTTAAACAATAGTAAGAGTGGCAGTTGTGACTGGATCTGTGAAATCCTAAAGATAATAAGTATGTCTATACTCCTCCTGGGGGTGAAACGGCACCGACAATAGTAATGGATCCTTCTCTGTCAGGTGAACCTCTGCATCTGACTCTTCCTGCTCTTTCGTAAAATTGAGCCAATTTGGATGCCAAATAAGCGGGATAACCTTAATCTGCAGGCATTTCAGCCAATCTACCAGAGATTTCTCTCAATGCCTCTGCCCATCTTGAAGTTGAATCAGCCATCATAGATACATTGAAACCCATATCTCTGAAGTATTCAGCCAAAGTAATTCCTGTATAGATGGATGCTTCTCTTGCAGCCACAGGCATGTTGGAGGTGTTGGCGACTAAACAAGTACGCTGCATAATGTTTTCTTCCCTTCCTTTCATTTGAATAGTCAATTCTGGGAATTCACTGAGCACTTCAGCCATTTCATTTCCTCTTTCTCCACATCCAACGTAGATGATACATTCAGAGTTTGAATATTTAGAAAGTGCCTAAGAAATACAAGTCTTTCCACATCCAAAGGCTCCTGGGATACAACATGTACCTCCCAAGACTGATGGATAGAGTGCATCAAGAACTCTTTGTCCTGTAAGGAGTGGTGTATTACCCTACAATTTCTCAATGATAGGTCTGGGTTGTCTGACAGGCCAGAAGTGACTCATTCCATATTAGTGTTTCTTGCCATCTAATTCTACTTCCAAGACTTTGTCCTTTAAAGTGTAATTGCCTTCAGGTGCAATGTAAGTGACTCTTCCTTGGACTCTTGGTGCTGTCAATATTTTATGTTCATCAAAGAGATTATTTTCAAAGACTGAGCCGTAGATATCACCACCGCTAATCATTGAGCCTACTTTGATTGTAGAGGAGGGTTTGAACTCCCAAATTCTGTCTTGATCCAATGCAGGGATGTCAACACCTCTTGGCACAAAAATGGAAGCAGATTGTTCAGCAATGACTTAAAGGGGTCTTTGAATACCGTCGAAAATTTGAGTCAAAATACCTACATAGGTTTAGTATGAATACCTGGTCCCAATTCAACTGAGAGTGGGGACTTTGTTCTCATGACAGGATCACCGACTGTCAATCCAGCTAATCATTTATAAATGAGCTTTAAGTACATGTATCTTCGTAACATTGAATAGATGCATTATCACCTTCTAATTTAATGATTTCACCAACCAACTTATCCCAACCGACTTTCACTAACTCAAACATCTTAGCTCCTGCCATTTTCTCAGCCACGACCACTATTCATACTAGAGAACACTAATTACATGGACCAGCCACTTTGAACACTCTACCAAAGCTACTCTCTTTCTCCTGCAACTCTTCCAATTGAGTCTTGCGCTATTTATTCATATCTTTTTTAATAAAATTTATATTTAATGAACATCACTATTCACAACCTAAAACTTGAAAAGACCTCTTATAATTCTCGATTAGCAATTGGTTTGCATCTCTCGAAATTCTTAAATTCCTTATCCTTGTAAGCCTCATTATGAAAACATTCATAAGTTTTTTATTTCCAATACATAATTCCATATTCTCATCATTATAATCATCAAAATACCGAGTCTTTTTAGTGCTCTCTCTGATCGTTCAGCAGTCTTTTACATACATTCAATGTATTTCTACTCATTATCTAAATTCTTGTTCAAACATTCCTTCTCTTTAGTCTAAACCATCTTTTATAACATATCATAGTTCTCTTTTACAAATGGAGCTATCTCATTTTGATACTTGTCTAATTCGAAATAGTCACCCACAGTCTTTAAAACACCAGCCATTTTATATTTATTATTAGTTATTAAAATATAATCATTTAAATCTCTTCTAGATATTTGAAATATTGTTGCTAGTTGTACTCTTCTTAGACTCCAACTTCGATTTAGGTCTATCAATCTCATTGATTGTCTATAATTGTTCTGTCTCTATCATTGTTTTCCCAAGAGACGATTTAGTTCCACTTGTATCATAATCTACGGAGGCATTCATACCTCTTTGTCTTTTAATGAGAGGACTAACTGATTGGATGGGAGATTGTCCTGAATTAGGTCTCATCTTCTAAACATTTGGAATTCGTTTCACATTCGATTCATAAGTTGACACACTCTGCTATTGTCTAGTCTAAACTGTGGCCTTCTTTATTTCATCTTGAGATTAGATTTCCTTTTTGTTTGCAATAATGAAACCAAAGAGGTGTAACTATGGATCGATGAACTTCTCTATTCTNATGTAAGTGACTCTTCCTTGGACTCTTGGTGCTGTCAATATTTTATGTTCATCAAAGAGATTATTTTCAAAGACTGAGCCGTAGATATCACCACCGCTAATCATTGAGCCTACTTTGATTGTAGATGAGGGTTTGAACTCCCAAATTCTGTCTTAATCCAATGCTGGAATATCAACACCTCTTGGCACAAAAATGGAAGCAGATTGTTCAGCAATGACTTAAAGGGGTCTTTGAATACCGTCGAAAATTTGAGTCAAAATACCTACATAGGTTTAGTATGAATACCTGGTCCCAATTCAACTGAGAGTGGGGACTTTGTTCTCATGACAGGATCACCGACTGTCAATCCAGCTAATCATTTATAAATGAGCTTTAAGTACATGTATCTTCGTAACATTGAATAGATGCATTATCACCTTCTAATTTAATGATTTCACCAACCAACTTATCCCAACCGACTTTCACTAACTCAAACATCTTAGCTCCTGCCATTTTCTCAGCCACGACCACTATTCATATTAGAGAACACTAATTACATGGACCAGCCACTTTGAACACTCTACCAAAGCTACTCTCTTTCTCCTGCAACTCTTCCAATTGAGTCTTGCGCTATTTATTCATATCTTTTTTTAATAAAATTTATATTTAATGAACATCATTATTCACAACCTAAAACTGGAAAAGATTTCTTATAATTCTCGATTTGCTATGGGTTTGCATCTGTCGAAATTCTTGAATTCCTTATCCTTGTAAGCTTCATTATGAAAACACTCATAAGTTTTTTATTTCCAATACATAATACCATATTCTTATCATCATTATAATCATCTCATTACCAAGTCTTTTTAATGCTCTTTATGATCGTTCAGCATTCTTTTACATACACTCAATGTATTTTTACTCATTATCTAAATTCTTATTCAAACACTCCTTCTCTTTTGTCTCTACCATCTTCTAAATCATATCATAGTTCTCCTTTACAACTGGAGCTATCTCATTCTGATACTTGTCTAATTCAAAGTAGTCTCCAACAGTCTTCAAAACACCAGCCATTTTATAATAATTATTATTATTAGTTATTAAATATAATCATTTAAATCTCTTCTAGATATTTGAAACATTACTACTCTTCTTAGTATCTACTTTCGATTTTGGTCTATCAACCTCACTTATTGTTTGTAATTGTTCTGTTTCTATCATTGTTTTGCCAAGAGTTGATTTGTTTCCACTTGTATCATAATCTACAGAGGCATTCATCATTCTTTATCTTTTTACAAGTGGGCTAACTGATTGAATTGGAGATTGTCCTGAATTCGGTCTTAGTTTCTACACATTTGGTATTCGTTTCACATTCTATTCATATG